>JBAMBP010001128.1:0-33754 GCA_037044515.1 Phortica magna
CGAGTCTATCCTCTAACTCTCAAGTCTCTATCTTTTATAGTTTCCGAGAACCATTGGTGAGGACGGACGGACGGACGGACGAACGGACAGACGGACGGACATGGCTTAATCAATTTGTCTTGTCGTCCTGATCAAGAATATATATACTTTATAGGGTCCCCCTCCCCTCCTTCTCTGCGTTACATACATTTCGGCCAAACAAACACAATATACCCTGGTACAGTATGTACAGGGTATAAAAAAATTTTTATTGACAAAAATTTGTCGAGATGGCCATACACCATGTTATGATTATAAAAATCGTCGCATATTTGGCAGTTTGTATTTGTGTTAATAGCACTAAAAAGCTTCGGTATTGTTTGGAATGTTTTCAGCTCAATTGGAAAACTCTGACTTCTTTAAAAAAGTTTTTTGAATTGGAATTAAAAAAATTACATTTGCTCAAGATCTTTAAATAGAATCTGTAAGGAATTGCGGTCGAGAATTGTCAATTTAGTCATAACCTGTACCATCAGTTTGTAGAGACTGTTATAGTGTTATGCCACTGAAACGAAAATGGCACATGGTTGCTTGAACTAAAATAATTTTTTAATATCGTGAACATGATTTGCTTTTTTAGCCCGCTTTTAATTTACAAAACGCTTTTGATTTCTGGTTTCTTGTATAGTACACAAGCCCATGTGATGGCGATTTGCGGTAAGTATCTGCGACTGTGACATCAGGAAGTACGAATTCAAGTCGTAATTGAAAACGAGATACTCTGCTTTTAATTTAACCTGCAGTGTCATCTCCTTTTGCTGAAACGGAAATGCCACCATCTTGTAGACTTCTGATGAACCGCTTTGCAACAACGGCATTTGCGCCTTAATGAAGACATTTTCATCAATGATGAAGCCTCGCGCCGACATCAGGCTGTATACCTGTTTTAGTTCGTCGTTGAATTGCTTCCCCGGTATCTGTAGCTTGGCCGGTAGAATCTGCTTGATGTGCATTATCGCTTCGCTCAACTGAGATGGTCTTCTTAGAACCCGGTTAATTTTTCCATGGTTAATGTCAATCAATAAGTCAATGATTGCAGCTTGAACCATTCTTTTGTTGCGTTGCCATCATCTGGAAAAGGATCGCTATTTTTTTTCTATTGATGTTCCTAACGAGCTCAGATTGGTACGTATTAATCTGATCACTCAAACTTTTCATCTGTGCGTTTACGTCGTGCACGGTATTCTTCATAATGTTTGCTGTACAGTCTATAACCGTACATTGGTTTTTTTTTTGGTTTTCCATAAAATTTCGCAAATTCCGATCAGTCTGCTCTCGATCATTTGCGTCCATGATTCCAAATAACTTGGCATAAAGGGAGCCCACAAATTCCAACGGAGCGGTCTTTTGCCGCTTTTTATGTATGAGCCAGTCGTGGTTGCTAATGAAAATTTAATTAATTTTAATTAAAATTTGGTCCAAATATGCTCGAAGGTCATAATAGATTACCAAGTCCCATGTCGACGAAACGACGTCCATTCTGCCCAAGGAATCCATATAGATTGACGTCTGATCTGAAAGTTCAGTCAACGATGCTTCATTGCTTTTTCCTGCTGTCGTTGTCTGCAACGGTGCCATTAGCATCATCAACCACAATAACACCCTAAGCTAGGACCTGTCTTCTTTGTTGCAAAGGTCACCATACTGTTCACCGTTTCTTCTCCTTCTGGCTTAGGTAGTTCCTCCGCTGGCAAAGAACATCATTTTCGAATAGGTCGCTTTACTGTGTTGTTTTGCAGCTTTTAGTGCCAATTATTTTTCTCGGTGTTAATGCGTTTTCCCCATTCGTGTCGTTGATCGCATATAATGACCAAGAGTTCACCACATCCTCAATCTGCGCAAGTACCGTTGACATTTCTTCAAACGTCAAGCTTACATCACCAATCACTGTTTTAAGATGTCGCTCCATTGACTTAACACCTGCTCCCATAGTCCTTCAAAGTGAGGACTTGCCGGGGGAATAAAGTGTCACGATATTTTTTCAATTGCTAACACTTGTGCTAGCTTATTATTTTTTTGTATTGCCACCTCGAACAGAATCTTGTTGGCACCAACAAAATTTTTCCCATAGTCCAAATACAAATGAGAGCTTTTCCCTCGACGACTAAAAAATCTTCTAAATGCTTCTGACGATAAATTGCTTGCAATTTCTAAATAAATTTATCGTTAAACAAACGAATACAGCGACGTAGTCCTTAAAGCATTTCTGTCCACGTGGAACATCGCATCTGAATTGGTCAGACAATAAAAGGCCAAGTATGTGGCAAGTTTTCCATTATTTGTGTAGCGCTGCCTCGGCAATATCGGATACATTTTGTACATTTTTGGATGCATCCTTTAACCGCTTTAGAAAGTCCAATTATCCAGTAGTCCCGTCTTATTGTGGCTTCCACCAGTCTATTATCACCATGCAAAGTGTGCTTGCCTTACCAGAAGCATAGTGACATTTGATTTCGCTAAGATGAGCTGATGTCGACTATTGTATGGGAGCTCTGCGTTCAATAAACTTCCACCAACACGAATTACGCCTTTTTGATCTAGAAATGGATTTAGACTTGACATCTTGCTCTTAGTTATTTCCTCGCTGAAATTTTTTCTTTGCAGTATCCGTATAATTTTCTTCGAAGCCTCTTGCAGTTCTTCATTCGTCAAAAACAATGGCTTTTTACCACTCCTGATAATTCGCAACATATGTATATGCGTTGACTCTTTTTAGCTTGAGCCAACTGGAGTATCGATTGAAAAGACTATCGAACTTATTGTCAGTCTTCGACATCAATAGTACATTGGCCGTTTTCTTCGTCGCGTCCTCCTCTGCCACTAGTCTTCACATTTATTCAACCAGTCGGGACCTTTCCTCCAGATATCAAGCCTTGTCAACGCCGCAGGAGAAATGTCTCGTGACGCATGACCTGCCGGGTTGTCCTTGCTCTTAACATGGAGCCATTTTCCATCCGACACCAATTCCTGAACTTCCTTGACTTGCTTTCGCACGAACTTTTCCTTGCTTCTGCGATTCTCAATCCAACAGAGCAAAATTGTTGAATCACTCCAAGCATAGTCCAATTTTATGTAGACCGCTGCCGCATAAGCCTTCTCTGATGCATCCGCAAATCCGGGAATTACCAACAACAATTCACCCAAAGTATGCATCCATCTAGGTATGCGCAGCTTCCCCCATACATCCACCAGCATTTGAAAATGCTATGCTACTACGTAGTATTTCGTTTTGCTCTCGCTTTTTTTCTCAATTTAAACAGAGCCGTAGCCGAAAAACGAAAAAGCATTTTCTCTGCTCTGCTTGCAGTTTTTTCAAGCCAAATGCTATAGCAATAGCAGAAAATGAAATGATGATGTAGCCGGAGCGGTAGCTGAAAACCGAGAGCAAGATGAGAGCAGAGCTACAATACCATGGCCATATTTTTCATCGCTTCTTCGTAATGTACCGTTATTTTAGGCCTGTATGCCTTAAAGGAGACCGCTACTGTGATGTAAAAAGAAAAACAATTTTTTCTTGTCTTAAATTTAAGAGAACACATTCAAAAACGCCCAAAAACGCCATTTTGAGAAAAATAAAAATTAAAAAAAAACCCTACTTTTAACGATAGCCACATTCAATACGACCCAAACAACACTAATTTCATGAAAATCGGGTAATAATTGCTCCTGTTATCGATGCGACCATGGAGGTTGTTTTTTTTATTCTCTTGCAAAAAGAGTATATTAACTTTGTCGTGAAGTTTGCAACGCAGATAAGAAGACATTTCTGACAATATAAAGTGTATATATTCTTGATCAGGTCGACGAGAAGAGTTCATACAGCCATGTCCGTCTACCCGTCTGTCTGTTTGAATGCAAACTCTTTCCAGAGTCTTGAAGTGAGTGAAAAAATGTAAATGCAGAAAATTTTCTTCTCCTTGCAGGCAGTTTTTAGGAGAAAATAGCTCTCATAGGAACGATCGGTTAAAAATACTACAACAACGCTCATATCTTTGGAACACCTCAATATTTTTTAATACAAAATTTGTGTCAATAATCTTGGATGTACACTTAATAAGACATAAAATCAACTAGCTTGATGTTTTATTTTCCCGGTAAAAAAATTCCTAAAAATCACACATTTTTTGCAGTCTAAGTGGCGTTCCCCCTTAAGCAAAGTAAGTATACCACCAACTCAAGTAAGCATTACTACCCAATATAAAAAAAAATATTAATAAACAAGTTCTTAACTTTCTTATTACATATAGGTAACAATAAAGCAAGCGTTTTCTTCTTTGAAACTCGTGTTGTCGGATAACCGGAATCGTTTAAGTCATGAAACGTTGGAAAACATACTTCTTGTCAGGCTTAATTTGACCCACTTAAATAGTGCGATTGAAAATTTAGCTTTATTTGTAGACGAGGATTAATTATAACTAATAATGATTTATTAATATATGCATAGCTGCTTTTTACTTAATAAAAGCATTTATTTTGAATAAAATATGTTTTTCATTTAGAAAAAACAAAAGCACATGAGAGCCGTAGCTCTGTTTCCTCTGCTCTCATCTCGCTCGTTTTCGGCTATGGCTCTTCTTCGGCTCTGATCAAAGTGAGAACGGTAGCGAGGCCATAGCAATATTTTTATAGCTCTTGCTGCTTCGGAGTAGTAAATGCGAACGCACATTTGACAAAAACGGCTGCCATTCACGTTCTAGTTCGTTCGATAGTACCACGGCCCATTTAGATTGGAGTAGCCACAATGGCAATACAACTGCATCCACTGTTTGCACGAACTTGCTCAAAAACCTTGGCTTCAGACGCATTTTGTGTTTTGATTCTCCCACAATTGCCTCACCATCTCAGTCCTGATGCATGGTAGATTCAGTATTTGCGCTGCTTCTTCCGATATCGTCGTGATTTGCGATCCTTGATCAATCAGCGTCCTTAATCGCAACGGTTCATCGTTTGCCGCCTTTAGTTTGACTTGAGCAGTGGACAGAATAACAGTTGTTGCTGCGTGGCTCGTTGTCATCGATGTCTGCTTTGCCTCTTTTTGTCCTAGCTCAATATAAAGCAGCTCTTGATTAGAGAGCTGCATGGGTTAACCATAACACACGTTCAATTGAATGGACTCAAATAAAATTGAATTCAGTGAGTGCGACAAATACAATGAATTGAATGAGTGTGAGTATGAGTGCGTTATGTGACTCATAGCAAAGATGACTCATAGCAATTTATCGAAATGAGTGAGAGAATGAATAGAGCGTAAAACGGAACAAAGTTTGGAGAAGCCGAAGGCAGTCGAATCACTAGAGTTGTTGTGTACGCGAGCTAATTAACCATTCAACACCCCTACCAACACCGCATCGACAAGCCGGTCAGCAACAATCCAGCGATCAAATTCTTAAGAATTGTAATGTGTATCAACTTTACAATTCTGGAGAACTTTAACTTTGCTGCTTCTTAAATTTGTAGACTGTAAGCGCCAAAATTGTAATGCGTATTAATATTTTAGAATTCGGCTTTGGCTTGGTGGTATATGCACAAGCAATTTTTTCCTTTTTTGCATAAGACAAGCTGCAAAATATTCTGCATTCCAGCGAGCAGCGCTGCTTCGGAACGAACATTTTTATACGCTAGAAATTTAATTACGGAAAAGCGTTGTCTAATAGCAACTAGTCCAGACAACATAAATAAAATTATGTTTTTAAATTCAAATATAAAATGAAAATGTTAATGTATTAAATATATAATAATAAGCTGGTTTTGGCATTCGCATGCATTCGAAACGCAACCACTCAATTCCACTCAATTCGCACTCATTCAATTCATTTCATTTCATTTAATTTTTTTTTGTTTGAATGTTGTGAGTCCGAGTCTTACGCGAGCGCACTCACTCACTCAAACTCATTGTCAATTCGCATTGTCAATTCGAATGTGGTTTTTTTGCTACTTATGCAGACCTCTACTCTTGATGCCCTTTTGACAATACCTGCACTTTATTGACTTTATTTATTTGTGATTCAAGCATTTGTAGCAAAGCTTCAGCTTATTTGCGAACCTCCTACGTTCGTCCGTTTGTCAGAAATTTCCAAGTCACTTGTCACGTGGTTTGACAAGCTGTAATACTCGCACGTACTCATTTTCGTCACTGTTGACGTATGCTGTGCCTTGAACGCTGACACTGGCTTTCGATGCTTAACACTTTCCTCTTTATCAGCAACCGCTTTTATTGTCTGGAACTGCTGATCTAGGAACTGCAACACATATTCCAATGCTTGGACCTCTTTTGTTTTTTTGATTGATTGTTCGTACAATCTCAAACCTTCTTTGTAAATTTGTAAATGCTGCATCAGTCGCGCTGCTTTGCCTTTCTAACACATGCGCAGCCGCATCATTCTTTTTTGTTTTTGATATCTTCATATTTTCATGGAGAGATTCCAGAGGTGGAGTTAACGGCGATGAGCTCGAAAAAAGGACGAAAACGAATATGTGTTTTTTTGATGAGTCAGTCGAATGCTAGTTATGGCCATGTGAACGTGTGTAAAAATGCAGCGCAAACTCATGAACATTTATATGAATATATATGATAAAAAACATATCATATATATTCATATAAATGTTCGTTTATTCGAGGGATCTTTGCGAAATATCCGTTCCAGGCTGTAAAATCTTTGAATTGCTTGTTTTAGAGTAGAATCGATAGACATGGTGTTTTCTTTAAACGGATATTGTAGAACGTAAGTACCCGATTCATCTCTTTTGTGAGTGCTGCAAAAATGATTTTCACCTTTAGCGTTGAGTTGGACAAATCCCATTTCCATAAGTGCGTATCATCATGTCGGTGTCTAATTAATCCAAGCAGGTGTGAAAAATTGTAGCAGTTTCACCGATTCCATGGCAATAGCCCAACCAAAAATAGAATTAAGAGCAATGCGGTGTAAATATTCCATAGTTGATCCGAATCGATGATGATGTCAACTGGCCCTGGTACATGATACGACGGATCTGCTAGTTTCAACCTGTTTATTTGAGTCCAAGTAGTATTCGATATGTCAACTTTTTCATGATAAGTGCATCCAGTTGGTAAGAACGTTTGCATGTCTGGGGTTGTAAAACGATATGAATCTGGCCACGTGTTACTCCAGCATTGTAGGCAGAAAATCCAAATACAGAAACGCGGGCGTGTTGACGAGAAAGGCCACCACGTTAAACAAATGATTCAGTTAGGAATGATTTCGTAGAACCAGAGTCGAGCAGTATACGGTCTTTCAACAACCTACCATAAGTGTGAACTACGTTTGCAACAATCGTTGGTAATAGTGTATTGGAAGTGGCATAAGTCGAAAAATTATTCAATGTTGCTGGAATCAAATTTTCTTCAGTCAGTGGTGATTGATTGTTGTATTTCAAATCATGAATGGTCGTGGAATTATTATCGACTGAATAAACCTTACCCATATGAAGAAGAGAATGGTGTTTGCCTTTGCACGTTCGGCAACGATAATGTTGATTTGCTTTGTGTGAGTCACTTAAATAATTATAACACAAATTGTTGGCTTTTGACACATTACTGCGCGCTTCAATATCCAATGCCTTGAACTTTTTACATAACAAAAATTGGGAAAGTCGGATTACAGATTTTGCATGTTTTCTTTTGTTCTGTTTTCGCATGGCTGACAGTTACAGCACGTCGATTTTGAGAAACACGTGAGGGTTGCAGAGTCTCTAAGGCGTCGCAACGGCTAGACAGAAATTCTAAAAAACTGTTGACTGTGTCATTTTCTCCTTCAGACTGCTCTGCCCATGTTTGTTTTGTTTCGTCATCCAATTTCTTCAGAAGAATGAATATCAGAATGGGTCGCGATTTGAGCAATCGAGTGCATCTAGTCCCCTCAATACTTCGTCTGCACGATCATGTATTTTACGCAAAACTGTTACGTTTGATGTGCTTGTTTGCGGCAAGTTTAGAAAATTTTGCACGAATAGTCGAATAACTAATGGTTTTTTATTATAAATTAGCTGAAGACGTTCCCATGCATGCGGATAGTTACCGCCTGTTATTGGTATATGTTTTATTAGATTTAACACGTCACCTGACAAATATGATTTCAAATAATGAAATTTTTGAGTATCTGTTTAGTTCTCTTTTCCATCGATTGCGTCAGAAAATAGATCGTAAAACGATTGCCAATCTTCATAGTTTCCAGAAAATGTAGGAATTTTGAATTTTTCATAGTGCACCTCAGTGCTTACCGATGACTTTTGAAATTTCTCCAAGAACTCTGCTTGTTCAAAGGCAACTTTGTTAATTGAGTAATCATTAGTTTTTTTTTTCCCTTCAAAAGATCTTAATGCATTAGCTAATGCTGCATGCGCTATGAAATATTTTACTTCATAAGCTACCATGTCGTTGAAAGGATCCACAAAGTTTTCTGTAGTATTGTACTAGTACAGTTTTATGCTGAGTTCCATAAATTCCTTGTAAGTTTCCTCCAGCTTTTCCAATCAATTTCTCAGTAATGGCTCTGTTTGAGCGATTCCCTCAAGGTTTTTTGCTAATTCATAAACACTAGTAATGCTTGATTTGACATAGCTAATTCTCTTGGTTAATGCAGCCAGTGGTAAAACCATTATTACTTAGGTTTTGTAATTCACTTATTTCCGATTTCACATATGATGTAGTATTCATTGAGCATACGGCTCGAAGGACCAATGTTTAATAATGAATTAAAAGCCTAAATAAAAACACAAAACGATTCAAGTAATGGACTGTATTTGGTTGGTTTGGTCCGTTTGATCGATAGAACGCAACTGTCCGCGTAATTGTGAAATTAGTAGAGAAAAAGAAATGTACATGCGAATATAAAACGATAAAGTACAAAAAGAACTTAATTTATATGTATGTTAGAGTGAGCAAACTATAGTCTTAAAGCTAGAAAAAGTAACAAAGTAAAATTAAAGTAAATTGAAAGAAAAACTAGTAAGGGCGGTATAGAGGAATATACTCAACCATATAATATCCTGCACACACCCTCGCCCATTTAAATGGTGCTCCAAATATAAAAAAATCATTCAAAAGTGCGGAATTTACGAAAAGTTCGAGTTTGTGGGTCTTTGAGGGGGGAATCCATGAAATACGAATATGTTCAAGGACGAATATTAACTGAACCTGCATACAATTTCAGACACGTATATTTCATAGTTGTAGAGATATACATATTTTATTAAAAATAAACTGTAATTTACCCAAAATTTAAGTTTGCCGGCCTTTGATGGGTAATTGAATCACAAAATGGTATTTTCTGGTATGCAGCCTTAAGAAATTACATATACTTTGTCTACGTACAAAATTTCAGGTTCGAACCTTTAACAATTTCGGAGATATAGGCATTGACATACAAACACTATTTGAGAGGTAATAACGGGTAGGGGGGAAAATATAGTATGCAGTCTTAAAGACATACATTTCTTAAGTCTGCATACAAAGTTTAAGGCTTGTGTCTTTTATAGTTGTGGAGATATTAAAATTTTTATTAAAATAAGTGGAATTTACCAAAAATTAAAGTTTGTGGTTTTTTGAGGGGTAGTGGAAAATACAGAGGGCTATTTTCTGATATGCAGTTTTAAGGACATGTATTTACTGAGTGGACATACAAAATTTCAGATCCGTACATTTAATTGTTTTGAAGATATAGTAATTAAGAATAAAACACTTTTTGAGGGAAAATAAAGAGGAGGGGGGAAAATTGTGGTATGCAGCTTAATAAAAATGTTCATACTTAGTCTACCTACCAACTTTCATGATTGTAGTGATTCTGATGTTCAAGTTATAGCCTTTTCAAAAAGTTGAAGTAGCTGGTTGGGCGGGAAGGAGTGGGCGTAGCTCAAAACCGTTCAAACTTGATCTGCTGCCGAGCATCACGAGTCTATCCTCAAAATCTCAAGTCTCTATCTTTCATAGTTTCCGAGAACCATTGGTGAAGGACGGACGGACGGACGGACGGACGGACAGACGGACGGACATGGCTTAATCAATTTGTCTTGTCGTCCTGATCAAGAATATATATACTTTATGGGGTCCCCCTCCCCTTCTTCTATGCGTTACATACATTTCGGCCAAACAAACACAATATACCCTGGTACAGTATGTACAGGGTATAAAAACTGAAATACCTGGGATTTATCGTAGAGGGGGAAATCTTAGGACGGATGTTAGCCGCGTATCAGCCATGCAGCGCATACCTGTCCCGCGTTCGCCACGTGAAGTGCGCAGCATTTTAGACACAACCGGCTGGTATCGTCGGTTTATTAAAAATTTTGCAGCTATAGCCGTCACACTCACTGATTCGTTGAATATTTAAACTGGAAAAAAATTCAAATTAGTTTTGGGAGCTACCGAGTCATTTGAAAAACTAAGGTTAGCACTTACCTCGGCACCAGTTCTAGTTCACGCGGATTTCCGGAAACGATTTTTTGTACAATGTGATGATTCACATTTCGGCTTAGGTGCGGTCTTATTCCAGCTCGACGAAGACAAACAAGAACGTCCAGTAGCATATTTTTCTAGCCAATTGCATAAGCATCAAATTGATGTTTAGGCCTTACGTCGAGATGATGCCCTTCACCGTCATCACCGATCACGCGAGTTTGAAGTGGCTCATGTCACTGGAAGATTTGAGTGGCCGGTTCGCACGTTGGTCACTTCTTTAACAAGCGTTCGATTTTCAAATCGAACATCGGAAAGGTGCAGAAAACGTCGTAGCCGACACTCTTTTACGTGCAATTGAGTGTTTAGAAGTAGATCCTACCACTATCCTTGGTTTCGAAACCATTGAATTTTCTACCGATGCTTATCTCGAATTAATCGATGAGATCCGGGAACATCAGGAAAGTTGGCCCGATCTAAAAATAGAAAAAGGAATGATTTTTAAACGTGTGGAATTTGTTAGGCCGGATGCCCCAATGGTAGACTGAGCTTGGAAGTTATGGGTTCCGGATTCATTGACTACGACCCTTGTAGAACGAGCTCACGTGAAACCAACTTACATCAGTTGCGACGTAGTTATTATTGGCCACGAATGACCACCCAAGTTCGTGATCATATTGCCAATTGTGTTGTTTGCCATGAATGCAAACCTGCCAATTATGTTATGAGACCTGAAATAGGCAAAGAAGTAATAATGGCCTCTCCATTTAAGAAGATATGTATTGACTTTCTGGGTAAATATCTACGCACCAACAAAGGTAACGCGTATATTTTCATTGTGGTGGATCATTTCTCCAAATTAACGTTTTTAAAATCTATGAAGAAGGCAACTTCTGATAACGTAGTCGACTTCTTAATCAATGAAGTATTTGGTGTGCCGGAGATTATACACTCAGACAACGAAAAAAAATTCGTTGCTAAAGAATTTGACCGAATGATTGACACATTCGGCATCATCCACATCAGGACCGCTTTTTATTCACCACAGAGCAATGCTGCCGAGCGTGTCAATCAAACGGTGCTTAACGCAATACGTTTGGGAAATGACGACCGCGATTGGGATTTATATCTACCAGAGATCGAAGTGTCCCTGCGCAATTCCGTGCATTCTGCGACATGCGTCACTCCGTTTTTCGCTCTATTTGGGGATCACATGCACCTGAACGGTGCCGATTACAAACTGGTACTAGCCTTTTTGTCCATCGATGACCACAATATCGAAAACATAGGTTGGATGGACAGAATAGAGCTGATTCGGGATGAAATCAAAGGAAATATGCACAAGGCTTACCTGCGTAGTGGTCAGCGTTACAACACCCGCTCCAGGAAGCTGTGCTGTCGCCCGGCCAGAAGATATATCAACGCAATTTTGCGCTGAGTGACTTCGGCAGAAGTTTTAACGCAAAGTTCGCGCGCAAACTTTTGCCAGCTAGCGTTGTCTAATTGGTCGACAATAACATGGTCGAATTCGAAAACCTTGACGGGAGGTACGTTTTTGGCGTCTATCACACCCAAGACGTAAAAATCCACGAAAAGAATAGCAAAATGTAACGTATCACTTGATAAACGAAATATATGTACTTCCCGTAATGTGTTTGACGTGTTGTGTGGGTGTGGCCTACGTTGGGCGCTGTTTTGTCCCGTAACTGTGTGTCGTGGTGCCGTGGATGTAAATTTCGTTTGATTTTGTTTTGTTTGATGTTGTTTTTTTTATTTATTTATGATTGTGTTTGTCTTCCTCTTTGTGGCGTTGTTTACATTCTTCCTCTTGTTTGACCGTCATCAGGACTAGGTCATGGCTGGAATTTCGTCGTTTTTAGGCACAACAACACGATGAGCGGAACTTAGGCCAAGTCAATTAAGACGTCGGCGCAAAAAAAAAATGGGGGTTGCTCAATAAAAAGATATGAGCATGAGCAGTCCATGGAGGGTGAGAGGGTGAGGGATCTCTCCACCGATGATCCCCATCATTAGTCGTCAACCGTAAGTAGTGTGATTTGTTAAGTTTGTTTGCTGTAAAGTGGGCAAGATTTAAAAAAGAACCAGTAAGGACGTTATCTTCGGCCTTGTCGAATCTGTATAATCTTCACGACACCTTTTGTGGTACGCCCATTTTATTTTTGGAATCTTATTTCTTTTTGTCCTCATAGCCTACAGATCAGTTTTCGTTGTTATACCTCATTGAGTGCCAGCTATATGGAAACTATTGGTTTTGGTCATTTGTGAGGGGTTCCACGCCCATTTCAATATCAATATAGTTTTTAAGCCACATTATTAACATAAGTATGCAGTTTCAAGTCGAAAAAGTTTCCCATACAACGATTTAAGCTTTGCTTCTCCTCCTCTTCTTAATTTTGTATAGCAGGTACCAGTTCCAGTAGTCCAATCTCAATGAAACTGTTTTTTTTTGAGATTTCAGCTTTCTATCTTAAGAAACAAAAAAGTTTCCCATACAACGATTTAAACTTTGCTTCTCTTCCTCTTCTTCATTTTGTATGGCAGGTACCAGTTCCAGAGGTCCGATCTCGCTGGTTCCGACCAATGTGTCATCGTAATAAAATACAAGGGTCTGTGCAAAATTTTAGGTCGATAGCTTGAAAACTGAGGTTGGAGTTTGCATACGTACAGATAGACGGACAGACGGTCATAGCTTTATCAACTCGTCTTGTCATCCTGTTCAAGAATATATATACTTTGTATACTCGGCCACGCCTCCTTCTGGGTGTTACAAACATAGTGACAAAACTATAATACTTTTCACTTCGTGAAGAGTATAATAAATTTTGAAATGCCAGCCCACGATAGTGTGAGTGCTTGGTGTAAACTCTGACCCTGAGCCGCAGGCTAGCCGTGGCAACCTGGTGGTTGTGTTGTACCGGGATCCTCGTTTAAGAAATTTCGGAGGTGAATCCAAAGGCGACGCGCACCAGTGAGTCGATTGTTAGTAATGGTGGTACAAACCTGTGTATTGCTTTTTTTTGTTTAGGTCTCATTAAGACGAAACGTTTTTCAGTTTTTCTTAAATGAATAAATGTGCAAAATACCCAAAAATAAAGTTAACAAAAACAAAAAAAAATTCTTTTTGTAAACCAAGAAGGAGACGTTTCCTTTTGTCGAACATAAGCGTCTTTATATGGACGAAGGGACCCCCCTTCTAGCGAGCACGCAAGTCGGCTGATATAGGTTTTAAATTGCGCAAATTGCCCCTGACGACTTTTTCCAGCTCCGAAAGAAAACTCAGGTGAAATATTTTTTCTTTTCTTGTTTCAATTTCTTATTAGGATTCTATAAAACAAGGAAATATGTTATATTGGTAAGATATATATTAGGTGGGTTGAGTCTTTTGTTCGTTATAAAAAAAAATGTGGTTAACTTTAAAATAAAAGTTGGCGGTTCCCGGGATCACTATGACAAGCGCGTAATAAAAAAAAAACAGTTTGGCTTTGCCGAAACTTATAAGCTCTTGAAAACGCTTTCTCAATTATTCTTATTAAAAAATCCTGTTTTTAAATTTTCCAATAAGAATCATGTGCGTACGCACACCCATTTTCCAATTTGTCTTAGAGAAAGCAATGTAGTCAAACTTCACTACAGTTTGCAATCTTGTATCTCGTCTGCTTACAGAGAAATCATATTTTTAAGTTTTTTGCTGTATGGGCGGTACCACGTCCTTATGTCCGATTCTTATAAGCCTTTGGATTATAGGTCAGGCATCAATAAAAACACGTAATGGCAAAGTTTGGTCTGTTTATATTCAAGAACAAAAGCCTTCTTTTTGGCCGATCGTTCCTATGGGAGCTAAATGCTATAGTGGTCTGATCAAAATAATTTTGATACTAACAATGCCTGGACATATTTGAAGAACTTCTACGTTTTAGTTTTTTGATATGTTTAAAACTCTAGGAGGAGTTTGTACTGAAACAGACAGGCGGACGGACGAACATGGTTATTTGTACTCGTCTCGTCGTGCTGATAAATAATATGTATATTTTATATAGTCGGAGATGTCTCCTTCTCTGCGATGCAAACTGCACGACAAAATTAATATATTCTTTTTACAAGAGCATAAAAAGATGCGATTTTCAATTGGGACCAGTCCCTGATAAGGTGAGCGTGAGTAGTCCATGGAGGGTGGAAGCACATAGAATCTCTCCATCAACGATCTTCAATACTCGTCGTCATATCTGTGTTTCATCATGATGCAAGGTGAGCATAAATATATAAATGGTATTTTTACTTGAAATGCCTGCCCTCGATGTTGTGAGTGCTTGGTTGGAACTCCGTCCCTGAGCCAAAAGCAAGGTGTGGCAACACTCACACGATACCCCAGGGCTATTACAAGTTTTGTAAGCAGTTATCATATATATTCTATTCATATTTATGTCTATTAACTTTTTCAAATATCTAAATAAGTAAAAGTCTTCTTGGAATTTTTGGAAAATTCTTCCACGACATCTTCTATAAACTCCTGTTTCATTCTTTTAACTGTCCGCCTTTGAGTACTTTGCATACAAAGCCATTTAAAGAAAATCCGAATTAAGATTAAATTGTAAGCAGGCTCGAGGTGATTATTATTATTTTTTTAAAAGAATAAACTCAGTATGTTTTTATTCTTTTAATAATATTTTTATTCCCGATATATTTCGGACTCCACCGGAGTTCATCTTCAGGGGCTACAACGTTTAACATTTTAACACAATTGATTAGCTAATAAATTAATCTTTTTACAATTTGTAATTAACCTACGTTACTCGGCGTCTGTACAGGTCGTCGCGTTGATATCTAATTACACTTTTTTGTCTGTTTTTGTTTTTCGTGAAGTAAGTGTCTGTATAGGTGAGTGCAATTCTCCGTATCTGTTTTGTAGTTAATCTTTATGTTTTTTGGTGTGTTTATGATGTGTAGCATTTCTATCAGTCATCGTAGTTCTAAGCCACGCATTACAAGTAAAATCGTTACCGCATTTTATATGTTGGGATGGAAATCGCATTCCCCATATGCATACAAAAAATCAGAACATGTTATCTTCCTCCAAGTTTTGAACCGCAATTCCGTCTCATTCTCGATGGCTTTTAAATTGTAAAAAGCCCTCGCTGCATTTATATTGGACATGAGATACTTGTCGTATATGTTCAGAACATTTTATAATGTCATTGTTTTTCGATACATTGACCACTGGTTCAAGAACACAGTAGTACTTTGAAATAATGCAAAGACATACAATGAACATAGAACCAGCGTTGTGTAACAGGAATGTGTGTTTCCTTGTTGCGGAGTTTTCTTCAATGATAATTTTTTCTAGACTATTTTTCTATTTCAAAATAACTGACTTTGAAATCTCTAATGCTTTTAATTTTTGATTAAATTAATAATCTTTTTTATTGGTGCAATGGTGTTTCAAATTTCGAGGAAAGCATTTAAATCGCTTAGGACTAAATTAAACCTTTGACTGGCGCAACGATAGTTTAAACTTTTTAGAAAAGTTCGTTTGAATTTACTCTGCATACCATTTATTTTGCTACTCATTGTTGAACATCCATCAAACCTTAATCCAACACATTTAGCAAGACGCAGATCACAAAAAACTGGTCGCCGTTCCAAAAATAATTTGGCTGAATGTGTTGCTTCCTAATGAACATTTAATGCAGCGTGCTTACAATATTCATGGATATTTTTATACTTTGTAAACGGACGAATAACAAACGAACAAAGGACTCCACGTACTTTTTATAGTTTAAGCAAGACGCAAAATAAACAAAACACTTCTTTTAATCTACTCGAATGAGTTAACCAAGCCTTATACATTTTAATCCAATTGTAATAAAATTTCCAATTTAAATGTGTGGCGTCTGTAGCAAAATCATAATTCGGAGAAGGCACTCAACAATTTCTTTATACATCAGCTTATATTCATCAGGTGTTGGCTACCATTACTCGAAAGCAATCAGTGCTTTTCAAGTTATGGAAAAATAGCACTAAGAAATCCTGAAGATCAAATCATTGGCGCACTTCTTGTATAAATCAGCTGTTTTTACCATTAATTGAAAACAATCAGTACTATTCAAGTTGTGAAAAAATAGCACCAAAATATCATGAAGACCAAATTCACGTATTAAAGGTGGACGTTCTTTTTGTAGCCAAACAAAAGTATTAGATTACCTTTCCGCCATCCATATTGAAAAGGACGATTCAGATATTTTTTTTAAATATTAATAGTTAAAGTTAAATAATATTGAAACGTTTTGTCGTTGCTGAATCGGGGTCGATTGTTTTTTCAATTTTCCATTTGACAAAAAACAAAATACTTTCATTCAACATGGTCGTAAATCGTACACTTTTTGGAAGCACTCTTCAATGAGGATAAGTTTAAGCCGTGACTTATAAGAGACGACACGAATACGACAAGATGACTTCTGCACATTCTGAAAAATAAGCTTTTTTGAAGTATACTTCCAAATGAAGTGGCATTCACAGTCCAAGCCACATTTCCAAAATTATACATTGCACCAAAACAGCCAGTATCCGTTCCAGCCCATGTAAATGCCACAACCCATAATATTCATTTCTCGCCTTGAATAAACAAGGATTAGAGGTGGAGAATCATCATTGGGCTAACATCGATGTTTCTCTAACACACCCCTGATTATTTAAGTCAGGAATAAACTGTAAATATGTACAATAACTTTTGTATTTTATTTCTTATAAATAATACTTTGTATAAATTAGAGGTTTTTAGTTGGCGGTGTTGGCTGAAGCTTTTGTTTAGGTATCATAATGGTCGGCAGTCGTACACATACAATACAATAACCAGTTTGCCACGAAAACATTTGAACATTTTTTTCTAAGGATAGGAACTGCAACTGAGAGCAAAGCAGCTCCAAAGCGAAAGCGGGAGACATCGGTAGCCTGGGATCACTACAAAAGAGCAAGTGATAAAGCTTATGGCATTTGTCAATAAATCTTGCGGTAAGTTTATAAAGTTTTTGAAGACTACATATATTTGCTCGATCAACCTCAGACACTTGCAGCAGATTTTATTTGCTAGATTTAGTCTCTAACACTGAATATGAGATATTTTAAGAGCCGAAGAAGGAGTCGGAGATAGTTTTTAGTTTAGCTGGTCAAGTCGTTTTCGATAATGATCCCAATAAAAAGTAAGGCTTATTTTAACCAGTAAGGACGCTATGTATACTCTTCATGACACCTTTTGTGGTACGCCCGTTTTATTTTTGGAATCTTATTTTTTTTTGTCCATGTGGCCTACAGATAAATTTTCATTGTTATACCTCATTGGATGCCAGATATATTTTTATATTAAAATAGTTTTTAAGCCACACTATGAACATAGAATGATGTTTCAAGTCAAGGATCCTTGCCAGTCTGTTCCTATGTTGTTCTAGCCTGTCATTATACCGGCTTGAGTGTTTGTTAATCTCTTCGAAGACCGTTGCCAGCTTCAAGTCTTTATGCATCCGGTAATCAGTCGCAGTATACGATTTTGTGCTGCCTGGACTCTTTTGATCTGGCTATCGCAAGTAAGACCCAGAGGCACCCATACCTCCAGATCGGCGCATCTATTTGTTTATATAAAGTCACCTTGTTTTTGAGTGATAGTTTGCTTTTGGAGTATAATAGCCAAAAGTGTTTGCTCATTGCAGCACGTACGCGAATCCTCATTGCCGTTACCTGCTTGGAGAAGGTAAGCCTGCGATCCAGGATGAGACCAAGATATTTAGCTGAGTTAGCCTACAGTACCGGATTCCCCTCGATTGTAATGGCATGCGGAGTTTTCCTTTTCAGGGTGAAGCATACATTAATCGACTTGTCGCTGTTGATGCCAATGTTCCAGCGCTTCGCCCATAGCGCGAACGTTGAGGCGTACTGCTGAATTCCTTCAGCAGCGGTGACTTCACAGCTTGATATGTGGGTGACACAGACGTTGTCTGCGAACGTGGCCAACATCAGGCTATCATCAGCCTGTTGCTCAAGGTATGACCGCAGTAGTCCAAAATATGGGGCAGGCAACATGTCTTTTATTTTCACCAGTAGGCCTGTGTGGCATACTCGGTCAAATGCTTCTTTGATGTCCAAGAAAAAGGCGTTGCAGTACTCCTTTCTGTCAAATCCCGTCAATATTTGCCCGACTAGCCGGTGAAGTTGCTCAACCGTACTGTGACCAGCTCGGAACCCAAACTGGTGCTCAGGTGTAATCCCCTGAGTCTCAACAACTCTGACAATCCGGGTGGCAAGCATTCTTTCAAACACCTTCGAGATCGGCTGGTAGGACGCAGGGTCCCTTTCCGGTTTGCCAGGTTTGTGTATCATGGAGATTATCCCGAGCTTCCACTGAGCAGGGAAGCATTGTAACCGCACAATGGCGTTAAACAATAACGCAATGTAGAGGATTGCGTGTCTTGGCAATGCCTTTAATGTGGCGTTGCAGATGGCATCATGACCTGGAGCTTTGTTGACGTTTTGTCGGGCAATTACTTCGACTATCTTGCTAGGGGCAAATGATCTGATGGGTAGATCCATTTGGAGTGCTTGGGATAGCTTGACATGCGTCTCCTTAGCTTGCTCTGGGCTGGCCAGCGGCTGAAAGCGCTCTGCAAGGTGCCCCGCAAACACATCAGCTTGGTCCCAGTCTGTCCGACACCATGTCCCACTGCTGTTTATAAGCGGCGCCTTCCTTATGCATCTCCTTTTGATGGCGCGTCTGATCAAAGATCAGAAAATATTTTGATGGAAATCATCAGAAGATGATGGCGCATGGTATCGGTGACGAAGACTACTTCAAGAATAATGTCTTTGGTAACTTCATTGAGAAATCCGACGAAGTTATCCGTCAGCTTAAGGAAGTATTGAATGACGAAATGATATCGCTGGTACATACCGCACCAGAGTTGCCGAGAAATGATACGTCGGAAGCCAGAACAACGACGGTGGACGTTAGTTTCAATACATTTAGACGGAGGATTGAAGTCCTCCGCCGGAAAATAGATGACCTAAGAGGAAAGGTCAGAGTAAGCGGGCAACAATTCAAATATTTGGAGACGCTTATGGAAAAGATAAGGAATCGCTACAACAACGGGTTTTCGATTCAGAATGAGGCGACATCTATGTATTATATGATGACATTCTGGCAGAATACTTTGAAGAAACGCTGATAATTGAAGAAAGAATGAAAGATTTGACGATCGAGCCACAAAGAAGTCATAATTTGGAGCTGAATAAAATAAAAATACCAGCCGTTTATGGGGATATGAAAGGGTGGGCTACATTCCACAGATCATTCAAAGAGATGCTTCATCAAAATATTAAGATCTCAAAAACAGAAAAAATTATTTGGCTGCGTATGTGTTTAAAGGTCGAAGCAGCCCGACTGGTGCAGCATTTACAAATTTTAAATGCCAATTATGACGTGTCTTGGAGCCTTTTAAAACAGCGCTACGACAACAAAAGAATTTTGCTTACTACGCATTGGGATCGTTTGTTGCATCAGCCAATGGTCAATAGCAGAATTGCCGAAAGCGTAAGACAATTGCTGAATACATCAACGAAGTGCATAAATGCCATAAAATCTATGGGCATTTAAATGCAAGAGGATGATCCTTTTGCAGTGGGTATTGTAATGCGGAAATTGGACAAAGAAGGTTTGAGATTGTACGATTGTAATCAAAAACCAGTAAGGGAGCTATTTTCGGCTATGCCGAAACTTATATACTCTTGCAAACGTTTTCACAATTATTCCTATTAGAAAATCCTTTTTTTAATTTTCCAATAAGAACCATATTCGTAACAACCCACGCCCATTTTCTAATTTGTCTTTAAGAAGGCAATGTAGTCAAACTTCACTACATTTTTCAATCTTGTATCTCGTCTGTTTACGAAGAAGTCTCATTTTTAAGTTTTTAGTTGTATGGGCGGTACCACGCCCTTATGTCCAATTTTTATAAAATTCTGGATTTATGTCAGGCATTAATTAAAACACGTAATAGCAAAGTTTGGTTTGCTTATATTCAAGAACAAAAAAGTTTTTCTAACAAAAACTGTATTTTTAACGGATCGTTCCTATGGGAGCTATATGCTATAGTAGCCTGATATTGACCATTTTTGCATTGTATCTTTGTTGATGTCAAAAAAGTTTTTGTGCAAAATATTGAGTCGATAACTCCAAAAACACGCTGTTTTTCAAGAAAAAACATAATTTTTGACCGAACCTTCCTATGGCAGCTATATGCTATAGTAGCCCGATCTTGACCATTTTTGCACGGTATCTTTGTTGATATTAAAAAAGTTTTTGTGCAAAATATTGAGTCGATAACTTCTAAAATAAGTGGTTTTTTAAGCAAAAACATCATTTTTGAACGATCGTTCCTATGGGAGCTATATGCTATAGTCATCCGATCAAACTGAATTTTACATACCAAATACCTGCAAGGAGAAGAAAATTTTCTGCGTTTAAATTTTTTTGCTAACTTTAAAACTCTGGCCGGAAATCGCATTGAAACAGACAGACAGACAGACGGACAGACGGACATCGTTATTTGAACTCGTCTCGTCGTGCTGATCAAGAATATATATACTTTATATAGTCGGAAATGTCTCCTTCACTGCGTTGCAAACTTCATGACAAAGTTAATATACTCTTTTTGCAAGAGTATAACAAAAGAGCTCCAAACATTTGAAGATTTGTTGCAGTTCCTGGATCAGCAATACCAGACTCTAAAAGAGGTTGGTAAGAAAGATGAAAGTGTTAAGGATTGAAAGCCAGTGCCAGAACGTAGGAAGTTCGCAAATAAGCAGAAGCTATGCTACAAGTGCTTGAATCACAAGAATCAAATGCGTGAATGAAGTGCAGTTATTGTCAAAAAGAGCATCATAAGCTGCTTCATATTGAGCTAGGTCAAAACGAGGAAAGCAGACATCGATGACAACGAGTGGCGCAGCAACAACTGTTATTCAGGCCACTGCTCAAGTCAAAGTAAAGGCGGCAAACGGTGAGTCGTTACAATTCAGAACCGAAAATATCGGAGGAAGCAGCGCAAATATTGAATTTTCTATGCACTAACACAAAACTTCATCTTGGTGAGGCAATTGAGGGAGAATCAAAATACAAAATGCGTGTGGAACTGAAGCCAAGGTTCATAAGCAAGTTCATGCAAGCAATGGATGCAGAAGTGTTGCTATCACTGACAGGTGCACATGCAGATCGACTATTTAAATATGAGATTGGAGGCTGGAAGAATTTGTGTCTGGTAGCTCCCATGTTCAATAAATACGACAGGATTGACATGGTTATTGGAGAAGACGTCCTTGGCAAGATTCTGGAGGAAGGCATCATGAAAAAAGATGGCATAATTGAAGGAGCAACCAAGTTTGGATGGATATTGTCAGGAATAATCAGGCAAGCCAAGTCGTAGAAGTTTACGTCGGCCGTAACAAATCTGGAAAAAATCTGGGAGCCGGAAGACGGTGACTACGATGAAAACAACGAAGAAGATCTGGAATGCTTAAAAAAATATGAGCAAACAGTATCTCTGCACGATAACGGGCAATTTATCGTACAGGTGCCATTTAAAAGTAAAATCGAGCTTGGCATTTCGAGAAAGCAGTCTATGGTTTGTTTAACGTCGATGGAGCGTAATTTTATAAAAGACGGGTAGTTGCATAAAAGATATGAGCAATTTATGGGAGAGTACATTCATCTGAGACATAGGGCCAAGGTAACGGATGCTTCGTGTAGCAAATATTACCTGCTTTATAAAGATTAATAAAGGACCAAAGAGCGGCGACAAAGCTCAGAATGGTGTTTGACGCTTCCGCAAACTTTTCCTTACGAAACTGCAACAGGAACTTCAAAATAAAAATTAAATGGATGGTGTGGAAGTTTATATTAACAGCTGACGTGGAAAAGATGTACCGCCAGTTAAAAATAATGGCAGACAATCAACAATATCATCTGATTTTGTGGAGGGACTCACCAGGCGAAAAAGTTGAAGAATACCAACTGACAACAGTGACGTACAGTACTGCGGTGGCACCGTTTTTGGCCGTGCGTACATTATTTAAAATGTCAAAAGGGCTGGGCAAAAGAAGATTGCTGGCTCCAGTCTATAATCCGAGAAAATTTCTACATGAATGATCTGATGACAGGTGCAGGTTCGGTCGAACAATGTCAGATAATAATATCGAGATATCTTCGTAAATTTGGGTTTCATTTTTGGAATTGGCTCTTAAATGACAAGGCAATAGCTGCAGCATTATCACCTAAAGTCGTTAGCCGTTGGTTTCTTTTGGGTCCAAAGACAGACGGATTTCAGTTTTGAATAAACTCACTATCGTCAAGCAAAATCACGAAAAGAAGATATCACAGATGGCACAAATATTTAACCCATTTAACCATCTGGTAACAAAGTTATACATTCGAAAATTGTGGCTACTCCAATCTAAATGGAACTAACGAACGAGCTAAAGAGTGAATGGCAGCAGTTTTTGTCGGCCACTGTGCTATTGACGTCGTATACTGACAATGAGTTTATCGACAGTCTTATTAATCGATACTCCAGTTGGCTCTAGTTAAAGAGAGTGATGGCGATTCATCGAGAGTGGCAAAAAAATAATAAATAAAAAAAATTATGAGAAACTTGCCACAAAGTAAAGTGCCAATAACTTGACCTTTTAACCATACTGGTATTGATTAGGTTGGACTGATTCCGATGCGATGTTCCAAAGGACGTGGACAAATGTGGTTTAAGGGCTAAGGGCTTATTCGTTTGGCTATAAACGATTTATCGTCAGAATCATTTATGGCGGCGCTTAAAAGGATTTTTAATCGTCGAAGGAAAAGCTCTCATTCGTATTTGGACAATGGGACAAATTTGGTTGGTGCCAACAAAATTCTAGACAAGGAATTCAAGCTGGCGATACTGGAAAATAATGAGCTAGCACGTGTGTTGGCAAATGAAAAAAATATCGTGGTACTTTATTCCCTTGGCAAGTCCTCGCCTTGGAAGAATATGGGAAGTAGGCGTTAAGTCAATGAAGCGTCATCTTAAAAGAGGGATTGGTGATGGAAGCTTGACGTTTGAAGAAATGTGGACAGTTCTTGCACTTGATGCTGTGGTGAACTCTTGCGATCAACGACACAAATGGGGAAGACGCATTAACACCGGGACACTTTTTGATTGGAAGGCCAATGATAGAAGCGTCAGATCCTGATACCGACTTCAGAGTATCGTCTTTAACCACTGGAAGTTGATACAAAAAATACAACGTGATTTTTGGAAGTGGTGGTAGGACGAATACTTGTAGTCGCTGCAGGAACGAAAAAAATGAAAGGTACCAATGAAGAACATAAAAAAGGGCGATTCAAAAGGACGAGAATACACATCCTGCCAAATGGCCGTTGGGAAAAAGACAAGCTGGCTGCTCTGCGCAACGAAGAGCTGCCATTAAGAGAGTTGCAGTGCATACCGCCAAAACAAGCCGCGAGAAATGATCCAAATCAATCTGGCTGGCCCCCCGCAGAATGTTCATGGATGAATATAAAAAATTACTGGCTCAGCCTTAGCAGATAAATAATCTGAAAGTTAGAGAAGATAAAACCCATAAACGAATTAGCGACCGACAGTCACAGCCGCTTGACAAGATCAACAGATTGAAGGTCGCAGATTTTGCTTCTTGCGACCTGTGCAGCAGGCGTTAAGCAGATAAGACCAACTCGTCTACGTAACGGATACCTTTGCGACTAATGTAGCAGGTCGTAAATGTTAGATCACACTGCCGTCTTACAGTGTTATAGTAAGATAGAACTAAGATTTAATGCACAAATATAATTTAAGATCGAACACACTGCGGCTTTGTAATGCATCGCAGAATATTGATGAATATGAATGTTTTGAATATGTTGTTTTTAAGACGGAGATGTTTTCTGAATAAAAGGTCGATTTTTTGGGTATTTTTCAACTTTGGTGGACAAACTCTACAAATGCTCAAAAATGATTCCTCCGTATTTTTCATAATACGCTTTATAATATTTTCCTCTACCTACCTGCAAAATTCCAGCTGCCCTTAGTTTTTGGGTATATTTCAACTTTGGTGGAGAAACTCAAAAAAATCTTAAAAATCATTCCTCTGGATTTTTCAAAATACGCTTCATAATATATTCCTCTACCTGCCTGCAAAATTTCAACTGCCCTTACGGTTTTTATAACAAAAAACCTCGGTTAAAAAATAGCGAAAATAGCGCTGCTGCTGGTATAAGAAGAAGAACGTATTGTAGGTGGATTAGCAGTGACAGGTTTAATATGTGAAAAAAGTGAAAATACTTTACTATGGTTGGGAATTGGTATTAAGGGAAGCATCCTGTTATATTTATAGGCAGTATAAATTGTGGTAAAAGGTTTTACTTCATATATATATTTAAAGGCAGTATAAATTGTGGTAAAAGGTTTTACTTCTCTTCCTTTTCTTCATTTTGTATGGCAACTACCAGTTCAGTGGTCCGATTTTAATGAAGCTTTCAGGCATTTATGCTGGGGGCATAAAATAACGGCTTGCGAAGCCCTCTATCTTACAAACCAAAAAAAGTTTTTCATGCAGCGATTTAAATTTTGTTCAGTCGTATGGGGCTTTTGAGTTTCAGTGGTCCGGTCATACCGGTTCTGACAAATGAGTTGTTCTTACAAAAAAGAAGACTGTGCAAAATTTCAGGTCGATAACTTTAAAACTGTGGGGAGGAAATTGTATCTACGGACAGACAGACATGTCTAAGCCAATGTGCGTTGTCATGATGAGCAATGATATGTATGTATACTTTCATAGTCACAAATGTCTATGAATTATGCAAAAAATGAAAAACTTGTAATTTCTTAAGGATAAAATTACCCTGGCAAAAAACTTCAACTTTGACAACATATTGTGCCCCTCCCAGAAATTGTAGAAAAAATTCCATGCAATTATGTTTATTCGTTCAGAAGATATGATTTTTGCAACGGAAAAACTCAAAAGGTCCCACTGTGCGATGTTGGACTACCTTCTATAGAAATGAATACCCATACTTCTCGGTATTTTGATCGGTTCAAAAGTAACCGAAACACTTTGGCAAATGCTTTGGCTGCTAGCCCATCTCGTCCAAATTGTTTGTCTTTAATATATTTTTTATTTTTTCTTAAATTTTCTTTATGTAACCGTTTTCTTATGAGCGAACGGGAGCTCAAAAACATGGGCTACCGAGTTTGGTTCAGGGGGTTAATTCTTTTATGATTCCGTTGCAGTTTCGCCAAATTTTTTATTTCTTGTGTTGCGATCCAACAAAAACGACAGAATTTCATTATCCACAAGGTCTCTGGTTGTCAATTTTTTAACACCGTCAGGGTTACTTCTTCAAAAGACAATACGGGGATATTAGAAAGAAAAAACTAGATGATCGTTCTGGTGATTGTTGTACAAACGGGATCCTCGTTGGAGAGATTCTTGAGATTAAGTGAAGGGTGTTGAGCGCCAACAAAAAAAGCCGAGGGTGGAAAAAGAAGATGTTCTTGCATGAGTCAGTCGAGTGCAGATAATGTGGTTCGTTTTGTTGTTTGTTTAATAAGAACAAACATTCCTTTTCAATTTACAAAAAAAATGTTTTTATACTCTGGTAAGATCGGTCAAAAATTAGGTTTTTGCTTGAAAAATAGCACAAATATTTTGGACAAAAACTTCTCTAACGTTAACAAAATTCAAGTGCAAAAATGGTCATGATCGAGCTACTATAGCATACGAGTATAGCTCCCATAGGTACGATAGGTTAAAAATACGGTTTTTTTTAGAAAAGCTTTTTGTTGTTATATATAAACAAACCACCGGGCTACTATAGCATACGAGTATAGCTCCCATAGGAACGATAGGTTAAAAATACGGTTTTTTTTAGACAAGCTTTTTTGTTGTTAAATAAAAACAAACCAGACTTTTCAACTACGTGTTTTTAGTAATGCTTGACTTTATTCAAAAGTTTCATAAGAATCGGACATAAGCGCATGGCATCGCTCATATAGCGAAAAACTTCAAAATGGGGTTTCTGTGTAACCAGAAGAGATACAATACTACAAGATTTAGTGAAGTTTTACTGCATTGCTCTCTTTGAGACAAATTATAAAATGGGTGTGGCTACGCCCTTGAATCTTCAAAAACGTATGTAATTCTTGTTGGGAAAACGATAGAAAGGATATTCTAATAAGAATAATTGGGAAAACGCTTGCAAGAGTACATGAGTTTCAGCAAAACAGAAAATAGCTCCCTTACTGGTTTTCCATTACAATTTGTTAAACTCAAAATAAAATTTTTGAAATGTTAATTTTTCTAATGAATAGTGCGAAACAAGAAAATTATTTGATCGGCCTTGCGTCGTGTATCTTTTGTGCGAGATAATTTTCGTTATGTGCCGGAATTTCTAAAACAATTTAAAATAGAAGAAATCCAGTCATTTGGTATTAATGCCAGAAAGGTTTTCCGGGAGTTTTGAATATTTGTATCCTTATGTATTTTAGGGTGCTCCTTCCGAATTTTAATTTTGCTACTTGGAGAAGTGCATTTATTATAAGAAGATGTGCTTCAATACGTGTAGGATACAAAACTGATCTTACAAGCTGCCAAAATAAAAGTACTCCAGACATGCAAAGGGCTCGTGTCAGCGAGCTGACTCAGCATAATTATAAAGATAGCGCAGTACTTGCGACATAAGCAAATGGGTGGCTATTGCTCCTAATCGATTGTTCTAAAAACCGGTGCAGAAGGAATCCGAAACATTAGCATTTTGAGCGCGTGGGCTGTTCGTTAAGTTCGTGCAAGAGTTGCTTGTTAACTTTTCCCTCTTTAGGGCCATTGCCGTCCTCGGTGATGCTTAGCTCGTTAATCACTTCCTTTAACCTGATTGAAGAATTTCTCCGGCTCCAAGATTGGTACACGAGGATGAGGCCACAAAATGTAAGACTGATTGTTACTCCAATTGCGAACCAGAACTTGGGGTCTCCGCCGGGTGTCACATCGTCTCTGAGTTTCTGGATGATATATAGGTTATGTTCATTCATCCGCTGCAACAGCGGAAGACTGAGTACATTATCGTGTCCTGTGGTGTTCAGCAATGACGAAGCCGCAATGCCTGGGACGTTGGGTTGTCGTGTATTTGCAGTACGGTGTTGTTTTGTGCCACGGGGAAGATTGAAACTTTCTTACAGATAACCTTAACTTTGGGATACTCAATGAGTATGTGAATAATGCTATCGGACTGAAAGATCCTAATATAAGAGACTCCCATTAGACTAACTATAGGGACCTCTGTGATCTGTTCGGTAAAAATAGACTTCAATTCATTGTGATTAAAAATTGTGGGGCTTATTATGTTTGACTTAGCCATCGTGTTAGTGAGCATTAGGTTTTGTATTTCTGTGATAAGCATTCTATTTCTTGCTAATAGCGTTTCATACAAATGTGGTATCTACAAAATTGACTTCCTTTTCTTTAAGTATTTTACTTACTGTATCGGTAAGTAAATTAATTTGTTTTTGCGTTTCTGTATTAATAGTACCTGTCTATTGTTTGATTCTATGAGTTGAGGTTCAATTGTCCTTAATTTTTCAAGGTCCGATGCGTCAGGAGTACCTGCCACAACTTTCAATGCTGTCCCCGAGAAATCTAAGCTCCTGGCAATCCTATGGTGTATCGTTAATGATAACAATACATTTTAAGCATGTTCTATATTACTTCTTACAGTTTTCGCATATGAGATTGAAGAAATAATTTGGTTATTTTAATAGTATCGTCTATAATGTTCAAACAGTTGGTCAAGTCAGTTGAGTGTCTCATAAAGTGTCTCATGTTCCCACACCAAAACGTTGCCAACCAGTACAGGAATAATATTTGCATCGGAGAAGTCAGTGATTCGTGCATTCGTTGCGGTCAGGAGTACAAGGATGATCGCGATAAACTTGCAGGAAACAATTAAGTCAGCTCAGTAGTAATTGATAATCGAACGACATGGCAATTAATTTAGATTGTCTTTATGGACTACCTTCCCCTTACTAAGTACAGACGTTCCCAGGTCTGCTTGAATGCTCTCATCAGAACATATTGGGGACACTATATTGCCTAACATTTTGTTGTTTTTAAGGTAAACTTTTTCACCTACTTCGAATACCTTGTTCTGTCTATCTAGGTTACATTTGATGAGTTGAGATCTTGATGGTCTTTTAACAGTTGTGCGTTTTTGTTGTTAGCCAAATCTGCAACTCCTATGGGGCATGGATATAGCTTTGAATATAACAGTTCAGTATCCTCGGTACGAATTGTGGCAACGACCGAAGTGTTAAAAGGCAATGCCTCGTTATATGTCGAAAATGCTTTAATCCTCTTCGTTATAATTTTTTTTAATTCTTCCCTTACTATTTCAGGGACTACTATGCCATTGACATGTATGAAGTTAACGTTATCGAAAAAGTGATGTCTTAATATTTCTGAAGTATTGCCGTAGGTTATGTTATTACCACAAAGATTTAGGGTCACACCAGTCTGCGTTAGCATGTCGAAGCCTATGATAGCGTCGAAAGTATCGAGGATTTCCTATAGCATTTTTTTTTAATTTTACTGGATCCATGTATGCAGTTCACAGTAAATGGGGTGTCAACGGTGTTACGTTTTTTAACTCCATTACAGGTCTAACGTAATTTTTTGCTGCCCCAGTGTCGATTAAAATCCAGTTGTCCATTGAGAGCGTTTTCTAGAAAATTTAGCAAGTCATTATCCCCTGATGAATCACTTTCATCATTAATTATAGCAATTGCAGCTTCAGCTGTGTTTGCATATTTTGTTCCTCTTGGGTGGGTGCCTGCTGAGAGATATTATTAATTCTTTTCCCAGATACACGTTCTGACGTGTTCCGTCTTTTTTGAGCGTCACCAATTTTGGCACTATTCTTTGCTCTCCCCCAGTTAGTTGGCTGTCTAAACTTAGAACTTGGTGGATCGACCTCCATAAGTTGCAAATGATTCTGTGCTTAGGACTCTCTTTCAGTTGGCTTTTGGGCCAGGCTCATTCCGTTGCGGCCTTTTTTGGGCTTGGCTTCTTACAAAATGTGGGTTTTTCTCATTATCTTTTCCCTGCCTAGCTTGCGGGCGGTTACCCTGTCTGTTATTATCACCTGAATAGCTCCTATCCTCAATTGCCCTAGCGTATAGTGCAGCGAACCCACTTTTCTCGATGCTGCTTTCAGCCTCGCGGGCCAACGCTAAAGGGGATGGCAAATCTTTGGGCTGTGCTGGGATAACTAATGATTTCAGGAACCTCTTGAGGCCTACCTTGAAAGCATGTAGAGCATCGTCCATAATTTCTGCGTTGAGGATTGTTGCTGCTTGCTCGTCATGTGTCATTACGATTTTGTTTGTGACGATAGTAAGTTTTTTTTCGACCTCATCGTAGTACTCCATCAAATCTGAGTCACCTTGCCTAACTAGTTGTAACTGTTGTTGAAGTACGCGCAGGGACGTTTTTTCCGCGTACGATCAATCATGTTTAGCGATAATCGCGTCAAAGTTGAGCACTGTATTGTGTGACGTAAGACTGCTCTTGCTGACCCACAGACTTTATTTTCCAAAATAGCAACGGCCTTATAGTGTGCTTCACTATGTTTGTATTTTTTTAAAATCTTGTACGCATAGCCGCTTGCCTCCAAGATACGTACTCTTTGTGACTCCCGCAGAACATTGGGACTGACTTCACGATATCTATTTCACTTCACACTTTATATTAGAGTGTTAGCCTGCTCTGTTACGGCATTGAGTTCTGCTTGAAACTCAATTTTCAAACGCGGCTCTTGCTCACGAAGAGAGTTGTTAACTGCGCCTTCAACCAACGCTTTTAGTAATGCAGGTTTTGTTCTTGAGCGTGATATCCTAATTCCTAGCCTTGGTCAAAATCGTCTTCGTTGAAGCTGTCTTTGTTACTATATTCCCTGTCAGAGTCGTATTCTACTTTAATCTGTCTATATTCTAAACTCATGAGCAATCAGTGAATAGGACAGACAGTTGTACAGCAAATTATAAAATAAGTGGTTGCATCCCTTATTATTTGACCATTAATACAGAAACGCACTTTAACAAGAAATATTTATCAAATATTCAGATGCTTGTTAACTTCTATACTAAACTAAACTAGATACAATTTCCTGCCCTTTATGTTCTACCCTTTTTTTCGCTAAACAAATAGTAAGCGCCGCAAAATGTACGAGTTTTCTACTTTTGTCGAAGTAGCGATTTCATACATTTTGTATGGGACTTGGAACTAGTTTTAATGAAAATTGTAATTGTGTAGAGTACAAATTTTTTAAATTTCATCAACTTTTTTGTATATGTTGTTGAGAAATAACGTACCAATTTCGAGTTCAAGCTTACGAATTCAAATAAACCATGTCTTCATTGAAAATTGAGCGTTTTTTTATAAAAGAGACAAGTAACACCTGCTTAGTTGGGCCAGTAAGTTTGTGGTGGGATGGAAATGTTGTGTTAACTTTAACATAAAAATAATACTATATTAAACCTTAACACTAAATACAACAAATGTACTACAATTTTTAAAATTTAGTGTATACACTAAAACGCGTGCGTACATTTAAGAGATGTAAGATATTCTGACATGCAGCTTTTGCGAGCTGCCTCTTTTTATTCAAGTATTTTCAATTCTTAATGCTATGCTGCGTTTGTAAGGCGCAGCGTTATCTTAATCGTATATATACTATCGCTGAGTTTGTAAGGCGCAGTGTTATCTTATTCCTATTTATACTATCACTGAGTTTGTAAGTCTCAGCGATGGTCTTAAATTTATTCATGCTATCGCTGAGTTTTACAATCACCAAATACTATTATAGAAATACCTCCGCAGCTTTTCCAGTAATTGCACATAGTAAAACTTTTGCTGATTAATTGCTACCATACCTTGTGTTTGCCGATTAATAAAGTGTGGTTATTAGTCAACTCTAACCTACTCCAGCCCCACCACCAACATATTTGTAAAATCTTTGGTTTGATTTAATGTTATGTAATACATGAGCATAGTACTGCCGTTGCTTGTAGTTTAGAGACCCTACTAGAGAACGCAAATTAGGTTCAGATACCAATATGGGTAGCCTAATAAGGTTCACTTGCCCTTCTTTTTCAGAGTTATTCTCTTAAAAATTATCAAATTTTACTGCTGTATTGTCGATCCTAAACAAACAAAGTATCGTTGCATGTGACAATCGTGCGGTCACCAGATAGCCTCGGCGTCTATCAGTCTCTGGTCCACGATGACAGATTTTTATGTTCATGCTGCTGCTTGAAAATTCTGAGGGGGCCCAAGAAACACGACAGCTAGTAGCTTCTGTCTCCGATTCCTCTTTTTAATCACGTGAATGATTACTGCAGCTATCATGATTATCACCAAGCCTAACGATATGTGTCCATTCACCGTGTAAAACACCAGATCCTCGATGCGCACCCTGTTTCTTTCCAGTTTTTCAACCCTTGTTGTACTCGTTGTAATTCCACCGAGTTATTGACTACGACGTGGTGGAGAGATGTTGGAGTCCGAGGTTCCTTTTAGTCTAGAACTTTTAGAATATGCGAAACAAATGTTGTGTCAGTCAACGTTATTACATGTGGAGTGATAGTGGTGGTATGCGTTTAGCTCGGTGCTATGTATAAGGAATTCCGTTTGAATTTGCGGAATCCACATCCCTTCATTGATTTGAAGTGGCACTGGAACAATCTTGAAGAGACTGGCATGCATGGTTTACATAGATGGGCAGCCATGCGTCAATTATAAGCACGTTGTCCTTGAATACTGTTCGAGACTTTCCAACCGGTAGCAGCTGGTTCCTCTGCAGTTTATGTTGAATTTTGTCAATCTCTGCCAACATCTTGATCGGTTCAATCAGAGAGGGGTGTAATTTTCCTTGATTAACATCCGTTACAAGCGTGACAAGACAGATTTTATTCAACGACTTTTGCATTTCTCCATTGGTCGTTTTAACTGCAACTACTCGGACTTTACTATCTTGTCCTTTGGTAGTTTTAGTTATTCGTCCCATAGACCATCTTGCTGGATGCGTGTTCTGTTGTTTAATGAGAACAAGTTGTCCCTCTTTAGGGTAACTCTTTTCATGACGTCATTCTGTCCATTGTTCACCGTTCATATTAAGCAGGGGTCGTGACTTCAACACTGCCTTAATTTGACATAGCAACGTTGTGAACTCTTCGAAAGTGAGACTGTTTTCGCCGATGACTCGTCTGAGATGGTGTTTCACCGACTTAACTTCAGCTTCCCATAAACCTCCCGTGTGGGGGCTTAACGGCGGAATAAAGTGCCAACGGATGCCTTCTTCTTCGAGAACCGGCGCCAGATTGTTGTTTCTCTTTATTGCGTCAACAAGCTCTTTGTCAAATATTCTGGCTGCTCCCACGAAGTTAGTGCCATTGTCCGAGTAAAGGTGCTCACTTTTCCCGCGCCTGGCGAAAAATCGTCGTAAAGCTTCCAAAAACCTTTCTGCTGATCGCCGACGGCTTCTAGGTGTATTGCTATTGTTGCCATACAAACAAAGCATATACATCCTTTGAACGCTTTTTGACCTCTACCTTTTGAACATCGGATTTGAAAAGGTCCAGCGTAGTCGATATCAGTGTTTTGAAACGGATGATCACCTGTCACTCGATATACCGGCAAATTCCCCATTAGCTGTCTGGCCATTTCCTTCTTGTACCTTATGCAGGTAATACATTTTTGAAGATTCTTTTTTAAGGAGTTCCATAGTCCAAAGATCCAGTATTCTACATGAACATAACTCCTCATTAGCTTTAGTCCACCATGCAAGCCAAGCAAAATGTGATTTGCCAATAATAATTGGATGCTTAACATCATATGGCAGCAATGCGTTTTGAAGCCGGCCTCCACTCGTAATACGCCATCTCCATCCAAAAAGGGGTTGAGCACATGTAGCTTACTTATTGTCTCAAGCGGTTTTTTCTTTCGAAGTAAAAGAATTTCTCGACCAAATTCTTGGTGTTGTTGTAATTTGACGACTGCTATTTTGACATTTTTAATTCGTCTACGGTCAAGTGTGTCGATTGTCGGGCTCTTCCTCGCAGATTAGATATGAAGCGTAATACATAAGTTATCACGCTTTTTAGCTTGTCTATCAAAGAATACTTCCACAGTAATAGAATAAGCCTGTAT
>JBAMBP010001131.1:0-20757 GCA_037044515.1 Phortica magna
AGTTGCAACAACAACGTAGTGCACACTCACCAAAAACAAACACAAAAATCGAAGAATGAGAAACGCAAAAATAAATATGAAACCACACAGAAACAATTTATTTAAGTAAAAATTTTGGAAAAATAAGGAGTCCAGCTCAAACACAACCTTTCCGCCAGGAGGGGAGCAAAGGCTCGAAACTTGGTGTAACAAGGCAGCAGAGCCTGCGGATGTTGCTGCCCTCTATAAAGGAGATGCTGGAAGTGGAAGAGAGATCGATTACTAAGCCGCGCCGCGCACATAAAAATGGTTAGTGGTAGGAGGTCCCACAGGGTCCTTTTTGGCAATGGGCACCATTCAGACAGAGTGGTGGCAGAAGGATTGTAAAAGTGCTGGTCTGAGGTACTTCAGTGGAGGCTACCGTGGACACCGGAACAGCACGCAGTTTCGTAAGTGGTCGTCTGGTTTCTACGGCGGTTGTTCCACCCTGAAGAACAACCTGATCGACTGTGATTTTTCCTAACACTCCATTCGGCCAGGAGGAAAGTGAAGGGTGGAAACTAGGTGTTACAAAGCAGCAGAGACGGGGGATGTTGTAGCTCTCCATAAAGGAGCAGCCGGAAGTGGAAAAGACTTCGATATCTAAGCCGTGCAGTGCACAAAAAGATTGTGAAGGGTGGGAGGACCCACAGGGTCCTCTTTGGTAATGGTGCCGCTTAGACAGAGTGGTGGCAGAGAGATTGTAACGCTGTTGTTCACGAGAAATCCCATGTTGGCTACCATGGACATCAGAGCAGCACATAGTTTTGTAAGTGGACGCCTGGTGTCTACGCCGCTTGTTCCTCCCTTAAGAACTACCTGATTGACTGTGTCTTTTCCGAGGACTCCCTTCGACCAGGAGGAAAGCGATGGCTAGTATATTGGTGTTACAGAGCACCAGAGACGGGGGATGTTGCTGCCATCCATAAAGGAGCAGCTGGAAGTGGAAGAGAATTCGATATCTAAGCCGCGCCGCGCACAGAAAGATTGTGAGGAGTGGGAGCACCCACATGGTCCTCTTTGGTAATAGTACCGCTCAGTACAGAGTGTGTGACAGAAGGATTGTAACGGTGCTGGTCTGAGGTACTCCCATGGAGGCTACCGTGCATACCGGAGCAGCAAGCAGTTTTGTAAGTTGACGCCTGGTTTCTACGGCGCTAGTTCCTCCCTGAAGAACTGCGTAATCGACTGTGACTCTTCCTTGGACTCCTTTCGACCAAGAGTGAAGCGAAGGCTGGAAACTTGGTGTAACAGAGCAGCAGAGACGTGGGATTCTGCTGCCCTCTATAAAGGAGCTGCTGAAAGTGGAAGAAAATTCGATATCTAAGCCGCGCCAGCGCACAGAAAGATGGTGAGGGATAGGAGGTCTTACAGGGTCCTCTTTGTGTAATAGCGCCGCTCAGAAAGAGTGGTGGCAAAGAGATTGTAACGGTGCTGGTCTGGGGTACTCCCATGGTGGCTACCGTGGACACCAGAGCAGCACGCAGTTTTGTAAGTGGATGCCTGGTTTCTACGGCGCTAGTTCCTCCCTGAAGAACTACCGCAATCGACTGTGACTCTTCCTTGGACTCATTTCGGCCAGGAGATGAAGCGAAGGCTGGAATACTTGGTGTTACAGAGCAGCAGAGACGGGGGATGTTGCTGCCCTCCATTAAAGGAGCAGCTGGAAGTGGAAGAGAGTTCGATATCTAGAGCCGTGCCACGCAGCACAGAAAGATGGTGAGAGGGTAGGGAAGGACTCACAGCGTCCTCTTTGGTAATAGCGACCACTCAGACAGAGTGGTGGCAGAGGGATTGTAACGGTGCTGGTCTGGGGTACTCCCATGGTGGCTACCGTGGACACCAGAGCAGCACGCAGTTTTGTAAGTGGATGCCTGGTTTCTACGGCAGCTAAGTTCCTCCCTGAAGAACTACCTCAATCAACTGTGGCTCTTCCTTGGACTCTTTTCGGCCAGAAGGGAAGCGAAGGCTGGAATACTTAGTGTTACAGAGCAGCAGAGACGGTGATATGTTGCTGCCCACCAATAAAGGAGCAGCTGGAAGTGGAAGAGAGTTCGATATCTAAACCGCGCCCCGCACAGAAAGAAGGCTGAGTGGTTGGGAGACTACAACAGCGTCCACTTTGGTAATAGCGCCGCTCAGACAGAGTGGTGGCATAGAGTTTGTAACGGTGCTGGTCTGGGGATACTACCATTTTGGCTAACGTAGACACCAGAGCAGTATACAGTTTTGTCAGTGGACGCCTGGTTTCTACGGCGCTAATTCCTCCCTGAAAAACTACGCAATCAACTGTGACTCTTCCTTGGACTCCTTTCGGTCAGGAGTGAAGCGAAGGCTGGATACTTGGTGTTACAGAGCAGCAGAGACGGAGGATGTTGCTGCCCTCCATAAAGGAGCATGTGGAAGTGGAAGAGAATTCGATATCAAAGCCGCGCCACGACACAGCAAAAAGATGGTGATGTAGAATGGTAGGGAAGGGACTCACAGCGTCCTCTTTGGTAATAGCGCCACTCAGAAAGAGTGGTGGCATAGAGTTTGTAACGGTGCTGGTCGGGAGTACTCCCAAGGAGACTACCGTGGACACCAGAGCAGCACGCAGTTTTGTAAGTGGATGCCTGGTTTCTACGGCGCTAAGTTCCTCCCTGAAGAACTCCGCAATCAACTGTGACTTTTTCTTAGACTCATTTCGGTCAAGAGTGAAGCGAAGGCTGGATACTTAGTGTTACAGAGAAGCAGAGACGGGGGATGTTGCTGCCCTCCAATAAAGGAGCAGCTGGAAGTGGAAGAGAAATCGATATCTAAGCCGTGCCACGCACACAAAGATGGTGAAGGGTGGGAAGACCCACATTGTCCTCTTTGGTAATAGCGTTACTTCAGAGAAAGTGGAAGCAGAGAGGATTGTAACGGTGCTGGTCTGGGGAACTACCATTTTGGCTAACGTAGACACCAGAGCAGTATACATTTTTGTCAGTGGACGCCTGGTTTCTACGGCGCTAGTTCCTCCCTGAAGAACTGCGTAATCGACTGTGGCTCTTCCTTGGACTCCTTTCGGCCAGGAAAAAAGCGAAGGCTGGAAACTTTATGTAACAGAGCAGCAGAGACGTGCAATGTTCTTGCTCTCCATAAAGGAGCGGCTGGAAGTGGATGAGAGCTCGATATCTTAGCCGAGCCACGAAAAAAAAGATGGTTAGTGGTGGGTGGACCCACAAAGTCCGTTTTGGTAAAAGCGACCTTCAGAGAAAGTGGAAGCAGAAGGATTGTAACGGTGCTGGTCTGGGGAACTACCATTTTGGCTAACGTAGACACCAGAGCAGTATACAGTTTTGTCAGTGGACGCCTGGTTTCTACGGCGCTAGTTCCTCCCTGAAGAACTACCTAATCGACTGTGATTCTTCCTTGGACTCCTTTCGGCCAGGAGAAAAGTGAAGGCTGGAAACTTGGTGTTACAATGCAGCAGAGACGGGTGATGTTGCTGCCCACCATAATGGAGCAGCCGGAATTGGAAAAGAGTTCGATATCTAAGAAGTGGAAGAGATTTTGATACTAAAGCTGTGCCACGCATAGAAAGATTGTGAGGGGTAGGAGGTCTGACAGAGTCCTCTTTGGTAATAGCGCCAATTAGACAGAGTGGTGGCATAGAGATTGTAATGATGCTGGTCGGAGGTATTCCCATCGAGACTACCGTGGACTCCGGAGCAGCACGCAGTTTTGTAAGTAGACGCCTGGTTTCTGCGGCGCTTATTCTTCCCTAAAAAATTACTCAATCAGCTGTGGCTCCTCCTTGGAATCCTTTCGGTCATGAGGGAAGCGAAGGCTGGATACTTAGTGTTACAGAGAAGCAGAAACGGTGGATGTTGCTGCCTCTCATAAAGGAGCGGCTGGAAGTGGAAGACAATTCGATATTTAAGCCACGCCGCTCAGAAAGTGGGCAAGGGGTGGGAGGACTCACTGCGTCCTCTTTAGTAAAAGCGCTGCTCCGACAGAAAGGTGGAAAAGCGATTGTAACGGTATTGGTCAGAAGAACTCCCATGGAGACTACCGTGGACGCCAGAGCAGCACGCAGCTTTGTAAGTGGTCACCTGATGGTGAGGGGTGGCAGGTTTCACAGCGTCCTCTTTGGGAATGTTTCTGCCCTCAATAAAGAAGAAGCTGGAAATGAAAGAAATTCGATATCTAAGCCGCGTCATGCACAGAAAAATGGTGAGGGGTGGAAGGTCTCTCAGCGTGCTCTTTGGTAATAGCTCCGCTAAGACCGAGTGGTGGTAGAGTGACTGTGACAGTGCTTGTCTGAGATACTCCCACTGTGGCTACCGTGGACACCGGAGCAGCACGCAGTTTTGTTTGTGGACGCCTGGTTTCTACGGCGCTAGATCCTACCTGAAGAACTTCTTAATTAACTGAGGCTCTTCCTTGGACTCCTTTTGGCCAGAAGGGAAGCAAAAGCTGGGAACTTTGTGTTTAAGAGCAGCAGAGACGGGTAATGTTGCTGCTTTCCATGGAAGAGGAACTGGAATTGGAAGATAGTTCGATATCTAAGTCGCGCCACGCACAGAAAAAGGCTGATGGTTGGAAGGCTCACAGCGTCCTCTTTGGTAATAGCGCCACTCAGACAGAGTGGTGGCATAGAGTTTGTAACGGTGCTGGTCGGGAGTACTGCCATGAAGACTACCGTGGACACCAGAGCAGCACGCAGTTTTGTAAATGGATGCATGGTTTCTACGGCGCTAATTCTTCACTGAAAAAATAAACAATCAATCGTGGCTCTTCCTTGGACTCCTTTCCGCCAGGAGGGAAGTGAAGGCTGGATACTTAGATTTACAGAGCAGCACGGGATGTTGCTGCCCACCATAAAGGAGCAGCTGGAATAGGAAAAGAGTTCGATATCAGAGCCGTGCCACGCTCAGAATGATATTGAGGGGTAGGAGGTCTAACACAGTTCTCTTTGGTAAAGCGCCAATCAGACAGCGTGCTTGCATAGTGGTTGTATCGGTGCTGGTCGGGGGTACTCCCATGCAGACTACCGTGGACACCAGAGCAGCACGCAGTTTTGTAAGTAGATGCCTGGTTTGTACGGCGCAAGTTCCTCCCTGAAGAACTGCTCAACCAACTGTGGCTTTTCCTTAAATTCCTTTCGGTCAGGAGGGAAGTGAAGGCTGGAAACTTGGTGTTACGGAGTAGCAGAGACGGTGGATGTTGCTGCCCTCCATAAAGGAGCAGCTGCAAGTGGAAGAGGAGTGAGGAGAAGCCCACTGAGTCCTCTTTGGTAATAGCGCCGCTCAAACAGAGTGATTGTAAAAGGATTGTAACGGGGCTGGTCAGGGGTACTCCCATGGTGGCTAGCGTGGACTCCGAAGCCGCAAGCAGTTTTGTAATAGGTCACCTGGTTTCTATGGCGCTAGTTCCTCCCTGAATTCTATGAACTGTGGCTCTTTCTTGGACACCTTTCGGCCAGAAGGGAAGCGATGGATGGAAACTTGGCGTTACAGAGCATCAGAGACGGAGGATGTTGCTTCCTTTCATAAAGGAGCAGCTGGAAGTGAAAAACAGTTCGATATCCAGGGCGAGTCACGCACAGAAAGCTGGTTAGGGGTGGGAGGACCCACCAGGTCCTCTTTGGTAAAAAAGCCGCTCTGACAGAGTGGTTGTAGAGGGATTGTAACGGTGCTGGTCTGGGGTACTCCCATGGTGGCTACCGTAGACACCGAAGCAGCATGCAGTTTTGTAAGTGGTCACCTGGTTTCTATGGAGCTCTAAGTGGCTCTTCCTTGGACTCCTTTCGGTCAGAAGGGAAGCGATGGTTTGAAACTTGGTGTTACAGAGCATTAGAGACGAAGGATGTTGGTGCCCTCCATATCGGAGCAGTTGGACGTGGAAGAGAGTTCGAAATCTAAGCCGCGCCGCGCACAGAGAGATGGTTAGTGGTGGGAGGACCCACAGGGTCCTCTTTGGTTATAGCGCCACTCAGAGAGAGTGGTGGTGTTGTTCTGGGTTACTGCCATGGTAGCAACCGTGGACTCCGGAGCAGCAAAAATGTTTGTAAGTGGACGCCTTGGTTTCTACGGCGCTCGTTCCTCCCTGAAGAACTACTTAATAATTAGTGGCATTTCCTTGGCCTCCTTTCGGCCAGGAGGGAAGCGAAATCTAAAAACTTGGTGTTACAGAGCAGCTGAGATGGGGGCTGTTGCTGCCTTCCATAAAGAAGTGGATGCTTGATTTCTTGGGCGCTTGTTCCTCTCTGAAGAACTACGCAATCTACTGTCGCTCTTCCTTGGATGCCTTTCCTTCAAGAGGGAAGCGAAGGCTGGAAACTTGATGTTACATAGTAGCAGAGGCGGGGGATGTTGCTGCCCACCATAAAGTAGCAGCTGGAAGTGCAGCAGAGTTCAATATCTAAGCTGCGCTGCGCAAAAAAAATATGGTGAGGGATGGGAGGACTCATAGGGACTTCTTTGGTAATAGCGCCGCTCAGACAGAGTGGTGGTAGACGTATTGTAACGGTGCCGGTCGGGGTACTCCCATGGAGACAACCGTGGACACCGGAGCACCATACAGTTGTGTAACTGGTCGTCTGGTTTCTACGGCGCTAGTTTTTCTCCCTGTAGAACTACTCAATCAACTGTGGCTCTTCTTGGACGTCTTTCAACGTTGAGGGAGGAAAAGGCTGGAAACTTTGCGCTACAGAGCAGCAGAGACAGGTGATGTTGCTCTCCTCTATAAAGGAGCAGGTGGAAGTATAAGAGAGTTCGATATCTAATCCGTGCCTTTGCACAGAAAGATTTTGATGGATGGGTGGACTCACAGGGTCCTCTTTGGTAATAGCGCCGCTTAGACAGAGTGGTGGTAAAGGAATCGTAACGGCGCTGGTTGGTGGTACTCCGATGGTAGACTACCGTGGAGAGCGGAGCAGCACGCAGTTTTGTTAAGCGGATGCTTGTTTTCAATGGCGCTAGTTTCTCCCTGAAGAAGTACTCAATGAACTGTGGCTCTTCCTCGGACTCGCTTAGTCGGATAGGAGGGAAGTGAAGGCTGGAAACTTGGCTTTACAGAGCAGCAGATACGGGTGAGGTTGCTGCCCTCTATAAAGAAGCAGCTGGAAGTGGAAGAGAGTTCGATATCTAAGCCGCGCCGCGCACAGAAAGATGCTGATGGTAAGGGGTGGGAAGGACTCACAGCGATCGGTTGCCCTGGTCGGGCAATACTCGCCTGGGACTACCGTAGACACCAAGCAGCACGCAGTTTTGTAAGTGGATCGCCTGGATTCTACGGCACTAGTTCCTCCCTTAAGAACTACTCAATCAACCTGTGGCTCTTCCTTGGACGCTTTTCGCCCAGGAGGGAAGCGAATGGCTGGAAACTTGGTGTTACAAAGCAGCAGAGACAGGAGATGTTGCTGTCCTCTATAAAGAAGCAGCCTGGAAGTGGAAGAGAGTTCGATATATAAGCCACGCCACGCAAAGAAACTTGGCGAGGGGTGGGACGGCTCACAGGATCCTCTTCGGTAATAGCGCCGCTCAGCCAGAAAGGTTGTAGATGTATTGTCATGGTGATAGTATGACGTACTTCTAAAGTGACTACCGTGGACACCGGAGCAGCAAGCAGTTTTGTAAAAGGACGCCTGGTTTCTACGGCGCTAGTTCCTCCCTAAAGAACTACTCAATCAACTGTGGCTCTTCCTTTGACGGCTTATCGGTCAGGAGGAAAGCGATGGCTGGAAGCTTGGTTTTACTGAGCAGCAGAGACGGGGGATGTTGCTGGCCTCCATAAGAAGCAGCTGGAAGTGGAAGAGTGTTCGATATATAAGTCGCGCCGCGCACAGAAAGTTAGTGAGGGGTGTGAGTACACACAGGGTCCTCTTTGGTAATAGCGCCGCTCAGACAGAGTGGTTGTAGAGGGATTGTAACGGTGATTGTCAGGGGTTCTCCCATGGTGACTACCATGGACACCGGAGCAGCAAGCAGTTATGTTAATATACGCCTGGTTTCTACGGCGCTAGTTCCTCCCTGAAGAACTACTTAATCAACTGTGGCTCTTCCTTGGACGCCTTGCGGTCAGGAGGGAAGCGAAGGTTGGAAATTTGGCTTTACAGAGCAGCAGATAAGGGTAATGTTGCTGCCCTCCATAAAGGAGCAGCTGGAGGTGAAAGAGAATCCGATATCTAAGCCGCGCCGCGCACAAAATGTTTGCGTGTGGTGGGACGACTCACAGGGTCCTCTAGGATTCTAGTGCCGTTCAAACTGAGTGGTGGTGCTTCTCTGAGGTACTCCAATGGTGGCTACCGTAGACACAGGAGCAGCAAGCAGTTATGTAAGTGGTCGCCTGGGTTCTACGTCTTTAGTACCTTCCTGCAGAACTACTCAATCAACTGTGGCTCTTCCTTGGACGCCTTTCGGCCAGGAGGGAAGCGTAGTCTGGAAACTTGCCTTAACAGAGCAGCAGAGACGGGGGATGTGGCTGCCGTCCATAAAGGAGGAGCTGGAAGTGGAAGAGAGTTCAATTTCTAAGCCGCGCCACGCTCAGAAAGTTGTTGAGGGGTGGGACGGCTCACTGGGTCCTCTTTGGTGATAGCGCCGCTCAGACAGAGTGGTTGTAGAGCGATTGTTACGGTGCTGGTCATGAGTTTTTCCATGGTGACTACCGTGGACACTGGAGTAGCAAACAGTTTTGTTAAAGGACGCCTGGTTCCTACGGCGCTAGTACCTCCCTGAAGAACTACTAAATCTACTGTGGCTCTTCCTTGGACTCGTTTCGGCCAGGAGGGAAGCAAAGGCTGGAAACTTGGTGCTACAAAGCAGCAGAGACAGGAGATGTTGCTGCCCTCTATAAAGGATCGCTGGAAGTGGAAGAGAGTTCGATATCTAAGCCGCGCCGCGCACAGAAAGTTTGCGAGGGGTGGGACGGCTCACTGGGTCCTCTTTGGTAATAGCGCCGCTCAGAAAGAGTGTTTGTAAAGGGATTGAAACGGTGCTGGTCAGGGGTACTCCCATGGAGACTACCGTGGACACCAGAGCAGCACGCAGTTTTGTAAGTGGTCGCCTGGTTTCTTCGGCGCTAGTTCCTCCTTGAAGAACTACTCAATCAACTGTGGCTCTTCCTTGGACTCCTTTTGGTCAGGAGGGAAGAGAAGGCTGAAAACTTGGTGTAACAGAGCAGCAGAGACGGGTGATGTTGCTACCCTCCATACAGGAGCAGTTGGAAAAGCAAGACAGTTCGATATATAAGCCACGCACTGAGAGATGGTTAGGAGTGGGAGGACTCACAGGGTCCTCTTTGGTAGTAGCGCCGCGCAGACAGAGTGGTGGCATAGAGATTCTAACGGTGCTGGTCTGGGGTACTCCAATTGTTGCTACCATGGACATCGGAGCAGCAAGCAGTTTTGTAAGTCGTCGCCTGGTTTCTACGGCACTAGTTCCTCCGGAAAGAACTACTCAATCAACTGCGGCTCTTCCTTGGACGTCTTTCATTCAGGAGTGAAAGTGAAGGCAATGGCTAAACACTGCGTGTTACAGAGCAGCAGAGACGGGGAATGTTGCTGCCCTCTATAAAGGAGCAGCTGGAAGTGGAAGAGAGTTCGATATCTAAGCCGTGCCGCGCACAGAAAGTTGGCGAGGTGGTGGGACGGACTCACTGGGTCCTCTTTGGTAATAGCGCCGCTCAGACAGAAAGGTGGTATAGATGTATTGTAACGGTGCTAGTCTAGGGTACTCCCATGGTGGCTACCGTGGACACCGGAGCAGCAAGCAGTTTTGTAAGTGGTCGCCTGGTTTCTACGGCGCTAGTTCACTCCCTGAAGAACTTCTCAATCAACTGTTGGCTCTTCCTTGAACGTCTTTCGTTCAGGAGGGAAGCGAAGGCAGGAAACATTGGTGTTACAGAGCAGCACAGACGGGGGATGTTGCTGCCCTCCATAAAGGAGCAGCTGGAAGTGGAAGAGAGTTCGATATCTAAGCCGTGCCGTGAACAGTAAGTTGGCGGGGGGTGGGATGACTCACAGGGTCCTCGTTGGTTATAGTGCAGCTCAAACAGAGTGGTGGTAGACGTAATGTGACAGTGCTTAATGGTGGAACTGCCATGGAGGCTACCGTGTACACCGGAGCAGCAAGCAATTTTGTAAGTGGTCGCCTGGTTTCTCCGGCACTAGTTACTCCTTGAAGAACTTCTCTAGCAAATGTAAATCTTCCTTGGACGTCTTTCATTCAGTAGGGAAACTAAAGCAGGAAACTTGGTGTTACAAAGCAGCAGAGACGGGGGATGTTTCTGCCCTTTATAAAGGAGCAGCTGGAAGTGGAAGAGAGTTCGATATCTAATCCGCGCCGCGCGCAGAAAGTTGGCGAGGGGTGGGACGGCTCACAGTGTCCTGTTTGATTATAGCGCCGCTCAGACAGAGTGGTTGTAGAGCGATTGTTACGGTGCTGGTCATGAGTTTTTCCATGGTGACTACCGTGGACACTGGAGTAGCAAGCAGTTTTGTTAAAGGACGCCTGGTTCCTACGGCGCTAGTTCATCCCTGAAGAACTACTCAATCAACTTTGGCTCTTCCATGGACGCCTTTCGGCCAGGAGGGAAGCGAAGGCTGGAAACTTGGCGTTATAGAGCATCAGAGACGGGTGATCTTGCTGCCCTCCATAAAGGAGCAGCTGGAAGTGGAAGAGAGTTCGATATCTAAGCCGTGCCGTGAACAGTAAGTTGGCGGGGGGTGGGATGACTCACAGGGTCCTCGTTGGTTATAGTGCAGCTCAAACAGAGTGGTGGTAGACGTAATGTGACAGTGCTTAATGGTGGAACTGCCATGGAGGCTACCGTGTACACCGGAGCAGCAAGCAATTTTGTAAGTGGTCGCCTGATTTCTACGGCACTAGTTACTCCTTGAGGAACTTCTCTAGCAACTGTGAATCTTCCTTGGACGTCTTTCATTCAGGAGGGAAGCGAAAGCAGGAAACTTGGTGTTACAAGGCAGCAGAGACTGGAGATGTTGCTGCCCTCTATAAAGGAGCAGCTGGAAGTGGAAGAGAGCTCGATATCTAAGCCGTGCCGTGAACAGTAAGTTGGCGGGTGGTGGGATGACTCACAGGGTCCTCGTTGGTTATAGTGCAGCTCAAACAGAGTGGTGGTAGACGTAATGTGACAGTGCTTAATGGTGGAACTGCCATGGAGGCAACCGTGTACACCGGAGCAGCAAGCAATTTTGTAAGTGGTCGCCTGGTTTCTACGGCACTAGTTACTCCTTGGGAAACTTCTCTAGCAACTGTGAATCTTCCTTGGACGTCTTTCATTCAGGAGGGAAACTAAAGGAGGAAACTTGGTGTTACAAAGCAGCAGAGACGGGGGATGTTGCTGCCCTTTATAAAGGAGCAGCTGGAAGTGGAAGAGAGTTCGATATCTAATCCGCGCCGCGCGCAGAAAGTTGGCGAGGGGTGGGACGGCTCACAGTGTCCTGTTTGATTATAGCGCCGCTCAGACAGGGTAGTGGTAGGGGAGTGAAACGTTGCTGGTCAGGGGTTCTCCCATGTAGACTACCGTGGACACCGGAGCAGCTTTCAGTTTTGTAAGTGGACGCCTGGTTTCTACGGCGCTAGTTCCTCCCTGAAGAGCTAATCAATAAACTATGGCTTTTTCTTGGAAGCCTTTCGAACAGGAGGGAAGAGAAGGCTGGAAACTTGATGTTACAGAGCAGCAGAGCCGGGGGATGTTGCTGCCCACTATAAAGGAGCAGCTGGAAGTGGAAGAGAGCTCGATATCTAAGCCGTGCCGTGAACAGTAAGTTGGCGGGGGGTGGACGACTCACAGGGTCCTCGTTGGTTATAGTGCCGCACAAACAGAGTGGTGGTAGTCGTAATGTAACAGTGCTGCACGGTGGAACTCCCATGGAGGCTACCGTTTACAACGGAACAGCACGCAGTTTTTTAAGTGGACGGCTGGTTTCTACGGTGCGAGTTCCTCCCTGAAGTCCTACCTAATCGACTGTGGCTTTCCTTGGACAACTTTCGGCCAGGAGGGAAGCGAAGGCTGGAAACTTGGTGTTACAAAGCAGCAGAGACGGGGGATGTTGCTGCCCTTCATAAAGGAGAAGCTGGTAGTGAAAGAGAGTTTGATATCTAAACCGTGCTACGCTCAGAAAGATGGTGAGGGGTGGGAGGACACACAGAGTCTTCTTTGGTAATAGCACCGCTCAGAAAGAGTGGCGGTAGAGGGATTACAACGGTTCTGGTCTGGGGTACTCTCATAGTGGCTACCGTAGACACCGGAGCAGCAAGCAGTTTTATAAGTGGACGCAACGTTTCTACGGTGCGAGTTCCATCCTGAAGAACTACTCAATAAACTATGGCTCTTCTTTGGACCTATTTCGGTCAAGAAGAAGCGAAGGCTCGAAACTTTGTTTTACAGAGCAGCAGACACGAGGGATGTTGCTGCCCTGAAGGAGCAGCTGGACGTGGAACAGAGTTCGATATCAAAGCCACGCCTTGCACAGAAAGTTGGTGAGTGGTGGGAGGACTCACAGTGTCCTGTTTGATTAAAGCGCCGCTTAGACAGGGTAGTGGTAGAGGGAGTGAAACGTTGCTGGTCAGGGGTTCTCCCATGGAGACTACCGTGGACACCGGAGAAGCATTCAATTTTGTAAGTGAACGCCTGGTTTCTGAGGAGCTAGTTCCTCCCTGAAGAGCTACTCAATAAACTGTGGCTTTTTCTTGGAAGCCTTTCGAACAGAGGGAAGCGAAGGCTGGAAACTTGATGTTACAGAGCAGCAGAGACGGGGGATGTTGCTGCCCACTATAAGGGAGCAGCTGGAAGTGGAAGAGAGCTCGATATCTAAGCCTTTCCGTGCACAGAAAGTTGGCGAGGGGTGGGACGACTCACAGGGTCCTGTTTGGTTATAGCGCCGCTCTAACAGAGTGGTGGATGACGTAATTTAACAGTGCTGAATGGTGAAACTCCAATGGACGCTACCGTGTACACCGGAGCAGCAATCAGTTTTGTAAGTGGACGGCTGGTGTCTTCGGCGCTAGTTCCTTCCTGAAGAACTACTCAATCAACTGTGGCTCTTCCTTGGACGCCTTTTAGCCAGGAGGGAAGCGAAGGCTGAAAACTTGGCGTTACAGAACATCAGAGACGGGGGATGTTGCTGCCCTCCATAAAGGAGTAGCTGGAACTAAAGAGAGTTCGATATCAAAGCCGCGCCGCGCACAGAAAGATGGTTGAGGGTAGGAGGACCCAAAGGTTCCTCTCTGGTAATAGCGCCGCTCAGACAGAGTGGTGGTGCTTGTCTGGAGAACTCCCATGGTAGCTTCCGTGGACAACGGAGCAGCAAGCAGTTTTGTAAGTAGTCGCCTGGTTTCTACGGCGCTAGTTCCTACCTGAGGAACTACTCAATTAACTGTGGCTGTTTCTTGGTTTCTTTTCGGCCAGGAGGGAATAAAAGGCTGGAAACTTGGTGTTACAGAGCTGCTGAAACGGGTGAGGTTGCTGCCCTCCATAAAGGAGCAGCTGAAAGTGGGAAAGTGTTCGATATCTAAGCCGTGCCGCGCACAGAAAGATCGTGATGGGTGGGCCGACTCACAGGATCCCCTTCAGTAATAGCACCGCTCAGCCAGAAAGGTGGTAGATGTATTGTCACGGTGCTGGTCTGGGGTACTCCTATGGTGGCTACCGTGGACACTGGAGCAGCATTTGGTTTTGTAAGTGGTCACCTGGTTTCTACGGCTTTAGTTCCTCCCTGAAGAATTACTCAATCAACTGTGGCTCTTCCTTGGACGTCATTCGTTCAGAAGGAAAGCGAAGGCTGGAAACTTGGCTTTACTGAGCAGGAGATACGGGTGAGCTGCCTTCCATAAAGAAGCAGCTGAAAGTGGAACAGAGTTCGATATCTAAGCCGCGCCGCGCACAGAAAGTTGGTGAGTGGTGGGAGGACTCACAGTGTCCTGTTTGATTATAGCGCCACTCAGACAGAGTAGTTGCAGAGGGATTACAACGGTTCTGGTTTGGGGTTCTCCCATGGAGACTACCGTAGACACCGGAGCAGCATTTGGTTTTGTAAGTGGACGCCTGGTTTCAACGGTGCGAGTTCCTCCCTGAAGAACCACTCAATAGACTATGTCTCTTCTATGGACCTATTTCGGTCAAGATGGAAGCGAAGGCTCGAAACTTTGTTTTACAGAGCAGCAGACACGATGGATGTTGCTGTTCTCCATAAAGGAGCAGCTGGAAGTAGAACAGAGTTCGCTATCAACGCCGCGCCTTGCACAGAAAGATGGAGAATGGTGGGACGACTCACAGGGTCCTCTTTGATTATAGCGCCGCTCTAACAGAGTGGTGGACGACGTAATTTAACAGTGCTGAATGGTGAAACTCCAATGGACGCTACCGTGTACACCGGAGCAGCAATCAGTTTTGTAAGTGGACGGCTGGTTTCTTCGGCGCTAGTTCCTTCCTGAAGAACTACTCAATCAACTGTGGCTCTTCCTTGGACGCCTTTTAGCCAGGAGGGAAGCAAAGGCTGAAAACTTGGCGTTACAGAACATCAGAGACGGGGGATGTTGCTGCCCTCCATAAAGGAGTAGCTGGAACTAAAGAGAGTTCGATATCAAAGCCGCGCCGCGCACAGAAAGATGGTTGGGGGTAGGAGGACCCAAAGGTTCCTCTCTGGTAATAGCGCCGCTCAGACAGAGTGGTGGTGCTTGTCTGGAGAACTTCCATGGTAGCTACCGTGGACAACGGAGCAGCAAGCAGTTTTGTAAGTAGTCGCCTGGTTTCTACGGCGCTAGTTCCTACCTGAGGAACTACTCAATTAACTGTGGCTGTTTCTTGGTTTCTTTTCGGCCAGGAGGGAATTAAAGGCTGGAAACTTGGCATTACAGAGCAGCAGAGACGGGGGATGTTTCTGCCCTCCATTAAGGAGCAGCTGGAAGTGGGAAAGAGTTTTATATCTAAGCCGCGCCGCGCACAGAAAGATCGTGAGGGGTGGGAGGATTCACAGAATCCTCTTCGGTAATAGCGCCGCACAGCTAGAAAGGTGGTAGATGTTTTGTAACGCTGCTCGTCTGGGGTACTCATATGGTGGCTACCGAGGACACCGGAGCAGCAAGCAGTTATGTAAGTGGTTGCCTGATTTCTACGGCGCTAGTTCATCCCTGAAGAACAACTCAATCAACTGTGGCTCTTCCTTGCACGTCTTTCGTTCAGGAGGGAAGCGAAGGCAGAAAACATTGCGTTACAAAGCACCACAGACGTGGGATGTTGCTGCCGTCCAGTAAGTAGCAGCTGGAAGTGGGAAAGAGTTTTATATCTAAGCCGCGCCGCGCACAGAAAGATCGTGAGGGGTGGGAGGATTCACAGAATCCTCTTCGGTAATAGCGCCGCACAGCTAGAAAGGTGGTAGATGTTTTGTAACGCTGCTCGTCTGGGGTACTCATATGGTGGCTACCGTGGACACCGGAGCAGCAAGCAGTTATGTAAGTGGTCGCCTGATTTCTACGGCGCTAGTTCATCCCTGAAGAACTACTCAATCAACTGTGGCTCTTCCTTGCACGTCTTTCGTTCAGGAGGGAAGCGAAGGCAGGAAACATTGCGTTACAAAGCACCACAGACGGGGGTTGTTGCTGCCGTCCAGTAAGTAGCAGCTGGAAGTGGGAAAGAGTTTTATATCTAAGCCGCGCCGCGCACAGAAAGATCGTGACGGGTGGGAGGATTCACAGAATCCTCTTCGGTAATAGCGCCGCACAGCTAGAAAGGTGGTAGATGTTTTGTAACGCTGCTCGTCTGGGGTACTCATATGGTGGCTACCGAGGACACCGGAGCAGCAAGCAGTTATGTAAGTGGTTGCCTGATTTCTACGGCGCTAGTTCATCCCTGAAGAACTACTCAATCAACTGTGGCTCTTCCTTGCACGTCTTTCGTTCACGAGGGAAGCGAAGGCAGGAAACATTGCGTTACAGAGCACCACAGACGGGGGATGTTGCTGCCGTCCAGTAAGTAGCAGCTGGAAGTGGGAAAAGGTTTTATATCTAAGCCGCGCCGCGCACAGAAAGATCGTGAGGGGTGGGAGGATTCACAGAATCCTCTTCGGTAATAGCGCCGCACAGCCAGAAAGGTGGTAGATGTTTTGTAACGCTGCTTTTCTGGGGTACTCATATGGTGGCTACCGAGGACACCGGAGCAGCAAGCAGTTATGTAAGTGGTCGCCTGATTTCTACGGCGCTAGTTCATCCCTGAAGAACTACTCAATCAACTGTGGCTCTTCCTTGCACGTCTTTCGTTCAGGAGGGAAGCGAAGGCAGGAAACATTGCGTTACAGAGCACCACAGACGGGGGATGTTGCTGCCGTCCAGTAAGTAGCAGCTGGAAGTGGGAAAAGGTTTTATATCTAAGCCGCGCCGCGCACAGAAAGATCGTGAGGGGTGGGAGGATTCACAGAATCCTCTTCGGTAATAGCGCCGCACAGCCAGAAAGGTGGTAGATGTTTTGTAACGCTGCTTTTCTGGGGTACTCATATGGTGGCTACCGAGGACACCGGAGCAGCAAGCAGTTATGTAAGTGGTCGCCTGATTTCTACGGCGCTAGTTCATCCCTGAAGAACTACTCAATCAACTGTGGCTCTTCCTTGCACGTCTTTCGTTCAGGAGGGAAGCGAAGGCAGGAAACATTGCGTTACAAAGCACCACAGACGGGGGATGTTGCTGCCGTCCAGTAAGTAGCAGCTGGAAGTGGGAAAGAGTTTTATATCTAAGCCGCGCCGCGCACAGAAAGATCGTGAGGGGTGGGAGGATTCACAGAATCCTCTTCGGTAATAGCGCCGCACAGCCAGAAAGGTGGTAGATGTTTTGTAACGCTGCTCGTCTGGGGTACTCATATGGTGGCTACCGTGGACACCAGAGCTGCAAGCCGTTTTGTAAGTCGACGCCTTGTTTCTACAGCGTTAGTTTGTCCTATAAGAACTTCTCAATCAACAGTGGCTCTTCCTTGGACACCTTGTGGTCAGGAGGGAAGCGAAGGCTGGAAACTTGGCCTTACAGAGCAGCAGATAAGGGTGATGTTGCTGCCCTCCATGAAGGAGCAGCTGCATGTGAAAGAGAATTTGATATCTAAGCAACGCAGCGACTAGAAATTTAGTGAGTGGTAAAAGTACATACAGGGTCCTCTTTGGTTATAGCGCCGCTCAGACAGAGTGGTTGTAGAGGGATTGAAACGGTGCTGGTCAGGGGATTCCTCAGGGTGACCTTCGTGGACACCGGAGCAGCAAGCAATTTTGCAAGTTGTCGCCTGGTTTCTGCGGCACTAGTTTCTACCTGAAGAACTACTTAATGAACTGTGGCTGTTCCTTGGACAACTTTCGGCCAGGAGGGAAGCGAAGGCTGGAAACTTGGTGTTACAAAGCAGCAGAGACAGGGGATAATACTGCCCTCTATAAAGGAGCAGCTGGAAGAGGAAGAGAGCTCGATATATAAGCCAGGCCGCGCAAAGAAACTTGGCGAGGGGTGGGACGGCTCACAGGAGCCTCTTCGGTAATAGCGCCGCTCAGCCAGAAAGGTGGTAGATGTATTGTAATGGTGCTGGTCTGGGGTATTCCTATGGTGGCTACCGTGGACACCGGAGCAGCAGGCAGTCTTGTAAGTGGACGCCTTGTTTCTACGGCACTAGTTCCACCCTGAAGAAGTACTCAATGAACTGTGGCTGTTCCTTGGACACCTTGTGGTCAGGAGGGAAGCGAAGGCTGGAAACTTGGCCTTGCAGAGCAGCAGATAAGGGTGATGTTGCTGCCCACTATAAAGGAGCAGCTGGAAGTGGAATAGAATTCGATATCTAAGCAGCACCACGCACAGAAATAAGGTGAGGGGTGGGAGGACCCACAAGGTACTCTTTGGTTATAGTGCAGCTCAAACAGAGTGGTGGTAGACGTAATGTGACAGTGTTTAATGGTGGAACTGCCATGGAGGCTGCCGTGTACACCGGAGCAGCAAGCAATTTTGTAAGTGGTCGCCTGGTTTGTACGGCACTAGTTACTCCTTGAAGAACTTCTCTAGCAACTGTGAATCTTCCTTGGACGTCTTTCTTTCAGGAGGGAAGCGAAGGCAGGAAACATTGCGTTACAGAGCACCACAGACGGGGATGTTGCTGCCGTCCAGTAAGTAGCAGCTGGAAGTGGGAAAGAGTTTTATATCTAAGCCGCGCCGCGCACAGAAAGATCGTGAGGGGTGGGAGGATTCACAGAATCCTCTTCGGTAATAGCGCCGCACAGCCAGAATGGTGGTAGATGTTTTGTAACGCTGCTCGTCTGGGGTACTCACTTGGTGGCTACCGAGGACACCGGAGCAGCAAGCAGTTTTTTAGGTGGTCGCCTGGTTTCTACGGCACTAGTTCCTCCCTGAAGAACTACTCAAGTACTGGTACTCTTCATTGGACTCCTTTTGGGCAGAAGGGAAGCGAAGAGTGGAAATTGAGAGTTACAGAACAGCAGAGACGGGGGATGTTGCTGCCCTTTATAAAGGAGCAGCTGGAAGTGGAAGAGAGTTCGATATCTAATCCGCGCCGCGCGCAGAAAGTTGGCGAGGGGTGGTACGGCTCACAGTGTCCTGTTTGATTATAGCGCCGCTCAGACAGGGTAGTGGAAGGGGAGTAAAACGTTGCTGGTCAGGGTTCTCCCATGTAGACTACCGTGGACACCGGAGCAACATTCAGTTTTGTAAGTGGACGCCTGGTTTCTACGGCGCTAGTTCCGTCCTGAAGAGCTAATCAATAAACTGTGGCTTTTTCTTGGAAGCCTTTCGAACAGGAGGGAAGGAAAGGCTGGAAACTTGATGTTACAGAGCAGCAGAGACGGGGGATGTTGCTGCCCACTATAAAGGAGCAGCTGGAAGTGGAAGAGAGCTCGATATCTAAGCCGTGCCGTGAACAGTAAGTTGGCGGGGGGTGGACGACTCACAGGGTCCTCGTTGGTTATAGTGCCGCTCAAACAGAGTGGTGGTAGACGTAATGTTACAGTGCTGAATGGTGGAACTCCCATGGAGGCTACCGTTTACAACGGAACAGCACGCAGTTTTTTAAGTGGACGGCTGGTTTCTACGGTGCGAGTTCCTCCCTGAAGTCCTACCTAATCGACTGTGGCTTTCCTTGGACGCCTCTCGGTCAGAAGGGAAGTGAAGGCTGGAAACTTGGCGTTACAGAGCAGCAGAGACGGGGGATGTTGCTGCCCTTCATAAAGGAGAAGCTGGTAGTGAAAGAGAGTTTGATATCTAAACCGTGCTACGCTCAGAAAGATGGTGAGGGGTGGGAGGACACACAGAGTCTTCTTTGGTAATAGCGTCGCTCAGACAGAGTGGTGGTAAAGGAATTACAATGGTTCTGGTCTGTGGTACTCCCATGCTGGCTACCGTGGACACCGGAGAAGCAAGCAGTTTTGTAAGTGGACGACACGTTTCTCCGGTGCGAGTTCCTCCATAAAGGCCTAGAGAATCGACTGTGGCTTTTCCTTAGACGCCTTTTGGTTAGGAGGGAAGCGAAGGCTGGAAACTTGATGTTACAGAGCAGCAGAGGCGGGTGAGGTTGCTGCCCTCCATAAAGGAGCAGCTGAAAGTGGGAAAGTGTTCGATATCTAAGCCGTGCCGCGCACAGAAAGATCGTGATGGGTGGGAGGACTCACAGAGTCCTCTTTGGTAATAGCGCTGCTCAGACAGAGTGCTGGTAGAGGAACTGACAACGGTGCTTGTCTGGGGTACTCCATGGTGGCTACCGTGGACACCGGAGCAGCATGCGGTTTTGTAAGTGGACGCCTGGTTTCTACGGCTGTGAGTTCCTCCCTGAAGAATTACTCAATCAACTGTGGCTCTTCCTTGGACGTCTTTCGTTCAGGAGGGAAGCGAAGGCTGGAAACTTGGCTTTACTGAGCAGGAGATACGGGTGAGCTGCCTTCCATAAAGAAGCAGCTGAAAGTGGAACAGAGTTCGATATCTAAGCCGCGCCGCGCACAGAAAGTTGGTGAGTGGTGGGAGGACTCACAGGGTCCTGTTTGATTAATAGCGCCAGCTCAGACAGAGTAGTTGTAGAGGGATTACAACGGTTCTGGTTTGGTGGATCTCCCATGGAGACTACCGTAGACACCGGAGCAGCACGCAGTTTTGTAAGTGGACGCCTGGTTTCTACGGTGCGAGTTCCTCCCTGAAGAACTACTCAATTGACTGTGGCTGTTTCTTGGACACCTTTCGGTCATGAAGGAAGCGAAGGCTGGAAACTTGGTGTTACAGAGCAGCAGAGACGGGGGATGTTGCTGCCCTCTATAAAGGAGCAGCTGGAAGTGGAAGAGAGTTCGATATCTAACGCCGCGCCGCGCACAGAAAGTTGGCGAGTGGTGGGACGACTCACAGGGTCCTCTTTGATTATAGCGCCGCTCTAGACAAGAGTGGTGGTACGACGGGATTACAACGGTTCTGATCTGGTGGTACTCCCATGGTGGCTACCGTGGACACCGGAGCAGCAATCAGTTTTGTAAGTGGATCGCCTGGTTTCTTCGGCGCAAGTTCCTTCCTGAAGAACCACTCAATAGACTATGTCTCTTCTTTGGACCTATTTCGGTCAAAATGGAAGCGAAGGCTCGAAACTTTGTTTTACAGAGCAGCAGACACAATGGATGAGAGAGTGTTGGGACGACTCACAGCGTCCTGTTTAATTATAGCGCCGCTCAGACAGGGCAGTGGTAGAGGGAAAGAAACGTTGCTGGTCAGGGGTTCTCCTATGGAGACTACCGTAGACACCGGA
>JBAMBP010001132.1:0-197965 GCA_037044515.1 Phortica magna
ACCAAAGCCAGGGGAGTGTTTGATAATAATCGAAGTTTGTTGAATTGATAAAATCGGCTTTATGGTTTTTTTGTCTCTACGTTTTAAGTATAAAAATATAAAAATAATAAATAAAAAAGTGTTAAGTGGTTTTAAATCACTGTTTAGCGAGCTGCTCAACCAGAGTAAGTCGCTGTGAACATATCACAGGTCTTGACAAATTGCTCATCATTATTGGGATTCCAACGCCTGGAACAGACTAGCGTGTTACCAGCTGGAGATTTAAAAAAGAAACACATAATTAGTTCGCATTGAATTGCTGTATCTCAAAGTCTTAGTTCATTTGAGTACAAAAACAACACCTCCCATTGTTAGAAAGAAGAAGGAGTGAAAACAATGGCTCAGGTAAAACCGAAGTTTCTGCCGCGCATTGAGTCGCCCTCTCGAAACAGCAGCGGCGCTGTCGCAGCCGGTGGTGCAACGAATTTCGCAGTTGGCGGTGGTAATCCATTTGAAGAGAGCGAAGAAACGCCCATTTTTAGCAAACGTAAAATGTTATTGCGTATACCGAGCACCTATACCGGCAATTTCGTACACCTGACCGTCTCAAAGAATTGGCTTGTTTGTCTGCTGGCCACTTCAGAGCATACAACAATGTTCCTCCGTTTCTTTCTGCCGCGTGCCATACCACCAGGAGGTTAGTATTATAAAAAGATTTGCATTTAAAGTATACCTAAGAAGAAGGCTAATTAAATGTCATCATAAGAAATCGCACTGGAGAAGTACTTAGCTGGCTACAAGATTACAAAACTGTTCCTTGATCCTACGGGGCATCATTTGCTGATATCGCTAGTGCCACGAACGCCAGGCCTCTCTGCCGACTTCCTCTACGTGCACGGCAACGGGCCAAAAGTGCGACGTATTGAAAAGTTTAAAGATCATGAAATTACTGCCGTTGCATTCAATAACGAATTGGGTACTGAGTCAACGACTGGCGCAATACTTTTGGGCACTAGTCGGGGTCTGATCTTCGAGACAGAATTGCTGCAGGATGCCGATAAGCCGTCGTATCGCAAACAGCTTTATGACTTAGGACTAGGACGCACAAAATATCCAATAACGGGTCTGGCGCTTCTTCGTGTGCCGGAAACGCATAAATATGTGGTAATCGCTACAACCCCAGACTGCATATATACATTCCAGGAGACGTTAAAGCCTGAAGAGAAAACAATGCAGTCCGTTTTCAGTAGCTATGTGAACGGCAGTCGAGAACCACTCACGGAGGAGCATAAGACAGATTTGAATTACTCACTGTTCAGTTTCTATGCACCGCCGAGTCAGAAGTATCCAACAAAATGGGCATGGCTATGCGGCGCTGGCATACGTGTGGGTGAGGTAAGCGATGAATTCTTTTATAAAAATTCTTATTTTAAAGTTACATGTTTGGATTTCTACAGGTCTCTAACGATGGCGGCGCTGCAACATTACTGGGTGACACGCTGATCAGTCTTGACTTTGAGCAACTAAAGAGTTTAAATTATGAAGAGCGTCGTTCGAATGTGCCCAAAGCTTTTGTGATCACTGAATACCATGCGCTGGTCATGTATTCGGATCACGTCTCCGGCATTAGTTTGCTCAATCAGGAGCTGGTCTACGAAGAATACTTTAAAGAGAAACTGCAAAATATACTGCGTGATGCCTTTACAGGCGCAATTTATTTGTACACGGATAAGGCAATCTACAACTTCAAAATCGACAATGAAACTCGCAATGTTTGGCGCATCTATTTGAACAAAGCGCAATATGATCTGGCGGAAGTGCACGCCGCCGAGGACCCAGAGCACTTGGACATAGTCTTAACGCGACGTGCTGAGGCGGCATACGAAGCGGGAGAGCACCGTGAGGCAGCTACTATTTTCGCAGACACAAAACGCACGTTTGAGGAGGTCTGTCTACAGTTTATGCCACTAGAGGACAAGCGTCCAATTATTACATACGTGCTCAAGCGTCTAAATAAACTGACTGAGACGGCCGAGAATGCGCCGCGTATCAAAGTACTTGTTCTATGGTTGGTCAATTTATATATAACACAAATAAATTTGCCCGAACGCGATGCAAAGTGGCGTGCTCAGTGGCAAGCGGAATACGATGTTTTCATGCGTGATCCAAAGGTGGCGCGTTGCACTCAAGAGTATCGAACCATTGTACAGCAACTGATTACCCAACACGCCGATCCTCATAATCTGGCACAGTTTGCAATTGCCAATGGCGACTACGAAGAGGTCATCAACCAACAGCTGAATGCAGAGCATTACACAGAAGCATTGCAAACACTGCGCACACAAAAGCAGCCTGAACTATTCTATAAATATGCGCCCATACTTATCGAACAACTGCCACAGGAGACGGTGGATGTGCTAACGGCACAGGGACATAAACTGGCTGTGGAGAAACTTGTGCCCGCTTTGATTTTTACCGAGAGTGCAAAGCATATTGAACAGATAATACGCTATCTTGAATTTGCCGTCTACACGATGGGCACAACCAACGAAGCTTTACATAACTTTCTATTCCGGCTTTATGCCGAGTATAATCCAGGAATGTTGTGCAAATACTTGCAGACGCAGGGTCGTGACAAGTCTCTGGTGCATTACGATTTGCATAACGCGCTGCGCGTGTGCACCGATTTTGGCGTCCATGATGCATGTGTTTTCGTCAAGTGTATGCTGGAGCAGTGGGAATCGGCAGTGGAGTTGGCATTATCGTTCGATGTGTCGCTGGCTAAGAAGACAGCGTCTAGACCAAGCAATGAAGAAACTCGACGCGATCTGTGGCTGCGCATTGGTGAGTCATAGTTGAATTACAATCCTATCATACATATATATTTATTACTCAATTTCTCATATAGCACATCATGAGATACAAGGCACCGACGATGTGAAAAAGGCGCTAAACTTGCTGAAAGAGTGCGATTTGTTACGCATTGAAGATCTCTTGCCATTCTTCTCTGATTTTGAGAAAATCGACAACTTCAAAGAGCCGATTTGTGAGGCGTTAAAGGTAAAATCATCTCAACATTCATATTGTCTCAATTAACAACATATCGAAATAATCGTCTTTTCTGTATTTTCATGAATTATAGGAGTATAATCAAAAGATTCAGGAGCTGCAACACGATATGGCCGAGTGTTCGAAGCAAGCGAAGCACGTACGTGAAGAGCTGCAGAATTTGCGACAACGTAGCATACGCATTGAGGCGCATGAATCCTGTTCTTGCTGTGAAACGTTTTTGCTGACCAAACCATTCTTTGCCTTTACCTGCGGTCACAAGTTCCATCTTGATTGTCTTGAAAAGCTGGTCGTACCGACGCTAAACTCCGATCGTAGTCGCCAACTGACCATGCTAAAACACCAACTGGAAACTCTTCTGACCATGACTGACCAAGTGCCGGATCAACAAAACAAACGCGCTCAGTTGAAAATAAAAGTTGAGGCTTTGCTCGCTGCCGATTGTCCTTACTGTGGTCTTCTGATAGAGACAATTGATCAGCCGTTTATCGATGATTGGGATCAAGTGAACGTAGACTGGGAGTGATATATTAAACTCGCTTTAGTATAATCATCGTTGAGTATTATTTATTCGGCTGAGTGCTTTGTTTGCTTGTAGCTATGCTGCTACTGACCACGTTCAAGCCAACAGTCACGGAATTCAAGTAACGCGCTGTGCAGCCAAAAATTAAGGCATCAATTGTTAATTTTTTATATTTTTTTTCATTTTAATGCTTATATTTAACTAAAATATATTACAAAATTTATATTATTTTATGTATGTATTTATAGAATTTCTACAATACACCAAAGACACAACTTATAAACTAAGGACATTTGGGATATTGCTCCAAGGCTTATGGCAGACCAACTCCTAAAACAAACACATAAAAAAAAATATTTTGTTGCTTTTGACTGGTGCGCGGCATATGTTACAGTCATTGCCGTTCGGTCAGTCAACAATCTGCAATCGCATTTCATTGGTAACAAAGGTGATCACTGTCTTAAGTACTGCTTGCTGTATTGAAACGTTATTCATGATCAACGGCAACAACATGGCCAAATCTGTAATTTCAAATTCTCGTACTGCAGATGAAACATGCTGGACGAGTTGTTCGCGTTGACGATCAGTCAAATCGTTGAGTATCACCTCACCAAGCGGCCGAAATGTGCCTAGACAAAAGTGAAGTGAAAACAAAGGTTGTAGATAATTTTAAATGATTTCATAATTTGTGACAACGATGACGAGAGCGTGACAAAGTGCGCTATAATCAGGCACTAAACAATAGGAAGTGATAAGAAAGTGCACAAATACACGTGCATGAAAAAAGAGGAACTCACCACTGGTCATCTTGTAGGCTGCAATGCCACCAGCGGCGCCCCCAACAGCAAGACCAACGGGTCCAAGCAACATGCCACCAGCAAAAGAGCAGGCCGCACAGACCAATGCGCCTTTTCCTGATTGTTTAACAGTGACTCGTACATTTTGTTCATCGGCAATTATCGAAATTGCCTCCATTAATTCCCGACCGTCAATTGGCATTTTTTACGTTTCCTTGAAATTTGTGGGGTTTCCGAAATTCACGAGCGACTACGTGTTGATACTGTTTAAACGACTGGTTTATCGTATCACCCGGGGGACTGAGACAAAAAATACAAAAACATCCGACGCCAGCTGTCGGCCCACCACAGTGTTGCCAAACTGGTAATTTTTTAGTTGCTTTTGGCTAATTTTCAGACTCGTCATCGAATATACGTCTTGCAGCCGACAACCATTTTTATGAATGTTTTCAGCCAGTTTTCTTTCTTTGGATAACTTACGTCTATTTAATGATTTTTTGACAGTGCCGTAAGAGTGTGGTCCGTGTTAAGTACCATAGGCGATATGAATAGCTGAATTGGCATCAATCCATGTTGGCTCGGTTTTTCGATCGGCCACATGATTCAGCCGACTAACTCTTTAGGGACACGACTTACAACAATTTGTGTACAAAACGAAGCGCAATTCTATTTTTCTTAACTTCAGCGTAAGACTTGATAACAATTTACTCTGCCAATTTGGGCATTTCTAATTTTAGGTATGAATAAGTTGCAAGTTGTTTACACTTCAATGATGGCAATTAAGCGTTCAACAAACATAATCATAAAATAATCTTATGTGTTGAGTTGGCTTCGTGTAAAATAGTACCTATGTAATGTCAGAATGTTTTAGCTTTGTAAAAATCTACGACCCATTAAAGCAAAAAGCTGACTAAACATTATACGATATTCTCAAATTTGTAAAATCTCTGCTTTTTAAACCAGTCATTTTTGCTGAAGATCTGACAGCACTGGCTGAGTCTGTGGAAGAAGCAAATGCGCATATGTTGGCTTGATATACAGCTGGTCATAAGTCATTGCAACATTCTCAATTTCAAACAAGTTGCCATTCACAGTGTAACCAAGAAAATTTGATTACACTTCGACCGATAACGATTGAAGCGATTCTTAGTAACACATACAAATTTGTATTTGAAATTTTTAAGCGTTCGTGACGTTGTGGTTAAAACAAATCTTAAATGTGCATCGCAATAAATAAAACTGTAATACGTGAAAGATTGTTTCGAATAGTCGTGCTTCGTGCTGCTACTTCTTTTTAAATTCATAAATTGTTGAAATCGTAGGCATTCCAGTGACAAATGTGGGGGCGTATAGGCAAAAAATTAAGTTTGCAAAGCAGAGTCCATTCTCTACTAGGCTACAGTATCTCCACTTGGCGCCAATATGCAAGTCGATGCATTTTTGCATTTATTGCACATGATTTTTTTATGGCGTCGCCATTAACAAAGTGAAATAAAAAGTTTAAGTCTCAGCCGCACAATTTAGTGCCAAGTGCATTTTTTGTTTTTATGACAACTTTGGTATTCTTCATAAACTCGACTCTGTTCTGGTTTTGTTCCCTTTGCTTTTTTTAATTGAATTAAACGTTGGCAGTATTCCAACGTTTTTGTTGTTGTTGCTATTCTAGCTGACAACACGACCGTAAGCGTTCATTTTACAATTACTTTGCTTCATGGCTACATTAGCCATCGTAATGTTTTATGCTAAAAGAAAACTGTATAAAAGTAAAAATACACAATTTGATATAAGTAAAGTGCAGCATGTGGGCGTGACGGGGGGAGTGTAGCTAGGGCGTCGTTAAAGTTTAGTGCTCACGTGGCGCTTCTTTCAGTTATTTTCATTCATAATTGTTGACAACGGCCATTGCTGTCCTACAGCATGCAACGTTTACTCACACCCACTCACATTCACTCACACCTACGCTCACATTCGTGTTTGAGCATAAACTTGAGTTTTCACTCAAACAAAAATGCTTTTGTTGTCTTTTGAGCGTGCAGTGGCTGAGTCCTTGACGAATAGCTGGGGAACTGACAACGTAAATAGCACCATTGCCGCTGGACAACGAACCCCTGTAATAAACTACGCACGTGTCAATGCTCCGTGTGGGTGTTGGTCGATTGGGGGAGTAGAGATGTGAGTTCGCTTACTTTTGTTTACAATTGTGCATTGCCTTTAATTTTGTTCATTTGGTGTTTGTATTCATGCCAAAAATATGAAATTTTCCGTCATAGTTCATAGCACAAGGCTTGAGAACTGGCGGTGGTCATATGCGGGTTCCGGTACTGTTCGCGTGCGCGGAAATCCTTTGGGATTTGCATTTGAATTGTCTCACGCCTGTTGCGTGTCGTACTCAAAATGAGAATACATCAGTGCGTGCGTGCGTCCGTGCGTGAGTTTCCATCATGTTTTTTTTTGGTTTTAATTTTTTTCTTTTAATTTTCATAAGACTTGGTCTAAGTTGAAAGGTGTCATTTTATTGTTTATCAACTATTTGTCAACCTAAAGAAAAAAGCAAAAATACAAATTCAAAACACTTGTTGTTGGTTTTAGTTGTTGTTGTAATGAAATTAGGCAAAACATTTCTGCTTTGAATCGTCGCATTTGAAAGTAATTCATTTCTTTGAATTAAATGAATTAATAAAAGGAATAAAGTAAATTAAATTATTTATGATGGACTTAAGCTCAAAGTAAACGCAATAGAATCACTCATACGCCGCGTGCGCTTTAACGTGTACTAAAAAAAACACTCAACTTTGAGATGTGCGCGTGAGCGAATTCTACAAGTTGGTTTACTCACGCAGCACATCACGATATGCGCCAAATGTTTTTATATGGTTTGCTTTATACGAACAAAGTCGTGAGTCAAGTTAACACTGCATGAACGATAGAATCACGCAATGTGAGAAGGCATAAAGGCGCATCAAAGGAAAACACGTACAATGTCTCAGAGACGCGTGTGTCTCTGATTTGAGTAGAAAAAATGATACATAAAAACACTCAAAACAGTTGCACTCCATTGTAAACTGAGAGAAACTAGTGTGAGGTAAAGTAAAACAATTGCGATGGCAGCGAAATCGAGTGTGAAAACAAAGTAAGGGTTATGTCTATGTTTGTCAGGTGCAAAATTAATTGATTGATTGATTGAAGTTTATAAGTAGGAGTATTATACGAGAGTTGAAAATAATTACCAAAGGATGTTTCTGGACACATTTGTTCCGAGAAAACACAAACAAAACAATATACGTTCGTATAAACAGTAAAAGCTACCATAATGGGACCCAACGTACGCTTTTGTCTGTATATTGGAGTGTTCGGTGATAGAATAGCATTTTGTATAAAAAAAACTATAATAAAACACCTAAGGTCTACAATATTTGTCCGGTTAAAGAATATTCCGGCTGTGAGAGCTTTCCGTAATGGGAACTTTTACTGTAGTAATATACATTGTGTTTTCACACTCTAATTTTCGAATCAGTATTGTTCAAGGTGGTCGTTTCTTCATTTATAACAACCACCTTAAGAATTTTTACACCGTGTTTGAGGGACAGTAGTGTGATCTTAGTATTTCCGCTGAATGTGTTTTCAAACCAGGCGTCTAACTGCGACCATCGCACTGACCGTAATTACTCGTCGTCTAATGTTTTTTTCCGATCTATTCAAGTGGCTAAGACCATCTGGAAACAGTCGTGGCATAACTTTTCTAATAGAACTATCTTTCATATATACATTTGCATCCTAAGTAAACACAACATTTATCGTACATTTCTTGACGTGTTAGTTTTCCATGTACATTCTAAACAAATACCTTTCGTTTTAAACAAATAAGAAATTCAGAGAAGACTTTGGAATATATTTTTTAAAGTAAATATTGCATTATTAAATTTTTTGAGTGTTTTCATGAATTGTTTTTGTTTTGTTGTTTTCTTTTCCATGTATTCTCGTACATGGTTGCGCGCGCTTTTTGTGTCTGTGAGTGTATTTCAAACGGAGAGGAAAACACTCAACATTTTTTGAGTGACTTCTTTGTTGTTCAAGTCTGTTTGGCTGCTGTTGCTGTTGCTGCCGCCCCTACACTCCTTGGTTGCTTCGCTGCTCTGTCTGCTTCTTATTTTGCAACATGAAGCGTGCCACACCGAGACAGCAACAGCGACAGCGGCAACAGCAACATTTCGAATCGGTTTCAGTTCAGTTCGCACGCGAATGTCCTTACAAACGGTTCAGCTCGGCACGGCACAGTTTACTTCAACTCAGTTCAGTACGATTCTGTGACGGTAAACATTCAAAAATCTTCGAATACGTCGCTGCCAGTGACACTCACGTTTATTCACGCACGCACGAATGCACAGTGTTGACAACTTCTTAGTGGTTCTTTTTTTTTATTGAAAATTACAAAAAAATGCGAAATTTTAAACAATAATTTTTTTTGAAACTTTTTGAATAAAATTGTTTATTTTTGTGGTTATTTTTTTTTTTAAACAAAAACAATTGAATTGGTTTTGAATATTGGCGAATTGTATGTAAATTTTGATACATGTAAAGTGTTGAAACATTTTGAATTCATTTAAGTATAAAAACAAAAACAAAACAAAATTCAAGTCAACTTGAAATGAAGTGCTGTCGTCCGTGAGTCGTGAGTAAGTCCTGACTGCGTAACTTGTTAAAAACAAAAACGAAAACAACAACAAAACATTTATGAATAATACTTTCTTTTTTTGTTTTTTTTTACCCCCCAAGTGTCTCTGCGCTGTAAATGTGAATTTGTGTAATTGCGGTTGATTTCCATAAAACAGGTGAGTGTTAATTATTGAAAAATTCAGAGTCCTTTCATATTTTAATTAAGTCATATAAATTGTTGAAACCAAAATTTATTAAATTAGGTTTTGGTTCGTTGCTTTTTTTCTGCGCTCACTCAAATGAGTACATTAGCTTTGTCATCCAGTTTGCGATGAAGAAACGAAAGCATCGCCGAATGTTGAAATCATTTTGTCACCTCGGAAGTAATGCCCGGGCAGGTTATATGTAACCTTCGTTGGTGTTTCGAGAATATTGGGGGCCTTGGAAAGTGCTTAAACGGTGAATAAAAAGTGCAACATGAGTGTGTTCGGTAGAAGCATCATGGAAACAAAAGACTGTAGTTTTTGTGTGGGCAGTGCAATGGATTTAGGGATGTTCATTTCTCAAGCTCTTCCAATAAAAATTTCTCACTCTGCCTTAAACTTTTAAGAAACACTTTTTTAAGATTTTTTTCTGGCCTCATAATAAAATAAATACTTCAAAGTGTTTCTCCACATGAAAGATATCTATGTATTTAAAGAAAATCTGATAAAAATTGTATTTCAAAATATTTAAAAATCAGTGTGCTACAGTAATTCTCGTAGGGGTCTCATGCTCATCACTGAATCATCGGAATTAAAAAAAATAAAAAAAGGATCGACAGATAATTCTATAGTGCTCCGGTTGGACGAAGGGATTTTTGAATTTTGACAAAATGGCAAACGTTCAAACGCAAAACCATGTATTTTTCCCAAATATTACTCATATTTTTAACAATAAAAAAAAATAATTGTCAAATTATCATTCATAGAATAAATGAAAAAAAAAAATTCAAAACGATCGGTAAAACCATTCTCAAGATACCGTGATCACCGATTTCGAAACGCGTTTAGGGTTTCACACATGAATCTACTGGCGTGCTGAGAGAGAGAGAGAGGCTGCAATTCATTGTTGAATTAGTTTTTTTGTAGTTTTTGTGTGGGCAGTGCAATGGATTTAGGGATGTTCATTTCTCAAGCTCTTCCAATAAAAATTTCTCACTCTGCCTTAAACTTTTAAGAAACACTTTTTTAAGATTTTTTTCTGGCCTCATAATAAAATAAATACTTCAAAGTGTTTCTCCACATGAAAGATATCTATGTATTTAAAGAAAATCTGATAAAAATTGTATTTCAAAATATTTAAAAATCAGTGTGCTACAGTAATTCTCGTAGGGGTCTCATGCTCATCACTGAATCATCGGAATTAAAAAAAATAAAAAAAGGATCGACAGATAATTCTATAGTGCTCCGGTTGGACGAAGGGATTTTTGAATTTTGACAAAATGGCAAACGTTCAAACGCAAAACCATGTATTTTTCCCAAATATTACTCATATTTTTAACAATAAAAAAAAATAATTGTCAAATTATCATTCATAGAATAAATGAAAAAAAAAAATTCAAAACGATCGGTAAAACCATTCTCAAGATACCGTGATCACCGATTTCGAAACGCGTTTAGGGTTTCACACATGAATCTACTGGCGTGCTGAGAGAGAGAGAGGCTGCAATTCATTGTTGAATTACTCGAAAAGTATTTGTCAGATCGTCTTGAAATTCAGAGATTATTTTCAAGATATTCCCAGATACTCTTAGAAAATATAAAAAAAAAAAAAAAATTTTTTTTTAAATTGTAACCAGCTGTAACTCCTTAAACATCTTCAGACTTTTTATAGCTTCTGTTAAAAATATTTTTTCTTAATCGAATAAAGAAGCATTGAAAGGATCGATCGACTTTTTTACAACTTTATTATAACTCAAAATCGAAGGGTGAATAATTTTCTGCTATGCTGAAATAATATTTGTCTCTTGTTATTATACTATTTTGGTTTTGTTCTTTTTAATTTGCGTGTTTTTTCAAAATTGGTTTTTATTACAACAAATTTGTTTGGTGGTCTTTTTTTGTTCATTCTTTTTGGTTGAAACGTTGCGTGTGTGCGTTGATGTGTGATGATGCTGAAAGTACATTATCATGTGTTAATTTTGCTCAATTTGTAATCAAATATGTGAAAAATTGTTAGTCGGCGCGCTTTGAACTCTCCTCAGCTTACGATGCGTATATTTGATATTTTCCAACTAATTAGGCGTGGATTGCACAGATCGAAATGAAGGCTTTCCATTTGTGTGATATCATTAAATCATTCATACATTCATTTCGCAGTTGGTTTCATTTGAAGTAAATTTGTTTTTAATGTGTAAAATGTGTGCTGATTGATGTGTTGATTGATTGATTAATTGATTAATTGAATGGTGATTAGGTACCGTTTGATTGCCTACGCTTAATTTGCGAACCTGTGGAGCAAACGAGGTGTCTCGAAGTGAATAAAGGCGAATCGACATCAGTGTCACATGCCAAGTGAAATGAGACAAGAAAAGTGTTGTTGTTTGTATTTAGTACACTTGAGCGTTAAAGAAGCCAAGCAATTGAAGAGAATTCTGTTGGTTGAGCTTTTTGTAAAACAATCCTTTGAATGTGCTGACATTTTCGGCTTCAAAGATGAATTTCAACAATTTTGAAATATTTTTTTATGGACTTTTTCAGTTCAGCTTCTTCAAACAGCATATTTGTTCAGCTGCTTGCATCACGACATCTTCTGTGCTAAACTTGTCCAAGCCTTTGCCATAAGCTTCTGCAAACATTGCAATTCATTGCATGGGCTTGCAAATCTCTCAACGAAAACTCCTTTCAACAACTCCTTCAGACCAATTTTTTATTGCACTCGTTGCGAGCTTCTCAGCCTCTGTGAGCAGCCTCAGCCTCTTTTAATTTTTCGTCGGCATTTTGACACAGACTCTTGTTATAATCTGCAACAACAACAAACCAAGTTGGCCAAATCTTTGCAATGTTTTTGCACAGATTTTCAATAGTTTGGTTTGTCTTAAGCTTTTGAAGGCTTGCGTGGTTTTGAGCGTTTCTTAATTTATTTTGTAAAGTTTGCAAAGATTTTTGACACTTCAAGATGAGTTGTTGCAGTTAACCAACAAGACAAGGCAGGCACACTAAAGTAGTACTTTTGAAAATCATGCCAAGCATAGAATAGACTGACGGCCTTAAAAAAGTTTCGAGTGTGTAAGCAGAAGATTTTACCAAATTTTTATCGAACGGCGCGTACGGAGGGGTCGTGTGAGATAAAGGGCACATTAAGTGCGTTGCACATAAGCGAGAAACTTTAAACGAATTTTAAAACACGTAGCCGAAATTGGCAAACTTCAAAAGTTTGGGCAGCTTGCATTGACTTGGCATAAAGCACTAAACAAAGAAAAGCATGAAGAAAACGAAATAAAAATAAACACAAAAGCAGTCAAACATACAAATGAAGTAAAGTAATAAAAAAAAACGCACGTAAGTATGCAACAGTTTTTTTCATTCTTTATTTTTTGCCTTGCGGGCAACACAAAGTAAAAGCTGTCAAATTCAAGCATATCAAATATGTGCTAACGAAACGAAACGAAAGGAATCGATTAAATTCAATTAAGAAAACAACATCAAATGCTTTGCGGTTTGGCGACAAACAACTCAGACATGAGCCGCAAAGGCACACACACACAACACACACATACACTTTTTGGCGTCAAATACATACACATGTACGTGCATATTTGAGCGCTGCGAACAAAGGCGTTGAATTTCCGCACGAATTGAATTAAAGACTTCACTTTTGCTCAATTCAAGCGTAACACAAAAACAAAATTTCTATTAAAATGTTGTTGTTTGTTTGTTTGTCTGCTTTGCTCTGCTTTGCTTTGCTATTTATGCAGGTGCCAGAACAACTAAATTATTTTTATATAAGTAAGATTTACAGATTTTAAAAGGTTTGAATTAAGTAAAAAAGCATGAAGTTGGTCGTCGATTATGTGTATGTGTGTGTGTGTGTGTGTGTGTGTGTGTGTGTTTGTTTCTTATTAACTGGGCTAAGCTAATGCTTAGAAGCCTTTTGTCGACAAGAGCAACAACAACACACACACACACACATAAATATAAACAAAGAGATAAATGACTTCAAAGTCGTTTTTGCTTAACTGCGTTGAACGCATATGTGTGACTCTGTGTGTGTGTGTATGTATGCGTGTGCTTGTGTGTTCATTTGACTTCTTAGAAATTCGTAAAGCTTTCATCTTGATAAAGCATTTGCCGAGCGTGTGGCTGCGTGAAAGCAATAACGGTGACGGTGGCGGGCCGGGGGGTCGGGCGGCGTTGGCCACAAAGAAATTAAAAAAAAGAAAACAATAATGAAAGGCAGAAACAATTTTAACCTTCTCGTTGCCGAAATGAACAGCAACAACAGCAACAACAACAACAACAACACTAACAACTGAGAAGAACAACTCATATCAACTTAATTAGCTAATTGCGAAGGCACGACACAACACAAGCTTAACAACATTTACTTAATTTTGTTGTTGTTGTTTTTTTGCCTTTATTTTCTTTGCACATATTTCATTTGCTTTGCTCTTTTTTTGGTTTCGTTTTGAGATTTATTTTCGCATTTGTTTTTAAGTACGATATTTTTATAGTGACATTAATTATTTATATTTGCACAAAATCAGCAAATTAAATCAGCAAAAACCAAAAGTGCAAAAACAACAAAACAAACAAGCTCATCTTCCAAAAAAAAAAAATAAGTAAAAACAATGAATGAACAAGAGTCAACGAACAACGAAGCCTTCACAACATGAAAACAAAAAGAACAATATTATTTTTAATGAAAATTATTAACGCTTAAACGATTACAATCAATTAAATTTAAACGGCACAAAAAGCGAAAATGGCGAAGAACAAAAAGACAGAGCAACAACAACAACAACAACAAAATTAAATGAATTGAAACAAAACAAAAAGGCACAAAATTAAATCACAACGTTCATTTTTCATATATGCGTCGGCAGCGACGGCAGCGGTGAAGGAATGGGTGTAAGAGAGAGAGAGAGACCGACGACAACAGCTTCTGCAATTGAGACTTAAACGAGTTGTTACATGTGTTTGTCTGTGTGTGTGAGTGAGTGATTTTTAAGCCAACAAAAAAAGAAGAAAAACACAGAAAAAACAGCAAAATAAATAAATAAAAATTGCTCGCACATCCATTAATGAATAAAGCGTGCACAAACGAGTTTTTTGGCCATGCTGCTGATCTGACAGAATCGTTTAAGCGGCAAACGCTCATGAAAGCATTCATCATGCAACGTTTCCTGTTTCCCGAAACTGACCCATTTCGGTTTTCGGCCATTTTTCGTTTTTGTCGCATCAGCAGCGTTAAGGCAAAGAAACTCGAAACTTGAAACGCATGAAAAGTCGACTAAAAAATGACTAAGCGACTTGGCTTATTTTTTTAGATAGTTTATCAAAAAATTGAATTTTTGAGATGTGTTTTCGTTGAGGAAAGTGAAAGAAACAAAAAATGAATATAGAGTAAGAAATATAAATTGTAAAAATGCAAGAAAATTATTACAGAAGATCAGTCAATGATGGAGAGTTCGATAAATTCTCAGAGTAAAATAAGTAGAAAAATAGGTAAAGAAAATGACAGAAGACTGTTGAAGTATTTCAAAGAAAGCATTTCAATTACTATTAAAATGGTTAATGAAGATATTTGTCGCCTTTTAAGTAAGTTCTTATTAACTTCCGACAACTCTTTTGCGTCGTTATCAGACTTAAGGCTCTTAAAACCACATCAGTTCGCTTTTAAATTGTTGAAAAGTCGCTCAAAGAATTTCTTACTGTTTTTCAAAAATTATAAATGAATTTTATAATCGAAATTGTTATAAGTACTTGTTTTTCTTCTACCAACGAGCAGACAGATTGTACAGCTCTTTCGGGTGTCGCCACGCCCCCTCTTCAGCGATCTCTCGCTCGGCCACCAGCCCTTTTCAAAATCCTATTTGTATGCGTGGGTTTTTGATTAAAATTTGAGACGTTCCTCAAAATTTGATTTCGTTATCCCATCTTCAACTTTATTGATTTAACATAACATGTTTTTTTCTCAAGAAAAACAAAATATTTAATATTTACAATTATTTAAAAGCTGCAAAATTTGTTTGCTGAGTGGGAAATTCGCAATGTTCAAGCTAAAGAGCTAAAACTTCTGCAAAAAATAAGTAATCATAGTAGCAATTCGTCATACTGAGACTTTTGTTGTATTATCGCATAGAAGTTTGCTATAAAGATATTCTAGTAAGAATTCAGGCATGTTAAATATTTAAAAGTGTACATGATTGAAAACAATGACAATAAATCAATCAATCAACATGTTTTTCTCTTTGTTAAGAAATCTGATTTAATGGCAAAAAGCGATGCGATGACTTTAAGTAACAACATGATTCAAAAATCACATGCACTATGTATGTATGTAACTACTGATACACACACACACAACCGCAGTGAGAGCTATGCTAGTAGTTGCTTGTGTGTGTGTGTGTGTTTGTGTGCATATCATAACAAAAAAGGATAAATCCCGAAAAATAAATGGCATTTAACCAAGCGAATACTGTTGTGGTCATGTTGTTCCGGCTGACGTTGTTGTTCTTGTTGCTTTTGCTGTTGTCAATTGATGCGTGTTCTTGTTGTTGTCAATGCTGTTGTTCATATTGTTGTTGTCTTTGTTATTTTCAGTATTAAACGTTTGTTTTTTAGTCTGGGCCTTCATTTGGCTTTGGCTTTAGTTCGGTTTGGGTCATTTTCGGTGCGTTTCGGTTCGGTTTTTGAGGCCATTTGTGCTCTTTATTTTTTTTTTGTTATTTTGGCCGCAAATCATTATGATTGTTCTGTTGTTGTTGTTGTGGTTGTTGTAATATAAAATGTTCGTCAATTAATTTAACACGCAGCTGTGGTAACAAAACGATGTCATATTGTTAACGACAAAAGTGACAAAGCAAGCGAAAGAGATGGACGATGGAGAGTGGTCGAAAAACGTTGGGCATATGTAAGGTACCTCACATCCGGCGAAGTCATTACCAGCGAGGGCTCCGTGTGTGTGTGTGTGTGTGTTTGAGGAGTAAGTATGAGTTACTAAACAAATGAACGACAAAAAGTAAATATTTAATTTGTGTGAATAACCGCAAACATTGTTATTGCATATGTCAGCATGGCTGTCCGTCTGTCTGTCTGTGCGTCCATCTGTCTGTCTGCGTGTATTTTTATGCGTATCTACCGTTACGCTTTCATCAGTCAACAAATTGATGTTCATCTGTGTTGTTTTTGTTTTTGTTTTTGTCTGACTTTTTATGCTCTTCGCCACAAACCGCCAACCATTCGTCCAACAACATTTTTATATTTATTTTTATTTTTTCGCTGAAAGGTTTGTGTTACACAAATGAGTTGAACAGCATTTTGCGCTCAACTGAATGAGCGAATGCATGAATGAATGAACAACTGACTGACTAAATAAACGACTGAATGGCTGAATGGGTGAATGGCTGAATGAATGAATGGATGGCTAAATGAGTGAATGACTGAGGTAAATGAGTTTGATTTTTCGAGTGTGGGCAATATTGAGGGCGTGTCAATTGTCGTGCGTCTGCTTGGCCAACTGCTGGCTTGCTTCACTGCTTTCGTTACAATATAAATGAATTGAGTTGAGGGGTATGCCTCGATTCAACACGACTTGACTTGCTTTGACTCAACTCGACTCGACTCGACTCACGATGCTTGTAAGCCAAATGGAAACATTGCCGTCTAATAAAAAGCAAATGGTTTGGGTAAAGCTTAAAAGGTATGTGTTTTATTGTTGTTGCTGTTGTTGTTGTTGTTGCATTCGTTTGTTACATTAAATGTTAACTTGTCCAATGTTTAGGCTGATCACACGCCCACGCGACCGCTCAAGACCTTCTTTCATTCTTCCTTTTTTGGTTTTATTATATTTCTTTCATTTCATTTTATATTCTTTCTCTGCTTTCCTTTTTTCTTGTGAGCTTGTGAGCTGCGCCTGTTTTACGCACCTGTGTTTCTTCTTTTACGCCTTTGCGGTCGACTGATGTTGATAATAATGTCCTTGCTTGCATGCTTGTTTGGCTTTTCTGCCTGCTTTCTGTCCTTGTTTCTTTGTTGGTTATGGCCTTTTCTGCTTGCCTGCTTGATTTCTTCTCTGGGACTTTGACTGCTACGCTGCGTGCCCTGCACGTCTTGCTTCTCTCGTCCACTTGCTGTTCACCGCCTTCGTTTGTCATTTTTCCTAATGATTTCATTAATAAAATCAAATTAACCTTTCGGGTTTCTCTCTCTCGCTTTTTTTTGTTGTTGTGCGGTTTCTGTGTGCGTTGTTTTTTTTCTTATTCGCACTTCGCTCATGACTGCATTTCCTGTTAATGTGTCTGTGTGTGTGTGTGTGCGCCTGTTTGTATATTTGGCCAAAACTTTGCCTGTCTTATTTTGCTTTCAACTGCTGCTGCCACTTGCCACTTGCCACTTGCCACTGGCTTCGTTGCTCTTAATTCTCGCACCACTCGACTTGCACACACATACATATACATACATATACTTGACTACTTAACGTTTAAGCAGAAATTATGTTAGCAGCAGTCTTAGAATTCTTTCACGTGCTCCCCTACTCCGCTCCGCTCCGCTATATATTATAACTTACTTCACTTTGCCCATTTTAGCCTATTACACTTTGGGCTTAGTGACGTTACCTCAGCTTGGGGACAACTTGGCGTATGCGTATTGCATGAGTTCATAATTTAATGAGTTCAACTTGCTTACACAACACCCACAATCCACCCCTGATCTCTCTTCTATGCATAACTGACTTTTGTTGAATTTTTTATGTGGCTTTGCTTTGCAACAAGCAAACAAGTTAACAACTTAACCGAAACAAAAAACAAAGCCAACGAACGAGAAACAACAATTGAACGTCGAATGAAATGTGCAAAATGCTCGCACACTTGACTCGACTTGACTATCGCACTCGTGCGTTATACGAAGCTGAGCTTAGCTCCTGTCCGACATTCGACTTGAATTTCTTTCCATAATTTTTATTCGTATTCGTATTCCTCCGACTGTGAATCTCCAACCGACTCAGTCTTGGATTATTTCATTGGCATTGCAGCAATTTTTCAATTCTTTTGCTGTTCTTGTCGTTGTTGCTGTGCGGTCCTTTTCGTCTTGGCTGCCATGTTGCCACACTTTGTCAAAGCGACAAACTTTTATTGCTGAAGCAGCAAAAGCAACTCACACACACACACACACAAACACACACATGGTTTGTCCTTCTTTAATGTTGGCGTGCCATCTTCGACGTCTTCTTCTTCGGCTTCGCCGGCTTCAGTTTCGAGTTTGCTGCAAATAAAAACGAAAAATTATTTCATAAAGTTTGCAAACTTTATGCAATAACATAAAATATCATCAATTTAAATAATGAAAAGCAAAGAAAAAGAAGCATAAAAAATTTGTAAAAATTTCAGTGAAAAATTTAGCATTTCTTTGGATTGCACAATGAAAGTTGCTTTAATTTAAACTGTTAAGCTGAGAGCAATAACAACAAAAACAACAAAAATATAAATGCAACGAAGCTGAGTTGACGCAATCATGAATGTGATTTGTGATTTGTGTTTTGTTTATAATTCAATTTCAATCAACGCCGAATTATAAACTGAGCTGATTTGATCAAACAGAGCAAATTAATTCAATGCCAACTAAACAGGTTAGAAGTCAAACAAGCAGCAAAATCAACAAACATATTTACGAGCAGCAGAACTTGTAGTAAGGTGTGAAAAAAGGCAAACACACAGAGGATGTGTGACGTGTGCATTGAGAAGTCTTTACAAACACATAAAAGTCATGATGCTTTTTTACATTTAAAAAATAAAAAACGAAATGTATTTTTTTCTGGCTTGCAAGCAAACAAAGTGTTAAACTTTTCTGCATAGCCGAAATTGCTTAACAACAGACTTTTCTGCACAAAATTGAAAAACAAAATAAGTAGAAAATTGTTTTTAAACACAGGCAAAATAAATAGAGACCAACAAACAAACAAAAAATAAAAAAAAAAAAAAAATAAGGAAGAGACGTAAAGAACAAAAGAAAGAAAAAGTAGAAGAATAAAACCGAGACAAGTCAAGTCGAGCAAAGTTGAGCTAAGAGTAAAGCCAGCAGACAAAGCTCATACAAATGAGTAGTCTTAGCCCAACAGCAACAGCATCAGCAATAGCAATAGCATCCGCAAAAACACCAAGAACAACAACAACAACAATAACAACAAAGCAAGTTTAGCAAGCATAGCAACAACCTGACTTATCAGTAGAACACGAACATGGCGTAACATGTTGGCCTGCCACTGTGAGTGCGCCCGCAGAGATTGTAAGACGAGACATGCAAGATTTTGACGACTTTTCTGCCAACCAAAAAGCCAAAAGATATACAAGCTTGCGCATGAACGCGACAGCAGACAAGCGACCGACCGAGCTACTGAGCTACTGAGCGTGCGAGCGAGCGAGCGAAACTAGCTGAAATGAAATTTGTTAACTTTTGGTATGTAACATTCATAATATTTTAACAAGAATTTAACGCTTGAGGCAAGGACATGCATACTTTTGCAAGCCAAACGTACCAAAACTTTCGAAGTCTTCTGCAAGACAGACAAAAATACGCTTTAAAATCATGTTAAAGTCAGCAGTAGCACAAACGCATGGTCAACAGACCATTGGGCGAATTTAAGCAAAAAAAAAGCTTTTATCAAAAGGACAACAAGTCATGCACAAACATGTGCAGTATGGGTAATTTGATAAGTTCCGTTATATTTCCATCTTTAACTTGACTTTCTTGAGTTTTTGAGTCAGCAGTTTGGTTAGAATTTAAACGCAATCCATGTCCAAACTGACAGTAACCGCAATTTGACTTTATGTAGAAGTCACTTCATTGGCAATTAGTGATGAGTCACACAAATACGAAAAAATCCGAAGTATGTCAGCATATGTATGTATGTTTACATAGGCGTTCATGTGTGTAAGTACTTTCACATTTGAGTTGAGTCATCAATATTTAGATTTGTACTAATCGGCCAAGGCGGACGTTTCATTATTTGAATCATACTTCTTAGACTAATACTGAGCTTGTAGCAACGCAGCGCATTGATTATTTATTTCTATTTCTATATCATCTTGGCTTTATGCTGTTCTAACAATGTGCTTGTATTCTGCAATTCTGAATTTGTCGCTTTTAGGTGTCTGAGTTAAGACCATCTGGAAGCCCTTTCATCGCTCATAAAACCTTTATTTTGCTTAACACATTACTTAATAATTTTAGGCCTAAGTAAACAGTATATTTATTAGCTAAACTTATTTATTAAGTTGGTAAATTTCCATGTTCATACTCAAACAATGTATAAGTTCCAATAATTTTGTTGCTGCGGTTGTCTTAGTAAAGTTATGTTGCATACTTTCAGGCTTTGACTTTTACATACACAAAGCAGCGTTATTTCAAAAAGTACTTAAGCACATTTTCCCGAATGGCAAACGAATAATTTATTGCTTCGTTTAATTTTTACAAGCATAAAGCAATACAGCAACATACACGCACACATACATACATGCATATATACACAGCACAGTACGCAGAAAGTGAAAACCCAAGACCGAAAATGTTGCAAAGCAAAGCAGCGTAAAGCACAAATCCCAAAGAAGGGTTACTTTGATTTTTAAAATGAGATAGTTGCTAACAGCACATAAACAAACAGTCAGACATCAGACAAGAGACAACACAAAACGCACACAAAAAACGCCGCATGTCTGACAATTATGTCAAAATAAAACGAAAAGAAAACGAAAACGAAAAAGAATGAAACGAAATACATTTTTATTTATGCAAGCAACACTTTTCATTTGAACTTCAACTGTTTGCTTGACTGTGAATCGTTTTTCAACGCGTTTTGTTTTTGTTTTTTGTGTAGTTGCTATTTTCAAGTATTTTAAAAATAGAAAATAAATGAAAATGGTCGCTTTACATGTTCTTTCGTCTGTTGAGCGCCGTTTCATTTCAAACTGATTTTGCTTTCATCTCGTAACTTTTCTATGGCTTTGAAATTTTTATGCATTTTCTTGTTGTTGTTGTCGTGTTATAGAACCGCAAGTGTAACAAAATAACACATGCATGTGTGTGTGTGAGGGTGTGTGTTCTTAGCATATATTTTAGGAAAAAAGAAGATTTGCTGCTGTTGCTTTTCGTGGAGCTTTACAGCTGTTGTTATTGCTTCTTTTGTTGTTTTCCTGTGGCACTGTTGCATTGCGCACCCAAAATGTACACCGAAATCAGAAAAAGTGCTACAAAACATAATATTAGAGTTGCATGACGCATGCATTATTCAGCAACAGTTTGAGTGCATTTAAGCTGTTTTTCTTTCACTAACATTAACACAAACAACTTTGTACCGAAAAAAAAATGTTGTTGCATAGTTTTGTGCGTTGCGTGTATTTTGTTTATTTGGGATTATTCAGTGCGCTTTAAAATGTTATGTGTGCTTGTTTAGTTGTTGTAAGTGTTGGGAGAAAAGGCGATAGACAACTAGAGTGCGTAACAAGGATAGTCGGAAAAGTACTGAATTACGAAGAAGTATTTGCATATGCAGAAAATCATCATTAATCAGCAAAAACACTTAAAAGCATAAAACAGAATGAAATGTTAAACAAAAATGCAAAACAAAAAAGCGAAAACATCAAAGAAGTGTGAATAAAAAATGGTATGGGCCAATTTGATTATTCACAACTTTCGGAAATGTCTTATTTGCTGCGGTTGCAGACATGTAAGGTGATCCCGGCGCTAGTGCTATTGTGACTGAGATTGATGTTTGGGCGCAGGATATGCCCGAGCACGAAATAGCACCTGAGCTGGCGATGCGATTTAGGGGGGCAGACACACCGGCAACGGTAATCGAGGCGGAAGGTGCCATTGAAGTATTTTCCGTTAACATCTGCTGACCCCTTTTGACACTTTGCCGTGCCAACGCATGTGCGTGTACGTGCGTGCGTCCGTGCATGCGTGCGTTCGTGCGTGTTTGTCTGTTTGTACGTTAAAGTTTATCTCCCATTTAGGATCAATGACACATCCTAATGCATAAAATTTCACGCAGCTTCACGTGCTAGGCGTACGTCTGCCTCAACTGCTACGCACCTTACCTCATTAAAGCTTTCTGTCTGCCTTTCCGATGTCCTGTCGGGCTCTTCTGCTCATCAACGTTCTTCATTTTTTGCGTTTTACTTTTTCTACACACCCGCCGTCGCCGCCGCCGTCATTTCCTGTCGCCACACCTCGCACATTCAGCCGTATCCGGCCTGGCAGGCCGCAACTTTACCTTTCCATCATTGCCATTATTGAAGATGCTTTCATCATGGCTGACGTCCTTTTGTCGCGCCTGCAATTTTCGTCGTTTGTTTACGAGACGACAGCATTTGTCACAAATCGACATTTCTATCACTTCGGCACATTTGTTATGTCAATACTGATATGTTTCCATGGGTGTGTCTGTGTGTGTGTGTGTGTGTATGCGTTTGTTTGCCTGCATATCAGCAACATTGGAAAATATCGCTCAAATAAGATTCAACATTGACACGTATAAAACATTAGCATCAGTTATTGTTTCACCGGAAGGAAACAAGGATAGCTGACAGTGTTGTTGTTGTTGTTGTTCTTGTTGTCTGCCACCTTCACGGCTGTCTCAATGAGCCTATGGGCGTGCGTGCGTGTGTGTGTGCGTCAATAAAAGGCAAATACAATAACTAAGCAAATAAGCAGACAAGCAAAAAAAAAAAGAGAGAAACAGACAGTCAGACAGACAGACCATGTGAGACATTAACAGCGAACACAATTGCGTGCATGATTTTCTGAATGAGTTGAACACATCAGCGCGCACTCGACTCACCTGTCAGCCGCTCAGACAGTTCGGCACTGACTCTTTGTCATGTCGTCGCCGTTATCGGCGTCGTTATCATCGATGCCTTGTTTAAACTTCAACGCCTTTCGCGTTTGCGACTAAGTTGCGCTAACTACACTTGACTTTACTTTGCGGCAAAGCCACAAGACATGGCAAGGCCTGATGTGTGTGTGTGTGTGTGTGTGTGTGTGCGATGTGCGGTGAAATGAATCAAATCGACGCATGACGCCGCGATTTACAATTTATTTTCATCAGCTCGTTGACAAACAAATTTTGCCTGAATGAGTCTGTCAGACAGTCGGCAGCAGTTAAAGCTTTTTGGCCTCACATTAAGTCAATGGCAACGTCGCCGTTGTCGGCATTGTCGTCATTGTCATCGCGTGGCGCCTAACTCGCACTTTGTCAGTCGTTTGAGACTCTTGGGGCATGCCTCATGCGACAAGCCTTTTTTTGTCTACTTTCGACACGAAAAAAAAAAAAAAGACAACAGCAAACAAAGCATAAATGAGGAGACGAAATGAAAATAAAGAAAGAAAAATTGGATAAACCACACAGGCATAAAGAGCAAAAGTGAGAATTCTTAACGCATTCATGCCTTTTTGAGCATTTCAGCATTTGTACATTTGAGCATTTGAGAGAAGCGAAATGCCGCCAAGTGTGCCGCATTAAATTGTGGCAAAGACTGCTTCAGCTTCAATGTAAGCACAAGCATAATGACAACTGACAGCGTCAGACAGTTGAGCTCTGAAAGTGCTGATGATACGGCGCACACATGGGCTGTAAAGTGAAGTGAGGTGAAGCCGAAGAAGAAACGCATCGATGAAAACTCAAATCGACAGCCAGACAATGATATTGTTCAGAAATCAAGCGGGCATATCTGTTTCATTAGACGCTACAGCCAAGGCAATCATGTACAATGATTGATGACGTAAAGACTGTTGACGCCTTAGGTTCATGATCTATGTGGCTGAATTCAGCCATTGGCTCATCACTTGGCTCAGCTCATGGCTATTTTAAAGCATCAAACAACTTCAACGTTGTTCTTGTTCTTTGTCTGATCACATGAAATGCCACATTGTTTTTGATTCTGTTTTTAAAGTCGCTGACAATCGTTGAAAAGCGTTTAAGTGCGACACATGTCGCTGCCTTGTAGCGTATCCAGAGCTCAGACTGGCAATTTTCCGCCTTTGCGTTTGCCTGATGTGTGATTTCGTTTTGTTAGCATTTATCAGACACATACACTTGTAGATAAATTTCGGTAATACATGTTCTTGTGCTTTTCTGCTGATTTCTGTGATTGTTGTTTTTGTTGTTTGTTTCTTATGAGTGAACGCGCCCACACAAGTGTCGCGTCTTGCAAACTGGAACTGGAAATGAAACGCACGTGCCTACAACAAACAAACAAACAAGCAAACGGATAAAATAATAATAAAAAATGACAGAACAGAACAACATTTTCTTTAATGTGCGAGTCTGTGTGCGTTTGTGTGCGTGAAGGGTGTGAGTGTGTGATAATGTCTTAATTTGCTTACCACTGACAGCACAGCAACAACAAAACAACTACAAACTTGAACTTGAACATTATCAACATCATCAACACTTGCATAGACACTTTTGGCCTATGTTGTTCTGCGCTTGTAACAACATAGGTCAACGAGCGTTAGTTTAGGGTGCAAAAGAAGGAGAAGCGCCAAAGAATGAGCGAATCAAATAAAGATGATGATGAAGAAGAAAAAGATAAAGTTGAGTATTTGCAGTGCTGAAAGCAGAATCGTGGGCAGCAACGAAGGGCAACTTTCTGAGCCAAATTGTGTTGCCAAAGCAACCAAAAAGCAAATGTAAAAGAAAAAAATAAAATAGAGGAATAAGCGAAAGGCACAGCAAGAGCATGTTTAAAAAGACACACTAACACAGTAACAAAAGAGCAAGAAAAGCCGTTGGGCAGCTTCGGTCATGCTGAAAATTCACCTGTCACTGCTTCCAGAAATATTTATCTGGAAAACTGTTCATTTCATGTTAAAACATACAAAAATTTGCTTGTCTTTCTATTACTTTCTCCTTCTTCATGATATGCTACGTTCTCAATTAAGTTAATGAACAACAAACAAGAGCATTCAAAAAAGCAGAGAAATAAAATAAAAGATTTTGAAAATAGAAAAAGTAATATAAGTAATACAGAAATAATAATGTTAAGACCTTTAAGCAGAAAATTGACTTCATTTGTGGATGATGGAGACGAGAATGATGACGACGCGAAAATGGTCAAACAGAAGTTGCCAACATTGGCTTAATTTTCAACATAGTTGACGTCGTTGCTGCTGTTAACGTCGGCGTCGGTGTCGGTGTCAACGTCAACGTTAACATTCACGTTGCCACCCTCATCAATCGTACTGATTTGATTTTTTAATTAATTCTGCAAAATAGGATTTTGCGGATTATAAAGTTGAAAAACATTGCACACCCACACACACACACATACAGGCACTTGTAGTAGTAGCAAAAGCACACAAAGGATGCTAAACAAGCAAGAAAGGTACAGTCGAGTACACTTAATCCTGCACTCATGGGCTTTATTTATGAGTGGGCAATGCCACGCCCCAACGTTTGTGTCTCTAACTGATATATTATAAAACATCATCTTTTATTTGAAACCAACCAATTTAATCAATATGGGATATAGTATAGCAATGCGCAGATGGAAAGAGAATTTAGAATACCTTGACAAAAAATGCGTTCCTAAACGCCTTACTTTAATGCTCACTTTGAACTGTTTACTTTTAAAGGTGTTTTAAAACAAGAATGAAATGACTTGAGTTTGAGTTTGAACTGAAAAATTTTAATTGCGATCGAACACTTCTAAAATCTTTAGAATATTAACGAATTTACATAACATTACTTTCACTTTAGAAGCTTTTAGAAGTGAAAAGGGAAGCTTGATATGGTCTTTGAAGAGGCTTTGAAGGTAGATGAGAAGCGGTATCCGATGACTAAAAACACAAAAATAAACAGGGTCTTTGGAAAATATTATTTTAAACCAGTTAATTGCAACATCCTTAATTGCAAGCGTTGGTTGAATGTCAGGAACACCCAGTTTAATAAAAATTTAAAACATTCAACAAGAAAGAACACTTAATGAATCCGTTGAATTTCCCACTGGGTTCTTTGAAATCTGCCTTTGTATGTTGTCTATAGGGTATTAAAAAATTATAGCAGGAGTGAAAAGGAAGATGTCAGTGATAAAGAGAGAGACGGGGTATATTTAAGAAGTGCTAAGTATATTGCCGAAAAATTAAGTAAATATTAACTTATTTTTTATTGATTACGCTTACGTCAAGTGAGTCTGAAACCAACGCAAAACCAAAGGAGAAAATCTAAAAAAAAAAATACGTGTAACCAAAAAAAAAAATGAATATATATATGTGTTTCAAAAGTTTTTCGTTTGGAGTCTTGCCAAATTTAGCAAATGAAGTATGCCGATTGACTTACACATACAATAAGTACCTTCGTTAACATATTGAACGTCAACACATTGAAACACACGCCCTTACATATGTGAACTATATACACTTGTATATGTGATCACTTGAAGCAGAAACTGAAACTGAGCTGACATCGATATTAAAATATTTCACTTGAAATGCCGCCTGCCAAACCGAACCAATCGAACTTTTGCTGGCAACATTTTAAATTGTTTGCGTTTGTTCGTTCGTTCGTTGGTGGGTGTTGATCTGTGAATGAGCAGAAAGGGCGAGAGCTTGTCAGTGCGTACGTGTGTGTGTCTGTATTTGTATGTGGCAGCAATTGGCATACTTTGTGCATTTTTTTGTACTGCGCCTCACTCAGGCAAATAATCAAATGTAAACAAATCACAAAACATAAAAAAGAAAACTTTGCATAAATTTTATGCATTGTTTTTATGCTTTCTTATTTGCTTCATGATTTTTTTTTTTTGTATTTCAGCATTTGTGTTTCGTTTCGTTGGCGTCTTTGTTTCCTCGTCTCTTTTGAGGCTTATTTGTGCATTTGTTTGCCATTTTCTAACTTCCATTTATTTTATGGTTCTTTTTTCACTTTGTATTTTTTTAATGAAATTTAAATTGTATTGACAGCCACGGCATTTGAAACTTGCCGTTCTACACACTGCTCCCCCTTTTTAGCAAACGTTCTTGCCTACTCGAATGTCATCATGTCAGCGCGCCTTACAAATACTCTTTTTTATTTTTACAAGACAATAAAAAAGTGTTGCCATCTTTTTTGCGCATCGTGTGTCTTCTTTTCGCTTCACTACTCTGATAAGCACTTTCTATACTCATCACACAGTAAATAGTATTATAACTTTGTTATGGAGTTTGTTAAACTCATTAGAACAAATCTCCGATTATAAAAATGTATATTCTTGGCGAGCATGACAAGAAGTGTTCATATAGACATAACTGTCTGTCTGTCTTTCTGTATCGTAAATACGTTCTCCTCCTACAGTTTTGGAGCTAATATTTTGCAGAGAATCTTCTTTCTTGTGCAGTTGTCGGGACCGGTATGATAGGATCATTGAGACTGGAAGCATTCACATTTATTTAGTCTATTATTCAACCGCTCCATATACTTTTTGACCTGAAAATTTATGACATCACCAGTTTTGGGGACTTTAAATCATTCTAAAGATCCGACATGAGCCATGGAGCACCATCGTACGCCTGCAGTACTCTGATCTTCTTGAGGTGGAACTTTGCTGCTATTAAGTCGATGACTTGAAATCTATTTTGTTTTTTAAGATAGAGGTCTGAAATTGTATAGCTAGTTTTCTAGCAAACTCGAGCCTTTAGTCCGACCTTTAAATAGGGTACCTCTTATAAAGGCGTCTTGAATATTTTTAAATCGTTATAAGCAAATTTTGTTTGTTTCTGTGCGAATTGAGTTAAAACTTAACACTTATAAAAATTGTTTGTGTGGCGTGAGAATTTTAATTAAAATTCACCGTTCACTATAATTGAAATCAGATTATTTCATATCACTGATACCTAAGCTGCAATAACAAATATTCATTTTTAAATTGCAATTAAGAAAAAGAGAAAAATCTTCGATGATTGGAAAAAAGGACTTAAGAGTATCAAATCTTCAGCAAAGTCGAAATTAGTTTTTGTATTCTATTTTATTTTTCTTTGATTTCCTTTCTTAAGATTATGATCAACAATGGGAATAATTAATTTTTGCTGTCGGCTGCATTTTCAATTTAATATTTTCTGCTTGATTCTTCTTGAAATAAATGTCCAATTAAGAAACAAGAAAAATTTTGATTTCAATTATTTGGGCATGAAAAGTTTGCTTTTCTTACAGAAAATTGTGCAAAAAATTAAAACTCTTACGGAATTTACGTAAATTAAAAAAAGTGATTGATGCACGAAATCCTTTTTGCAAAAGTAAATTCAATAACATTTCTACTTCAAAATAAATACATAAAAAAGTGCAAAATAATAAATATTTGAATTGTTTTCTTTTTGTTATGAGAAAAAAGTTATTTTAAGCACACACCTTACAAGACGCCTGAATGAATAACTTGCCTAAGCCGATTTGAGATAACGAAAACCGAAGACAGAAATAGCAACTTTTTGTTTGAAACACAAAACATTTATTTCCAACACAAACGACATAAATAAAGGAATTACCGAAGTTCAAAATGGTAACAAATTGTTTCGTAATGGTTGGGGGGTATGAGGAAACGCCCACGATTTCAGGCCATAGAACATGATTGCAAATGCTGTGAAACGAAACAAAGTTTCTTTCATTTTCGCAACTGTTTGAGCGTCTCAGTTTTAAGGCTTTTCACACTCAACGCAAAAGTGTTAAGTTTCGCCGCCGTTTGTGCACTTTATTATATTGTAGGGTGCTTCTTAATTGATTTCATTGAATTGTAAAGTAAAATCTTCTTATGCGAAAACAAGTTGATGAATTCGTAAAGGAAACTTGAAGATTTTAATTGAATCACTTTGTAGCGCATTAAAATGTTTGCTTTATGTCAACATGAATATGCTTTTCTTGTAATAAAGCAAATAAAAGAAAGGGAAACAAATTTCCGTTTTAACGATGACAGCAATAAATGATGTTGGTCAGCATTTAAAGATGTTTGATTCAATAAATGTGATAATTTATGAATTTTCATTGATATTGTTTTTTCTTACACTTCATCGTTCAGCAAGTGTGTGCGCGTGTCTGTTGAAGGCAACTCATTGTTGTACATGTGTGTGTGTGTTGTGTTTTATGGCAAAACTATACACAAAACGCGCATCATAAATAACGCGATCAAGGCAAACACATGCACACGCGCTCACACGCATGCTGAAGTTGACAGCAAATCAGGCTTAGAAGCCTTTTCTTCTACATGTCCTTGCAATGGCATGTGTTGCTTGTGCGCGCATGTGTGCGTGTGTGTGTTTTTACTGCAAATCAAAGCAAGCCAAACTGTTCAGCATGGCCATAAAACAAACTCTTCAAAAATAAATAAATAAAAAAATAGACAAAAAAATAGAAGAAGTAAAAAAATAGAAATAAAATTTTGTAAAAAAGGGTTTACGGTCGCAGTCACAGTTACAGACACAGACACAGACAACTTGCTGTTCCTTTGCTTCGCCTTGCTTCGCTTCGCTTCGTTTCGCTTCGTTCGACTTGTGCGTCATTATTATCAGCGGCCACCAATCGGCGAACGCTTCGCACGCCATAAGTATCATAAGCTGTAACCTTCCACACACAAACACAAACACGAACATACACAGACAGACTGACAGACAGACTGACTTGCTTGTGCTTTACTAACGCCCACATTATTTCTGTTCGCAACTTGAAATGACGCCACTTCAGACTCAAGAATAAGAAGTAGTAGTAGAAGAAGAAGAGAAACAGCAACAACGACGACCGAAAACCGACCACTTGAATACAGTTAGTTGAGTTAACGTTCGAGTATCTTTTCTTTGCTTTATGACACTCATACGCACTCACACGCACACAACACATCGCGCCCACTTATGCGCTGTTGCTCTCTCTCTCTCACTCGCACATTCTCTTTTTGTCAGTAACTTAAAGTGTTGCTATCACTTTGACTAAATGTTTTAGTAAATCTGAGGATTTGTTGATACAACATCAGCATCGGCATTAAAGTCATCATCATGATCATCATCATCATCTCGTCATCGTCATCATCATGCTCAGCATTATCTCAAACAGCATTCACAGCGTTGCCAAGTGCTTTTTGTAGCTCATTCCGGCCGACCATATCGCGACCTCATCAGCGGGCAGCTCAGTTGATTAATTTCCATTTTATTTGTTATTTTTATTACGCACCCGCTGCCGCCGTCACCACCGTGTCCTTTTATTTTTATCTGCTTGCCACTTGTTTGTGCAACTTTTACGCGTACGCTCGGCTTTCGTCTCCGGTCACTCAACGGTGGCGACATTAGTTGCGATTTCGTTTGTGTTCGGCTTCGATTTCGTTTATGATTTTTTTTTTTCTTTTTTTGTTTGGCCTTTTTTGGCTTGGCATTGACTTGATTTGCCCTTTTCGTTTTATATCATTACTTTTATTTTTGTTTTATCAACTCTGTCGGTCTGTCTTTGGCCAGCAACGGCACGGCAACACCTTCACAGCTGCGCGTTGCGCCACGCTCATTAGGATAAGCTATCAAATTTCCATGCCAGCAGACTTGGTGCGCCTCGCTTAGTGTTCGCAGATTATTGTCGTTCATCAAACTTTTCATCACTGTGCCCTCCCTGCCCTCAGCTCTCCTAAGCTCTCCTTTCATCAAACTGAACTGAACCGAATCGTGCGTTGCCCTTTCGCCTCTCATATTTAACTGTTTCATACATTTTAATATTGTGCTGCTTCTTTTGCTCTTTTGTTTGCTTTTTTTTTTTTGTTACTTTTTTGTTTCTTATTATCTTTTCCTTTTTGTTTGTGCACGACGCTCGTGTATTTTATTTTAACATTTATCGTAAAAATTGCTTATTTTATTGCTTTCAAAGTGTTTCGCTGCCATAATCGTGACTGTTTTTTTATCTTACGCTGCCACTTCTCCTTTCATATTTTGCTTTTTTTGTACTTCCTTTGGCGGCTGCTGCGTTGCTTAGTTCTCTCTGTGTGTGTGTGCACATGTGCCACGTGTCTGGCGGCTCGTTGCCAAACAGTCGTCGCTCAACATTCAATCGTCTCTTCAGTCATTCATTTTGACACACCTTTTGCCTAATAAAAATGCCGTTATTGTATTCATAGACGTTGCTTGAAATTATAATAACGTAAAAAGTAAGTAAGATGTGAAAACGAAAAAGTAAATAAAATTTTAAAATTTTTGACACTTTTTTTCCCAATTGGTTCATTCATAAATATGCGTGGGTCGTTTGTAGCGCAATTCGGCGATAATTGCTTTTACAAGCAGTTTTGGAAAATGCCTTCAAACGCCGACATTTTGTTGTTGATATCGAAAAGATTTATTATAATAATTAATTGAACTTGTGAATTACAAATTATGCTTTATAAACTCATGACTATCGTGTAATAGGCACACATGCGCAGCGCTAAAGAGTCACACTTGGCAGCTGCTTGTGTTAGGAGCCACCCACGTTGTCAGGTGCCTTTGTTTCAATGCTTCGCCTTTGTCAGTTTGCTTAGATCATTTGTGTTGCCTTCCATGCGTATTTTTTTCGTTTTGTTTTTTTTTTTTATTTTATGATTTGTTTATATTTTGTATTTTATTTATTTTACCGTTGAGCAACTGTTGTACTTCATTTTTTTTTCACTTATTTTTTTGTATTATTATTCTTTTTTTTCGAATTTGTGCTTCTGCTGCTCTGCTGTGACTTCATGCACTCCCCAAGGAGCGCTGCGTACACATGTCGCTTCCAGCATCTATTTTTCTCTTTATCACTCACTCGCTCACTCTCTTAAACACGCTCCCTTTCGCTAGCGTTGGTACGCTGACATGAATAACAATAACAATGAATGTCTTACAGGAGCAGTGTAGCAACAAGAATAGCAACATGAACAAAAACGAAGTAATTATTGTTTGTTTCTTTCTGCTTCTCCTTACTTGTTTTTATTTTGATGTCTTTGAATAAATTTAATATTCTGCAACAATGTGTAAAGCCATGAGTTTGTTGCCAATGACTTCAATCGTCAAATACACCAGAGGCAACGCCTTTGCCACACTCGCAGCCCTTTCGAGGCCGTTGGCTTCATTTTTTGAGCATTTTTTTTTTGATTTTTGCATTTTTCGATTACGTTTATTAATAATTGTATATTTATTTTTTTCTGGTCCTTCATCTCCTTTTGCTTTTTCGCCATATTTTTGTCATGTGGCATACAACCACGCACCTCATGCCTCGACAGCTGCTCTGCTATGGTCGTTGCCAGCTGTTGTCTGGCGTCAAATTGACAGAAGCTGACATGACAAAGAACAACAACAACAACAAAGAGGCAAATAACGTAAACAACAAATAACAAAAAAAAAGCAAAAAAAATTGGACAACAACCATTTCGACGTTATTGAAGAAGTCAATGGTTTTACGCATCATAAACATAATTTTAGTCTAATTTGCAATTTGGTTTCTTTGTTTTGTTTTGTTTTGTTTTGAGCGCTTTGAAGATTTTCACACATCTTCGTTGGCCTCAGTTGTTGTTTTTGTTGTTTGTGCAAAGCATATGCGCAGTTTTATCAGCTCAGCTCGGAGCGTACGCTGCGTATGCTTAATATGAACAACGACCAAAATAAAGAAGACGAAAAAAGTTAATAAATAAAATATGAAAGAAAGTTTAAACAAAGTATTTAGCTGAGCAGCATTTAAGCTGTCCTCAGCAGCTTCATTTCGCTAACTCAGCTGTCAAAATGAGTATTTTTAGTTAGTCTTGTTGTTGTTGTTGGTTGGCTGACATTGCCTAACCAATATCCCTTTTGACAGTAAAATTTGCGTTATTGTCGTTGTTGTTGCGTGGAGTTTGGTAAGTTTACCCAAAAGGATTATGTATACGCACCGTGAGCACAATCAAATATGCTTTTGGGCATACAAATAAACACATACATATACATATATATCCATATGTGAATAAATAATAAAAAAAGTTGTTGTGCTTTGATTAAAGGTAAATAAATATTTTATTGTAATTTATTTTTGATGCAGATACGTGAAAATTCACACACACACACACACACACATACTTATATGATATGATGACCCTTATGAGCAGACATGGACATGCCATATAGACTTAACCCTTTTTGCAGTTGTATGCACACGCACACACACACGCACACATACAACACGGATTGAAATGTTATCATATCCGCTCGGTTTCCTTTACCTGCTTTCGAACTAATGCTGTCTAAATCCGGTCATATAATAATTTTAAGCTTATAGATTTTGTTGAGCTTAGCTTTTTACACGTTCGTATCACAATGATGATAATCATTATGTTGATTATAATGTTCATAATGATGATTATTATGACATTTTTCACTTTTACCTTTTCTGCTTCGCTTTGCGCTAACCTAACGCTTTCGCTCTTGCCATCATCTATTTTTTGTACACAATTACATACATGTAGAGATAAATACATATGTACATATATCTTTCATTCCGTTATCACGTACGTTGCCGTAGTCATTCATAGCTCTTGTTGTGTGTTGTTATGATTGTTGTTGTACTCCTTGTTGCTGTCGTTGCTTTTGCCTTTAATGCGTTATTAATGTGCGCTCATGTGCGATTTATGCTTAAAATATCTGTCTGTCTCTACGTTTGCCTGCCCGCCTGACTGTCTGCTCGTCTGTCTGTATGACAGCGCACGACAACAAACAAGAAATAGTACAACAATAGCAACAAAAACAATGTTAAGTAATTGAGCTGCTTTGCTTACATGGTGCAAACATTTAATATAAATTCTTTGTCACTTGCATATTAATTTTTAGTAAGGCCCAAAAGTAGGCAACATTTTTTTAAATTGGCAAGCTTTTGCTCTTGGTTCGCAGTCATTCGGTAAACAAGTTCCAAACTGTTACATAGATTTTTAAATAATAAAAAAAAAACCTGAATTCAGTAGTTTCAGGTGACGGAAATGGGGTAAGCTGACTTTTTGTTGTTCAGACTGCACTATGGGGAACTTTACTATTTTTTCTGGCAAAAATGTATTATCAAAATTGATTTTAATAACGCGGTTTTGTTATGGTGAGCTAAAAATGTATCAGTAGTCAAAGTAACTTACCAGAAATGGCAACAAAATGCATCCCTGACAAGAGGAAATGATACCTCAGGTATAATTTGAGCTACGACCTTGTTATTATTATATTATAGTTTACTGATTTGATTAATTTATAATAAATAAATTAATTGGTGATTTGATGCTCCAATCTATCCTCAACACATCAATCATCTCGTTTGTAGATGATCGCACGAGTTGATTAAATATTACGGCATTTGATGTTGTTTTGCATTTCGATTTGCGGCTTACGATAAGCCGGAGAGCTCAGCTGCATTATAATCGACAAGTCGCGCTTTATGCTTGTCAGTGCGATACTTGTGATTTGCCAGTCGACTAAGGCAGACAGAAGAAAGCAGAGCAGAGCCAACAAACGGTCAACAAGTGTGTTGATTCTAATAAAGTAATATGAAGAAACTTTGTTCAAGAGTGCACAAAATAAGCTTACAATAAAGAACAAATAAAATAAGGAGTGAGAGAGAGAGAGGTAGATGTGTATGAGAGGTGAGTATCATGTGCAATTGAGCATATGTTGAGTGATGTCAAAACATTATGAGCGATTCTTACTAACATGCAAGCGAATGATGAAATTGCCGTTCTCAACGTTGTTGCCTCGCCCTGTAACTATAACTGATCACACTTTGGCTAACCAATACATTCATGCACAAACACATTGACAATTTGTGTTCTTTTTATGCTCAACTGTTGCCAATTTTCACTTTAATCAAATAGAGTAATCCAATAAGGAGACCATTTTGTGTCTCGTTTCTTTTTTTCTTCTTTTTCGGGCTTGTATGTAATCCTGTAACAAGCATATTATCAGCTGAGTAGTCTTCATTGCGAATGACATTTAAAGCTGCTCAATAGGCAACCATCAACACACACACACACATGCACACATGCACAAACACACAATGGGGTGCTCGCTGCCCAGACCTTAGTTCAATCAATCAGAAAATGAGGCAGACAAACAGCAATAAAAGAAAAAACAAAATTTAATACGCTTTACACTTCACAGACAATACACAATACAGACACACTCACACACACACACACACACACACACACACATACGTACACACGACGATGAAGTTGTCAAGTCGCATTTGTCATGCAACTTCAATCATTTTAAATCGTGTTCAATTTGTTTGTTTACATGTTGTTTCTTTTGCACACTCACACACACACACACACCCACACTTCCCTATCTGCTTTATTGCCGCTTGCTATTTGATTCAATTTTTTATGTTCTGGTCTGTATGTCCAACCGTCTGTCCATGTTGTTTGCCATCAAAGCTCATTTCTGGCTCATTGGCAAATTGATTTGAGTGCAGGTTTTTTTCTCTTGTCATTTCGTGCCATATACATATGCATTTGTATGTGTGTGTGTGTGTGTGTGTGTTGCAGTTTTCTTGCTGTTTGTATATTTAAGAGATGATGCATAAAATCCCTTTTGTCGCAATGTGAGCATGCAACAGAAGTCGAAGCGGCAATAAAGCAATTGCAGCCACAACTACAAACACACTAACAACAAGAAACATTAAGTCAGAAAAAAGGTTGACAGTCACGCCCAAAACAAGTTGACCATTTGCGAGATGATTTTCTCGTTAATTGTTGACTGTCATTGCTTTCGACTGTAAATGTGAGCAGCAAGTCTGGATGCATCTGTGTGTGTGTGTGTGCGACGTCTGCTTGCTTATATGCCTGCATGCAAGTTGCATTAGTTATTTAATCGTATGCCGCTCTTCCTTTCTGTCTCTCTCTCCTTCTACACAGCAGTCGCGTATTGTGCTTGTTTCGGTGTCTCTTGTTTGAATGCCATATGCGTCGACTTCTTCTTATTTATTTGATGTCCTTCCTTTGCCACTTCCTTTTGCTGTGCTCTGTACGCTATTTGTTGTTAATGTTGTTATTGTTGTTCGACTAATGTCTGTTTACTTAAAGTCACCAACGAAGCGTCAAATTCATTTCGGTTAATTTTTTCGCTTTTATTTCTATTCTTACTGTCATTTGGGCAACTCACTTAAGCACACACACACACACACACACGCATACACATACATACGTGCCTTTTGGCTGTTGTTGGCGTATTGTTGTTGTTGTTGATGAGCAAATTGAATTTTATTGACTTGATCTATGCCAGTCTGTGTTCATTCTTGGTCATCCAATGTCAATTTTCAGCACTTGCTACTGTTTCTTCTTTTGTTTCTCTTCGCTTCATTTCGTTTTGTTTGTTTTTCTTATTTATTTACTGAAACTCATTTCATTCATTCATTCACCTTATATTATTATTATTATTTTTTTGTATCTTTTGTGATTTGTTCGCAGCAAGCGAGTCAAAATGAGGCTGAGCGACATTCATGCCGCCTTTGTTTGATGCTTGTGTGCACAATAAATTGATTTCTGATTATCATTGAATAATAAAATGTCTAATTCGTCCTTGGGTGCACTAAAATAGTCCGTTACGCCAGCTGCGCATGACACTCGTTTGCTACGCGTCTACTCCTCAACTCAACTCATCCCAACTCAACGCACTTCGCCGCATATCTTCTTCATCATCTTCATCGTTGTCGTTGTCGTCGCCTTCAAGTTCGTCTTTGTCATAAAAGAAAAAAGAAGAAAAATAAAATAAATAAATAAATAAAAATAAAAACAGTCGCCAGAAGTTTTAATGAAGCGTATTAAAATTTAATTAAATAACAATTTGCAGAATGTAAATAAATGTACAAAAAGTCTGCTCGCTGCCATCAAACGCCTCTTTGGCTTCTTCACGTTGTCACGGTCGCTTTCTTGTCTTTGTTGCTGTTCGCCAGCTTTGCATGCCAAGTAGTTTGCAGGCGTGTGAACATTGTCATAGTAATGAGACAGCAGTTGACCAAACCATTACGCTCCATACGCACTCTCACCGCTCTCGCAACACTCACACTCTCAGTCAGGCGCTCCCTTTCCGCTTGTACATGCTCACTGCTCGTTCGGCTAACGAACTTTGGTCATTAAATTAAATGCGCCGCCACCTTCAACATTCGCTGCTTTTTTTTTTTTTGTTTCACTTACTTACCGTTTGCCCCTCTCCCTCTGTCTCGCTCACACACCTATACACTGCTCTTACTCACACATACATACATATTTTTTTTCTATTTTTTTGTTGTCGTTTTTTTGTACTTGTTTGCTCGTTGATGTCAACGTCGGCGCTTCTGACTTCGCGACATTAACAATTTGTTCACTGCGGTCATGTCATGATTATGTAGCGTACATAATGCGTGCTGTGCTGTGGGGCCATGGGGCGTGCCATTGACATAGCAGCGGCGTGGAAGGCGCTGCGGACACTGAAATCGCTTCTGTCTGCGCTTCACTTTGTTGTGTTTGCTGTGATTTTCAATTTTGCATATACTTTGCCTATAAAAATATACTGTGTGTGTGAGTGTTTGTGTGCGATTGCCTGATAAACACACACACAAGCGTACGTGTGTTTGAATATGTTACAATAAATCTTCAATTTTCTTCTTTTTTATTTTAGTCATTATTTCAATTGTTTTTCTGTCTGTCTGTCGGTTTTTCTGACTGTCTGTTTGTTTGTTTATTTGTACATTTGTTTATTGCGTTTTGACGCAATCGACAGTTTTATGCAAATTAAATTCCTCAGAATGTTAACTTTGTCCTTACATATAAATAATTAAAAACAACCTTAATTTAAAATAATACTAAAATTCGTGTTAAAGGATTTTTTTCTTTCAAGGGTTTTAATGAAATCATTGATAATAAGATGGTTACACAAAGTCCTTCTATAAATCTCTTTTTTCAAAGAAGCAAAAACAATACTTTGAACAATTGTAATTTTTTATATAATTTTTTTAATTCATATAAAAAGAAGAGAATTTTTAAAATTAATTCTAAGAAGTCTCTGATCCAAAGTGTTTTGCTTTTTATGTGTCTAGATTGGTCATTAAAAATTTTTGTTTCCATGATTTATTCCTAAGCCTTTGGTAGCGTCATCTTGAGTTCTCTCATTTCCATTAAGGTTCACTAATGAACACGATTGTCTTCTTCGAGAAAACTTATACAGAATGTTGTGCCTTTTAAGTTTTACTTTCAAATTTTCCTAAGAACTTGAACGTAACGATTGCCACGTAAGAGGTTCGTTACGCAGAACCATAAACCATACAAAGTTTTAGCTTAACGTCAAAGCACTTAAATACTTGAACGTTGCTGCGTAAGCCGTGCAAGTGCAACAAGACATGCTCAAGTAAAGTGAGTGTGTTGAATTTTGCCACTTAAATTATTAAACCTAAGTGAATTTACGAAAGATAACAGACACATTTGCGTTCCAAGCTGCTTTGCTCTGCGCTCTGCCCACGGTCAAATCGTAGCTAAGCGCCTCAACATAAGCCCTGAATGCCTTCATATGTTCTTAATCGCATTACTTTAGCTAAAACGCAATTATGCATAACTAAACGCACACACACACACACACACACACGCATGCTTGTATGTAAATATGAAAACAATAAATCAAAGATTTTCACTCTTGTTGTACTTACAGACGCATGACTTATTAACCAAGCGCGCAGAATCAACGAGTGTCGTGTACGCTGAAGTCAATCTGAGCAAAACGTAAGTACTTAAGCTAAATCTGTAACTGTAACAGTATCTGTATCTGAATGTAGAGTGGCTTCAACTCAAGTCGTGTAAATAACTAACAATAGTGAAGCTTAAGCGACAAGTTCGAATATTATGAGCGGAAGTCAAGTTTGATTGAATGAGTTTGAACATGACTTTGTGTTTGTAGTTAAGTCAGACATTTTCTATGCAATTTGTTGGTATACTATACTATTCTTTTCATATTTTTCACATGTACACATACATCGATACAATGTTGTTTGCTTTGTGGCGCATAAAGAAGCCCACGCACAATCACGGCTGCAATTATTTTATTATTGTTATATATAAACTTGCAACTTCTCTGCTCATCGATGCTCCTAATAGTTTGCGTCTTTGCACTCACTAAGTCCGCGTGGGCGTTGCGCTTTCTCGTTTTTTGTGTGTCAAAGTTGACGCTTCTGTTATTTATAAATGTATAAATTCGTATTATAATACTTTTATTTTTTCTTCGCTTTATTTGTTTTCTTCGCATTTGGCTTTGCCACTTCCGTTGCTTGTTTGACTTGCACGTATGAAAGGTACATGTCGTTTGACGATAAGCGTTTTGTGGGCGTTTGGGCGTGTGGGCTTTGCCTGAATATATATGATGATGTTGTGTTGTTATCGCATGTCTTTAAAGGGCCTAAAAAGCAGGCAGAAAAAACAGCCTAATTGAATTTACGTTAGCTTACACCGGCAAATTTGTGCGACGACTCTTGTGTATTGACGAAAGCACAAAAAAAGACGACAAGCGGCAAAACTTCAAATATAAAAAGCTTATAAAAACAAATGGCAATCATTTTATTATATATTTTTTTTTTGTTACGTTTAACGTATTTTTTATTGGTTTTTATTACATTCCGAAAATTTCCAAAAAAAAAAAAAAAACCGTTGCATGCTTTTGGGCGCCACAATAAATATTGTGCAATGCAAGCAGAAAGTTAAAGAGTAACAAAAAATAATAATAATAATAAAAGAAGCACGACTTTTGCTTAAAGCGGCTGTTGCAGCTGCCGCGTGTTAAATTTATGCCAACATATTTTTGTTGGCAAACATTGTTAAAAGTGCCCGTTTAATATGCGAAAAGAGCGTGTGTGTGTGCGTGTGTGCGTGTGTGTGAGTGTCTTCGCCTTTGGCCATGCACACATGTATGTATGAGTGGTATGAGTGGCTTTTTCAAACATATTTTGAGCATTTTCTTAACTCACATACGCTGCTGCGGCTAACAGTGCGTATGATTAATAGTTTGCCAAGTACAAAGTAAAGGCAGCCCGTATAAGACAGCAGCAAACTGGGCGAAGGCGAAGGCGAAGGCGAAGGCGAATGAAAGACAACGCAAATTGACAAAAAAAAACCAAAGAAAAAAAGATAAAAGACCCACGGGCAATGCACACACCAAAAACAACACAAAAAAGGGTTCAAGCCACTGGCGCCGCTTTCACTGCAAATTAGTGAAAAGGATTGCGTCGCTTTGTGAACGGCACACACACATGCACACGCACACACACATACACAGTTGCCGGTTGCCATTTAAAATATAAAATAAAAAGAAAGGCACGGCAGTTGTTTGAGTTGCCGTGCTATTCGATTTCTGCTTTCTTCCTTCTTCAACACGATGCCGTTTACTTATGCAAAATGCTTATGCGTATACGTATTTTTTTCCTCTTGTTGTTGACATTTTATTACGTATACGCATTAAAAGCAGGAAAGAGTAAGCAAGCAAAGAAGCAAAAATAATATAATGCAGAGTAAAAAAGAAAGTAACTGCGTCAGTTAAATAAGTGGCAAAGAAACATTTTCGCAACAATACAAAATATAAAATACAAAAGTAAATCCAAAACGAAATATGCCAAAAAAGTGAAGCAAAAAAAAAATTGAAAAAATGCGCAAAACTTTTTAATGTGTTTTTGAAATATGAATGAAGAACTCAAACTCAACGCGGTTCACGTCAAAATTAACAACAACAAAAATATATGTAAATAAATAAAAAAATATTAGCACGTCAACGTAATGAAAAGTATGCTAAAGAAAAGCGAAAACTTTCTAACTTAGAAATGAGTCAAAAATGGTAAAAAAACGGGGGAAAAAAACAAAAAAAGGTAATGGAAAGAAAGAAATAAAACTTTTAGAAAAGATGACAAAACAAATGTAACATTTTAATAAGCAAAAAAGCGTCCACTAAAGCAACCAACACAATTAAGTCAACAACACTGACAAGAAGAACAATGACAACACCAACAACAACAACGACAAATTACAATAATAATAATGATATTAAAAGCAGCTAATTTGCTCAAAAGTCTATGTTGGCAGCAGAACACATTTAAGCCGTCGCCGAGATTGAAGCCGCCGAGTTGAAAACCGTACTCAAAGTCAAAGTCGAAAACGTCACCGTGCTCGTGCTAGTGGTCGTGGCCGTGGCCGCCATTGTTTACGCCCTCCTTGCCATTGCAGCGGCCCTTAGCCCTTAGTCAAAGACTTTCAGCTAAGTGATGCTAAAGCGTTGTTTGGATTTGTGCGCGACGATGATGGCTTCATTAAACTGCTCGTCAACAACATCATCAGCAGTGGAGCAGTAGCGCAGTAGCCGCGGCAGCACCATAGGCATCTTCAGCCAGCTAGCAGCAGCTTCGTGCATGTATGTGTGTGTGTGTGTTGATTCTGGGGGTTTGCTTCTCCTTTTCGCTAGTAGTTGTCGCCTTTTTGCAAACAGAACCAAAAAAATCCTTTCCTTGCTTGCTGCTCACTTTATATTGTCGTTGTTGCTGTTGCTCTCGGCTGTCTTATTTTGGGTAATGGTTGGTAATTATCCTTAATTAGTTGTAAAATATTGAAGAAAAAGTATAATTTTTCTTTTTTGCTGCCTTTTTTCTGCCTACTCTACTTTTGGTTCGTAAGCCAAGGATTAGTTAACCAACAAGCAAATCCCAAAACGGAAAACGGAAAACATCGTCTTTGCTTTTTTCCCATTTTCTCATTTTCCATTTTTGGGCTTTTTGCTCGCGTTTGTTTTTGTTTTTTTTTTTTTGTGCGCGCAAACGTTTTTAAATGTCTTGGCGCGAACCCTTTTGATACACTGGCAAGCGACAATGGCAACAATAACATTCCAATATCGTTGTCGTCCTGCCAACAACCGAGAAGCCTTTGCAGCCCAAGGGACAAAGCTTGCAAATGAAACGAACCAAAGTGAGTTGAGTCCGCTTTGCAACAAATCGAAACGAGGCAAAAATTAACGCTGCAGTCGAGTGTGTCCGACCACCAAATATCCTTTAATAGGAACTGAATGCAGCTGGCTAAGAGCATTGCATTTAAAATCGTTGAATTTCGAAAGTATCATGGATTTTTTGAGTCCTACTTGTTCGATAACTAATATAACCGTTTGTAGCATAAGTAAGCGGGCATAATGAATGCCAAGTTGTACAGCTCAAAACAGGAAGAGAAAACAAAAATAAGATGGCATAAAAGATACGTGAAGTGTGCCAAGAAACAAAAGGAAAGTAAAGGCAAAGAAATTATCCCATAATAATAACATTAGGCACAAAGTGGCTAAAATATACAATTACAGCTGCTCCCTTCTGTCAACGTAATGATGAATTGTTTCGTTCGCTGTCACTTGCACACATACACACAACACACGCACACGCACACACATGACGGCGTTGATGAGTTTGATTGACAGCTGCGTTTCAATTTCAATCTCAGTTGACAAATGAATGAATGAATGAGTTTTCTGTTGGAAAAATGAAATTATTGTATTTTTTTTTAGTGTTTGTATTTAACATATATATTCATGATCCAATAATATGGTACATTATATAATCATAGTTGAACGCAATTAGTTATAGTTGACTTTACAATGTCGTTGCGAGCAACAATGCCCTGAGGTCCACTGCAATTTCGCCGCCGTCGTGCACAACTGCACTTAAAATTCTAAAGTCGTAAAGACAACAAATGCATGAGCTTAAAATGCTTAAATTCTCGAGTCTCAAGGGAATTTATAGTTTTATTTATGGCGGTGCAATCAAAGGCGCTTTTCGGCATTTAATTGTATTAGTTTAAGTAACTAAAGACTTGAACTTAAAACGACAACAAAATTGTTGCATTCAAAAACTAAGTCTAGACTAAGCACAAGTTTCCACACCAACTGATGTCTGCAACTCTGTTCGTTCAGTTGGTTGACAGTGGCGGCGAAGTAAGCGAGGCTGAAATCAACTGCGACATGTTTTAAACATTTTTGACAGTTAATTAATACATTTAATGGTCTAAAAAGTCTGCTGTGCGCAATGACAGACAGACAAACAGACAAAAGTACAGACAGACAGACAGACAGAAGTACAAACAATTGCATGCAAATGTTTTGTTTGAGCGACACGTTGTTGTGTGAAAGAGACGGCAAAAGAAGCATGTTGGCAAAAGTCGCAAATGCGACAAGAATACAACATGCAAACAATATTCAACAGAGCAACGCAACGCAACGCGTATATAAAAAGCGTTAGAAATATGAGTGCTTTTTATTTTATTATTATAATTTTTTTATTTTTTTTTTTTGCGTATTTGCCATTGTTTCATTTGAATCATGATGATGCCGCTATGCCTTCTCTCTCTTTCCCTCTCGCTTTCCCACACACCACTCAGACACAACGTTGCCCGGCATTGAAGTCGGCAGTGTGCGTGCTCTGCTGCTCTCATCTGCTTCCTTCTGCTTCTGCTTCTTCTTCTTCGCTTGCCAGTCATGTGCGCGGCACTTCTTTAATGCCATTTTCTTTTTTCACAATGCGCACATTTTCAGCAGACTTTTTTTCAGACAAATTTGTGCATATAAGCAAAACAGCAACAACAACAGCAACAGCAAAAATAAATGCAATTTTCCCTATTGTTGTTGTATTTTTGTTGCCTTCTTTTGCATGCGAAAATGCAATATTGCATTTGCACGTTGCAAATGAAGTCAAATAAGAGCAAAAAAAGCAGAATCGAAATAAGCCCCAAAGTGCTGAGTCGGTGTGTGTGTGTGTGTGCATGTTGACGTGTACTTGGTGGGCGCGTGTGTGGTGGGCGTGGCAGTTAACGACAACGAAATTAAATTAAAATAAATTAGCATTTTAATATAATTTTTATGCGTTTTTGAGATTTTCGTTTCATTTTGTTATCGTGTTGTTGTTGTTGTTATTGTTGCTGTTTTTTATACACACTTTTATACATACTTATATATATCTTTCGTATAATGTTATTTGCTTTGTTTTCGCAAAAAAGTGAAACGCTTAATTGGTGAAATTTGCTTCAGCAAAAAAAACAAGCAAGAAACGAAGTAATTTTCCGCTTTGCCGAAACTTTTATACACTTGCAAGGCATTGTGGAAAGTACTTACTCATTTGTTAGACATTTACCATTATGAAATTTAATAGTTTTTAAAAACGAAAAGCCCCTTTTGATATTCGTTTAAAAAAATGTATGATTTAACAACTTTCTTTCTTCTCTGCTTTGAGAGAAATAAAACTATTAAGTTTTTTTTGTTATTGTAAACATGTATGGGCGGTACCACGCCTTTTTGTCTGATTCTTATAAAACTTATGAATAAAGTAAAAACAAAAGTAAAGACACGGAATTATAAAGTTTCCTCTGTACATGTTTTTGAACAAATTAATTTTCATAACAAATATGTACGTGGTTTCTTACTGATCATTTCAATGGGAGCCTCATGCTTTAATCGCCCGATTTTTGGAGATCTTGAAAGAAGTTCCTATGGCAAATATTGGTTTGGTAGCTTTATGAACAAGTTTTCCCGACAAACAACTCATTTTAGAACCTTCTTTCCTATAGCAACTATAGAGCTAAAGTGCTCCTACGAACTTGACCATACCAACTTGTCTCATCTCATCTCTGACGTTGAATAGTAATGTGTATATACTTTATATGGCTGGAGATGTCTCCTGCTGTGCGTTGCGTGCCTCATGCCAAAGTTAATGTGCTCTTGCAGGAGCGTAAAAAACGGCGCAAAAATAAAGTGCACAAAAAGTGTTGAGTCTTTGGCAACACTGGCACGTCCTTGCAATTACGGCGCTATTTCGTGCACTTAACTTGTGCAAGCGACCAACTTGATGGCTCCGACACGAGCTAAGTCGAGTTTGTGCTTGAAATATTACGGAAATAAATGTTCAAATGTGGCCAACTAAGCGGATTAGTTTCTTCGTGAGTTGCTTCATAAAAACAATGAGTGGCTAACATCGGTCTTGCTGACGATCTGTTACGCTACTCACGTAGCATTCCTTAAATAAAGTTATGATACATCAACTATTTAGCGCTCGGTTTATGGCTGGTTTCGAAACTGAGAGACAAAATGCTGGAATGACAGACGGAGTTTTGACTGATCTTGTTGAGCAGTATACAAATATACTTACACTTTAGATGGTCGGTGGTGGTTAGCGCCTTCACTGTTGCAAACTGCATGACAAAGCCAATGCACACTTTTGCACTAATATTTAAATGTGGCGAAGAGCAACACGTAAAGAATGCTTAAATAAGATTTGCAGCGCGTGTTGCAAGTGAGTGTGGTGATTGCGGCGAGTGGTCAGCGTAGATTAGCCTTGGTAACAAATGTTACCGTTATTAACCTTAACTGCTAAAAGACACACAAACAAAGAACCACATTCAGAAGAATTCAAATAATTGCAGTTGCAATTCGGTTTTTCGACCAAATATTAAATATTGCCGAGTGTGCGCACTAAACTGTCGTATGTGCTGAGTGTTTCCATGTAACATAGGCGTACATTATATTAACAAGGCATTTTAAGGATTGTTTGAGTATGACAATGGAGATTTATAAATATTGTTTGCTTACGCAGTAAAATATTGAGTAATCTGTGAAGCGCAAGAAAACTTCTATGACCGAAGACAGAGTTTTAAGATCATTTACTGATGATTTTATCTCGCAACCACTTGTAAGGATCGCGGGAAACAAGTGATAGCGACCAATGCAGAAAGGCAAGCACAAGAATCAATGCGCTGCAATACTACAAACTCTGCGTTAGTCTGAGAAATGTGATTTAAGTAAAGAAACGTGCGTCTTGGACGATTGGTTCTAGATTGGTAAAAGTATTTACAATACACAAAAAGCCAGACAAGCATGACTTCCACTCAATGCCTTATAAATTAGCAACAATCAAATTAAATAAATCGTTTTTTTTGTTTGTTCTTTTTTTTGTTTTATACTTCAAATTGTTGAAACATTTCTGTATTATTAAAGATTCGAACGGCTTGAATGCTCATTTTGCATTCATAATCACTTTGAAATTTGCATGCCAAAACCAGGATTTGTTCCGCAAATATTCTTCTAATGTTTTTCTTGCTTATCATTTGTGTTCTTACACTTTGATATGACTTGTGAACGTTTCATTTTTTCCAATCTTGATGAAATATAATTTTGAGTTCTAATTTGGTTTGTTGTTTTGTTGCCAATTCAGTTTTGGGGGTTTTTTTGTTGTCTGTCAATGAGATGTAGCAAAATTTTGCTGTTGCTGCCCCACTTGGACCGCAATAATCAAAAGACGCAATATAAAAGTAAAAAGTGTCAGCGGACAAAACAAAACTATCGATTTTAATGAGGAAAACGGAATTTATTAACGGGCCAATTTATAGGTGGGCCATGAAGTACTGTGATAATGAACAAGACGCTTTCTTTATCGTCGGCAAATGTTGCGAGGACAAGGACGACACGGAAGATACGGACGACATTGGGGCCATCATGTAACAGGGATAACGGTGAGATGAAGTGCAGCGATCAAAGCCGGGCACACCGGCATTGGCCGCGTGGCTAGCATTCAATGGCATGCTCGTTGACGACGACGACGGCGGCGGCGTTGGGTACTGGTCGAGGCGCAGTGGCGTATTGGTGACGGTGGCGGCAGCAGCGGCGGCGGCAACGACGGCAGCGTGGTTGGTGGCGTAGTTGTCGCTGTCTAAACGCGTATTGTTGAATTCATTGTTGTTTTTAGTGTTGTTGTTGGCATTGCCGTTGTTATTGCCGCTGTTATTGCCGTTGTTATTGCTGTTGTTGTTGTTGTTGCTGTTGTTATTGTTGCCATTGCTATTGTTGTTGTAGTTGTTCGTGTTCAGTATATAACGTTCACGCTTAACAGCCGGCGCAACGTTCCATTTGAGACTCCTAAGTAAGTATAATTCACCGCCGGTCAACAGCATATGTACATCATTTTCCGTCTCGAAGGTAACAAACCCATAGCCCCTCGTCCTGCCACATTGATCGAAAATGATGCGTGTTGATCTTACCGTGCCATATGACGAAAAGACTCGATGCAGATCGTCCTCCGTTGTATCGGAACAGAGGCCACCCACGAATACGCGATTCGGCACCAAAATGCCCTCCGGCTGCCTCATGTAGCCCCCAGCTGAACTCATTGTGGCCGGCGTGAAGGTGCCGGCGGTAGCGGCAGTGCTCGGCGTCGAACGCATTGTGTATGTTGCAGCTGTTGGCAATGTTCTTGGGGCGTACGGTGATGGCGTTAAGGACGTTGGCGTCGGGGTCGACGTCGGCAATTCTAGGCGCGGCGGCAACGCGGCGTTCGACCAGCGTTGCATCTCCTGCACGTTGAAAGCGTTGCGCAAAGCGTTTGTGCCAAAGGGCAGCATTTTGACTAAAATCAAAAACGAGTGCAAAAGTGCAAAAAAAAAACAAAAAGGTTAAATGTTTAAAAGTGCGAAAAAAAAATGCCCACAGAGAGCATTTTTTTTTTTTTTTTCGTTTTATATGCTTACCCGTTTTAATGCAAGTATAAAATATGAAAATCGTCTGATATATGAGAAAAGGAACAAAAAACTCGCGTATAATTCGTGGAAAAAACGTATCGCGTTATACAAATAAAATTTTAGGCCTGCGATCGTTATTGCACTAGCAATTATTTATTTTTTTGCTTGGGTTTTTACTAAACTGTTAAAAATATAATACGTTTTTTTGTATTTCACCCGCACTGTTGTATTTTTTTTCTTTAGCTCAGCTAAAATTTCGTTCTGTGAAAATATTTTAGTTTCTGATGTGAGTATCAAATTAAATGAATTGATGTAAAAAAAAATCATAAGCTTGCTTTGTTCAAAAAAAAACTTACGATTTGCTCACACACGGAGTGCTCCAACAGTATGCTAACTGAGGCACATATCAGTTTGTTTGTACAAATGCGATGTCTGCATGAATACATGCATTTCAAACTTCACTGTAGTAGCATGGGATACTCAAATTGCGTATACTCTTCCATCTGCCATCCAAGCGAAAAAGAGAGGTGCTCATTATTGAAGTACTCACGCTCGTGAATGCTATGGTATGCTGTCATTTTAAGCAGTGTACAGCAAGTAAATTTATGAGTACAGTGAAAATGAAATGAGTAAATGTGTTCAGTGGACCAAACGCCAGCATAATAGATTGCTGAAATAAAGAAGAATGAGTCAGTAATTATGATTTATTATCAATTATTTTTCCTCAATTACTCTCAGGCTCTCAGAAGTTATACTCAGTTTCTCTTGCACTTTAATTTTGCAAATGTTTTCATTCACTGCACAGTGAGTACACCAAAACGTACTACGCTCTACTACACAGATACTTTATTCATTCACCTTAACCCCAAAAAGGTTCATCAAGGCAAGCATTCGTTTGCAGCGTAAGCAGAGCAAATGAATTGCCCTTTTGAATGCCTTCGTGCAGATCTCTAATGTACATATAAGTATGTCTGCTAAAATATTAAAATTCAAATTCGATTTGCGTGCCAACCTTCGCACAAGTTACACACAATGCCCGCCAAAACAATGAATCTCTTCTGCTGTTTCGCTTTCGGTATAGAAACTTGTGAAAGTTTAATTGGATTGCTGCGTGTGTGCGTTACTCTGAATGTGCGTATGTGTGTGTGCGTGTGTGTGTGTGAAATAGCGAAAAGTGTGGCGTTACAATGTCGAAGATGCCTGCAGGCAACTTTCCATGTTTTCAACAACATATCGAAATGAACCAAAAACTAAACATCAACGGAAACTTAATTATCAACATTAAACATCAGTAGCATCGGCGGCATCCGGCATTAGGCCCCGGGAAATAAATAAATTTGCCACTAAAACCAAAAACGAGCAAAAAAATAAGAAAAAAAATAAGTACAAGAAGAAATAAATGCTCCAAAATTAAACTAATTAACTGATTTGAAGTCGTTCCCGTTGCCGTTGCCGTTGTCCTTGCCTTTGTTGCTTCGTTATTTGGCGGCCAAATACCATGACCTTGCTTGTGGCAACTTCTACGACAAGTAGCAACAAGCAGCAAAGTCGAATGTTGAGCGCAACGCAATTATTTTAGTTCTATGCCGAACACCATTATCATTATCAAGAACGACTTCATCGTCATTATGATCATCGTGAAGACATTCAAACGTGGCCCTGCGTAAATTCCTTGAAACAAGTCATCGCCCCTGCCGCCAACTTGCCAGAATATTTGCCTTTTTGTGCTGATAAGCGATGCTACGACGGGTTTTGTCTTCACAATCGAAAACAATTTCAGCTTCAATTTCTATAGAAATTGTATCTAAACGTCTTCTTCGTTTTCCTAATCTTTCTCTCTTTATTTTTCGTTTTTTTGTTTTTCGGCTGTTGGTTTTAAAAGACCGCATCGTTTTCATGTTGATTCGAGGAAATTGTTGCTTTCCCATTACTAAATCGTTAACAATTTAAAAAAAAATAAAAAATAGTTTATTGGAAACGAAATTTAATTGAAATCTAAAATTCTCTAAAGATTAAGAACATTTCTAAAATGGCTGAGGGTTAACTTGTTTCAACTTAATTATGGTAATACTGACTAACTGACAGAAGATCTCCGGAACTATTGTATTACTATCCGTGAGGAGTAAAAAATATTCTTTGATTCTCGTGCGGCTTTATGAGTTTTATAGTTGCCGTCGTGAATAAGCTCGAGTCAGAGGGAGAAAAACCAGGTCTTACAAGGGCCCCTATCATAGCTTATTAAACCTTTAGTTAAGTTCATTGTTTTTCTTAAAAACGACGAACTTCTTTACTTGAAACAAACAGTGAATAAAGGCAAAGTTTTTGTAACTAACTTACTTAACTCCTACATTGTTCCTACGACGTTAAGTTTGAGAAAATAATGAAAATATTCTGAGCGGCAGAACCGCCTTTTCAACAACCTCTCATCAATGTTGAATCTTGCAGTTCAATGTCTAAGAACATTATATGAGATATCTTAAGCTAAGTTTTTGTTTTTAATTAAACCGTTTTATTATTTTGTTTTCAATTCTTTATTTATTGGAATTCCTCTGCACTTTATAGTTCGATCAAGATTCATTTTGCCACACCCCATTTTATAGTACAATAATTTCGATTCCCTTTTCGTTTTATGTTTGCTGTCGTCTCAAATTAAAGCAAATAATATGTATCTCTATGTCTATTAATATTTATATAGCCTGCCATTTTGTCATTCATTCGTTCTGATGTCCTTTATTGGAATTAAACATGAATTTGAATCAGAGTTTTCAGCACTCAATGCAAATGCGACAACATCCGTAAAACTGATTTTATTTACATTTATAAATATACAAATACACATACATACATACATATGAATCTATGTACATAAATATCATACATAAATGTACATTTATAACTGTTAATATTAGCAATGTATTCGTTAATAAAGGCAGCAGCAACAACAACAACAACGACCACAATAGCAACCATGAAATGCCTTCAAGAGCATTAAGCATTAAAACTACCGCAAATTTTATGCAAAATTCTCAACATAAAACGTTATAATTACTTTCATACTTTCACCTATTGTTATTGTCTGTCTGTCTGTCTGTGTGTGTGAGTATATGTGAGTTTTTTAGTGATGTTATTATTGTAGGTGTTGTTGTTGCACTTAGCATTAGTATTGTTAATAATGACTTGGGATAAAACGTTAAACTTGTAGTTCATGTTACGTGAGACTCACATTTGGGATATCCTTGACTTCAACATAACCATTCAACAACTTTGTTGAACAGATTTGTGCGTGCGTTAAAAAGTTACCTCATGTCGTTGAATAAAGGGTATGTTAACTTTTATATAAAGTTTGCAACGCACATGACGAAAAATCTCTGACAAGCAATAAGAGTTTTAAAATCTTTGATTGGATCGTATAACGCACATAAAACCGATTGGTCGTAAAGTAGAACAACTATTTGCTGTTGTGACATATTTATTACAGTACATATGCTTTGTAATTGTGATAATGTTCATACAGTGAAAGCGCCCATTGACTCAAGTTGTTTCTATTATAAGTTCTTCATACAAAATGTCCCCAACAAGCGGACAAGCAATCATGTCCGGCTGCGTGAGCTTTTACAGCACTTAAAATAACATACGTTAGCGTATATAAATTCCGGCAAGCCGAAAATATATGTCTTTTTTACGATTATTTCATTATTTGGCTGCTGTCAATATGTTGCACGTTGTCTTTGTTTTTGTTTTTATTATAACGTTGGCACAGATCTCTGCTCTGCATTGCTACTGCCACGGCCAACTATTAACAAATTGGTTTAATGGTAACTCTTGTTAAAATCTCATTAGCATTGCGGCTACTTTACAGTTTGTATCTTTTACGTCGTTTTCATTTTATTGGGCTTCATCATCCTTTGTAAAAGTTTTACAATCCTTTTACGTGCCTTCAACACTCTCCAAAGACTAACGAACAGCAACGCAATATGCGCAACTCGACTCAACTCAACTCAACTTAAAAGCAAGACCACTTGAGCAAATACTTTTTCACTTTGGTTTTTCTTTTTTCGTTTTTTTTTAAATTTTTTTTTTTCTTTTATTTGCGACTTTAACTCCCCAAAGAGTAACGTTCGTTGACTACCTTGATTCGGTGGCAACGTGGTTGACACATCCACCTTATGGCTTACAGCAACAACAACAACAACAGCCCGCAATGGCTGGCTTCCTTGCTGGAAACTATTTAAGTAACCTTTTTGCTATTTCGATAGCGTTTTTCGTTGTTTCGGTTGTTAATTTTTGCATTGCCGCGGGTGAGCATTTCGAATGCTTAACCCAAGAAACTCATTCGAAGTTGAATTTGAGTTGTGAAATTGTTAAGTAAATTTACATTAGTATGAGCGCATTGTGCGTCTTTTTCAGTGTATGTATGTATGTGTGTTTGCAAAGTTGGCTAAGAAGTTGAAGTGCTACAACAACAACAACAATGACAATAATGATTACAATTTCGTTTTTAAGCGTTTTAAAACGCAACCGCACTTAGTTATAAAATCCAATCAGGTTGTTGTTGACAAATGACTTATGGCACGTGCCTTTGTATTCAGCTGTGCGCCGCCGCCACTCACCACACGCCACACGCCGCATGCCACACGGTTGCGTCAAGACGTCAATTTTGGGCAATGGCAAACGGCATGAAGAGCAAAGCGCACCAAAGCCAAGGAAGCTATGACAAAAAACCTAAGTATGCGTGTGTTTGTGTGTGTATGTGTGGGAATCTTTTTTCTTTGGAAAAGATACACTTTAAACAAATGCCAAAAGAAAACTTTTATTTGCGACCAACAACAAAAAACAAAGAAACCATAAGCGCGTGAAAAATGAGAAATATGCTTAAAAAAGACAACAACAAAAAGGAAAAAACAAGATTTGAATTTCTTTTTTAAACTGTTGTTTATGGTTGTTTTTGTGCGTTACTACTGCGCTTGGCTTAAGAATCCGAAAAAAAAACAACAAATTAAGTTGATAAACTTCGCTTGACTTTGTGCTTAGTTTATCAACATGAAAAATGTTGAATGTAATTTTTCATACACAAGCAAGAAAAAAAAACCATATTTATGTGGGAGTATATGTACAGTGAAAGCTGCCATTACAAACAACGGACATTTTCCATAATCGTTTGTCTTATTATGATATCTTCGTACAAAATATCTTCCGATAAACGGATACGCCATACGTTCAAAAACACCACGACTCTAGGTGTTAGGTTTTGAAAGCTTTCACTGTATTAAGATTATGGAGGAAGGTAAGCCGAAACGAAGAAAAGTTATTCAATATATCCACAAAGTGACCTGCCACAAGCGAACGAAGAACTGAGCGTTATAGAAATTCAGAACGAGTCGGGAAAAGTGAAAAGCACACACACTAGAGAGGGTGAGCGAGAGAGAGAGCGAGAGAGAGGGAGAGTGTGAATGAGAAAGTTTAATTTAAAAACGAAATGAAGAAATTAAATGTATAAAGTAATAATAAAGGGAAAAGCGAAACTTACGTTGGTAGGAGAAAGTAGACAGACGGTGGAGGAGGCGAGGCAGCATATTAAGTGGACCAACAGATGAGGGTTGAATACGAAAAGAGGAAGTTAAAGGCAGCTTTCGTTTTAGGCGCGAATTTGTTAAGCCGCAACATGGGCGATGGCGACATGGTGTGCTAGGCAGCGGCAACAGAACGAAGAGGATGGTGAAATATGACAAGAGCATAGCAGTGTCTGAGCAGCGGTGATAAGAGTGGTACGGCAACGAAGATACATACATACATATGTAAGCGACAAGCCGTAGCAGACAGAGTAAGGCAATAAGCAAAGAGGAAGCGGGGGATGAGAAAAAATGATGTGAGACAAATTGAAAGCAAGCAAACAAGTGAAGGCAATGAAGGCATAGAGGAGCCAATGCACGACGAAGTGAAGAGCAGCAACGATACTGTAAGAAAACGTGAATTTGTGGCCATTCACGGTCAACACAGTGGAACAAATGAGTAGCGACGCAACAACAAATGAAAACAAAGCGAGGAAACAAAAAAAAAAACAGTGGCGAACAATTCTGTTGCCAAAAAGTAGAGATTTTCTGCGGCATGAGAGGTCATGAGAGCGGGCCAACACACAATCAAACGACAGTGATGACACTTAACACATACAAAATGACGCAAAAATGCTTAGCATGCCGCGTTGTCAACGCAGGTATAGCACGAGCATGAAGCATGAACAGGCGGCGGTGTAAGCGGAGGGCGCATGAACTGAGTAAGCGCAAAGTTGAACTGTATAAACCAAAAAAATTAGCAAGTTCATTCAAGTTGGCAACATGGCGTGGTCTGAGCAATAACACGAATTCAAATTAGAATGAATTAAATAGCATTAAATTGTGGAAAATGGTCACTCTGCTGATGAAGATGCTTTAATGAAGCAAATGAGGCGTTTCGCAGGACGCGGATTCGGGCGGTTGGCAAATACATGCAATTTGTGAGTAAAATGAGATTATTGTTGGTTTTTTTTGTGCCTCTGCTTTTGGTTGGCATGGAAAAATCTTATGGCAACTGTTTAACTGAAAATGGCTAACTATGATTAATGGATTAGTTTAAATCAGACAAACAACAATGGAAGGCAGGCCGATGCCCATGCCCAAGCCGATGCTCTAAAAACATGTGCTTACTTTAGGCATGCGTGTACAACCATGTGTGTGTGTGTGTGTATAAAATGACTGCATGAGGCGCCGTTTTTAATGCCGTGTAAATGCTTGTTTCCTACATTTTAATCTGATGATTTATAAACGTTTTCATTTACCGAGCTACCAGTGGAGGAGCGAGTAATAACACAAATTATATACACATGCATACATATCTTTGTATAAGCACGGTTTAAATACACAACAACAACAACAAATAACTAAAAGAAGCCATTCAACTCAGACATTGTTACATGTGTTGTTGTTGTTGTTCACTTTGGTTCATTTTGATTCAATTGGATTTCACTCTGCGTTTGACTGCGTTGCTGAAATGTGAGTAGAGAAACGCTTCAATGCCTTCTTAATAATTTCTAAATGAAAACAAGAAAAAAAAAAAAAAAAAAAACAATCTCTAAACAAAAATTGGCAGTGTGGGTGTGCGTGTGCAAGAAAGTCTTGATGAGACCAACCAAAGCAAAGCAAAGCCAAGCAATTCAGTAAACTGAGCATAGACCAACCAGACCGACTGTGAGTATGCTCAGTGATGCTGATGGTGATGCTGATGCTGATGCCTGACGTGCACGGGCAGCTGTCAAAAACAGTTGTTAGTTGTTGTTGTTGTTGTTGTTGCTCTTGTTATTGCCAAGCACGCGAAATCGAGCGTGCTTGATGTAAAGCCTAACAAACTGAAGAAATGTAAGCAAAGCATTTGAAAAAACCAAACACAACCAACTGAAAACTGAAAAAGGCGCAAATAAGCAGAATAGAACGAACAAAATGAAGTTAATGTCTTAAAAAAAAAGAGATTCGTTTAAAAAAAATTTTGTTGTTTTTTTTTGACTGCCATTCACTCGCTGATGACGATGAGTTGTTGTCGCTGTGATTGACTCATTGACTGTGATTGACTTTTGCGTGTTTTCCATCAAAGAAAGCGCAAACGTTGTCAGTCACTTGGACCAAACGCAGAATGCTTAAATGAATGTACGTTGTAAGCATTCAATTTCAGCGTACACATTGCCCTTCTAGTCACCTGGTATGCTGGCAACTACTTAGTTGAAAGAAAGTCATCAAGATGTCAACGGCAACATCACAATATTATCGGTGATTGTCAGCTCATCATCAGCGCCATCTCGTTATCATCATCGTCATCATAATCATCATACTTGATGTCAATATGCTTTCCTTTCTATATAGCTTCTTCTTCTGCGTTCACTCAGTCGTTCATTCACTCAGTTTGACCGTCAGACACACAATAAGTGAATAGCAGTAAGCTTGTGATATTGTACACAATATGCATTTCACACATGCGACAATATTTGAGATACAAAAAAATGTTGTCAGAGAATTCGGTGTTTTATGTTTGATATAATTCACTTTATCAGCTTGTCTGTTCTCATTGTCCGCCACAGAATTGAAACGCGTCACTTGCAGTTGATCAGTTCAATTGTCAGTCTGTTTGTCATTCTGTCTGTCAGTCAGACGGTAAGTGAGTTCGACGCAAACTCGATTTCATCACCAATTTGACAACTTGTGTTGCATATCGACAGTTTTTAATGTTGACTGACATTGAATGCGGCCACCACAAGAACAAAACAATTGCGCATGACACTGTTCATGACGTTAACGTTGACGCTGATGATGATGATGATGATGATTGTGATGATTGTGATAATAATGCGGATGATGTCGACGTTGTTCATGACGATCATAAACGTGGCTGTCATCATTCTTGTACGCTGCGACAACGATGATGACAACCGACAACCGACATACAGACAACAATGATGATTTACCCACTTGCCACATAACACACTGCAACACCATAAATCTCACAGTCATGAATTTTATTGAGTAAATTACGCGTGTTGCTTTGTTATCGTCTGCTGACTTCATAGTTGTCGTTGTCGCTGTCAACGCTGTCAAAGTCATCGCCGTCTGCATTTCTGCACTCGTTCAACAACAATGCAGCACACAGACAATGCAACTGTTAAAATTTAAAGTAGCGGCGCATCGTTTTCTGAACTCGACGTTGATGACGTCATGTTTTATTACACGACATTATGTGATGTGCTGAAGTCGTGAAGATGTTAAGGTTTTAGTGAAGATCCACTCAAGAACAAAGGGAAAGTGTATCGCAAAGAGGAGGAGAATTTGGGACCGATAAACCAAAAATACAAAAATAAATTTGAGTCGTAAAGAATAGAGTAAAAGAATAAAAGAAAAGGAGGAATCTTAAAGAAAAAGTAGATTAGAGTAGAGTAAGAGTAGATTTAGAGTAAGAGTAGAGTAAGAGTAGAGTAAGAGTAGAGTAAGAGTAGAGTAAGAGTAGAGTAAGAGTAGAGTAAGAGTAGAGTAAGAGTAGAGTAAGAGTAGAGTAAGAGTAGAGTAAGAGTAGAGTAAGAGTAGAGTAAGATAAGAGTTAGAGATAAAGTAGAGTAAGAGTAGAGTAAAAGTAGAGTAAGAACAAAGTAGAGTAGCGTAAGAGAAACATGGAAAGTAGATAAGACAAGGCTAAGAGACAAAACGAGACGAGACAAGTAAAGAATAGTATAGTCCAACAGGTGTAGGATAGCAAAGACCATGAGAACAGTGAAGTAGAAAACTTTTTCGCTGCTGAGAACTTTTCGCTACTTTCATCAAGGCATGCAATTATCTTTAGTGTCATCACGATCCTTTATAAATTTTCAATATGCTTTGAAAATTTTCAGGCATTATTGTCAAATTGTTGCATTACTTCGTTGACTTCGCTAATTTTTTCCTTCCCTTTAAGCAACTCAAGCAACGCAGTGCTAACTCTGGACACAAGTCACTTGCACTTACTCATTTATAAAGTTTATCCGATGTTTTTTTCGAAATCGCTTTTTTTACCATTTGTGTTCGCAAAGTTACGAAATTTTATGCAACATTGCGCGCATAAACTTTGGTCATTTGTTTATGTTTGCTGTTGCACTACAAACCATGAGTATCTCCATTTTGTAGTCCATTTGGATTACCTAACTAAGAAGCATGCGTTCAAGGTAAGTTGCTAATGATTCAACTATTTAAGGTTAAATCAGTTGCTGAACTCCTTCAATAATTTCAACTTGAATTTTTGGATCAAAATTTTTTGCTTGTTTGCTTTGTTTTCTGTGCTGTCTTTGTGATAATTGGCATTTCTGAAATTGCACTTACTGCAGCTACATTCATAAGTATCTAAGCAACTATAAAGTACACTTCAGTCTGTCTATGTTTGTGCCTGTGTGACTGTGTGTGTGTGTAGCCTAAGCTTGTATGCGAATATGAACGAGCTCATTGCCAATTTTATTTTTCAGTCATTTTGGCAAAAAGTTTGTGATTCTCTTTCTTGTCTATTTTTGAACATAGCGCCGTTGTTTTTGTTGTTGTGCTCGTCGTACTCATGCAATTTCATGTTGTTAAAGTTCTTGTTGTTGTTGTTGTTGTTGTTGTAGTTGTTGTTGTTGCTGCTATAGTTATAAATGACTATGAAAACAGTTACTTTATGGACTTGTACTACATTTTGTACAATATGAGTGTGCTTAGACTATCTTTACATGTCTGTTTGTGTGTGTGTATGTGTGTTTGTGTGTGTTGGTTCTTTTTGTATCTATATGTAAGCATATGTAACTGTAACTAAGTGCGCTGATATCTGCGGCTAACAAAGCTGCACTGCACGACTGACTAAACCTGACAGTCGCTTTAAAACTTTCTTTTTTTTCCGTTTGGATTCGCTTCTGGTTTTTCTGCTCGCCTTGCAGATCATTGCGCGTTGCCATATGCTTTGCCACACGCTCTTCATCAGTACCACGCCCGCAACGCCTTCTGCGTTTTTGCGTTTTTATGCTCTTTGCTCATGTGTGTTGGTGCGCTTTTTTTTCTGCACGGTTTGATTGGCTTAAAAGTACAAAATGTCATTTGCTCCGCCATTTTTTAGCGTCTTTTCGAGTTGTTTTTTTTTTTGCCTGAGTTGTGTTGTGCTGCTTTGTTTTTGTTTTGCCTCTTTTTATGGCACTTACAGAAGCTCATTGTATGGCCAAAGCCATTAGCTTTGCGAAAAATCTCTACACGCATTGTTGAGTCATGCTTCCCCTCCGACTTTTTTCTGTTTTTGGTTTTTGTGTCAACTGCCGTGGGTTAAACAGCATGACCCGCCTTGGGTTAAGGTTTGGTGAAGTGACTGTGCCAAAAGGTTGCTTGCCTGCTTGCGGCAAATACATGAATCTGCTAAATCGCTCTACTGACAAATATTGTGATTTGAGAAGACATTTAAAGTGACATGCTTTTGTTATTGAAACTTTGAGTTGTTAATTAATCACAGAAAAGAGGTCGCATTTAACGCAAAGTGCAATCGCTTGTTGTTGTTGTCGATCGAGATTTAGTGTTTGTATCTCCTTGCGCGTGTTCGAGTGTATAAAATGTGTCCTTTGTTTGAATCGCTTGCGCATGCAGCATACCATAAAAACGTACAAGCAATAATTCTTTTCCAGTTAATTTGCTGCACGTCGCATCGAAGCGCATTAAAATGTGCCAGAGCAGAAGGAGAGATTGTCAGTGACGGCCATCAAAATGTGGCAAGATACGTCCATGTTGCGCCGCTTCGCATGTTGCTGCAACCTCATTTTATATTTTTATTTATTTATTATTGGCCGGCATTGTTTTTGCTCAGCCGTCTTGAAAGCTGTTAAAGACAGACGCCGTTTTATTAAACGTTATGCTTTTCCATATACTCCTTTCCTTATTCTCATTCTTGCTTTCAGTTTCCTGCGCCTTCAACTCACTTGCAGTTATTTTATGCTCATTATTGTTTGGTCTTATTTCGAAGCTGTCATGTATGAAGCGTTAGCAAGACAAAAGCACGTAAAGATGGTCCAAGCAACAAGAACAACAAAATATGCTTATAAGAAAATTTGCATTCGATAAGTGTTGCTATAGTTTTTTTTTTAATTTCTTGTCCTTTTTTCTTGGCTTCAACTTTCGCCTCTTTATTTTTCGCTAAAAGGCAAAAAGGAAACAAAAACCGTCAAGAGCCAAAATAAAAAGAGCGCAACATAAAAGTGCTTCGCATGGCAATTGATAAGCGTGTAAATTCGATTTACTTGCGGCATGGCGACACGCAACGACAACAACAACAACATCAACGACAACAACAACACCATCACCATCAACAACATTGACATCAACAATAAAAACGATGTCAAAATCTTCATCATCAGGTTCATCGTTATCCTTAGCATCGATATCAATAACGAAGCACTCGCACACTCGCACACACACACACACACACACACGCATACACAGTGAGTTAGAGTAAAGTGTGTGCTTAAACGTCATTTTTGTGGTTGCCACAAAAAACGAAACAAAAAATTTGCACTTGGGCAAAATTTTTACACAAAAAACCCAAAAATAAAACGAAATAATAAAATATCTCCGCGTATAAAAAAGTAACGAAAAATACCAACAAGAAAATGAACGAGATTGAAATAAAAGTAAAACCAGTGAGCATGCTTTCTCCGGCCTTGCCGGAGCTTAAATACTCTTCACGTCCTTTTTCTGATGGAACGCTCATTTTTTTGGCTGAAATATCATTTCGCTTTAAATTGATAGCTTTTATATACGATTTTTTTTATCGCTCATTCCAGAGTTGAGAAAATTTCCTATTTCGGCTATAAGTGGGCAGTACCATGCCCATTTTTCATCAAAATAGTTATCAAGTTTTTATACAAAGATTTTAAAATTTTCAAGAACTTTCTTTGGATATTGGTTCTATTATACATACTAGTGATACTATCGTATTATAAATATAGTATATGGATGTAAAAGGCATGTCAGAAAACTACCTTTCACATTTTAACATTCTAACTTGATAACCAACAGTTTCAATGAAACAGTTTTTCATGTAACGATTTCGATTTCGTTCAGGAGCTTCAAATATCATTGGTCCGATCATGCCAATTCCGAAGACTCTCTACAAAATTTGAGATAGCTATTGAGATATTGTGGAATAAGATAGATGGACAGATGGACATGGCTAGTTTGACTCCTCTCTTCGAGCTGACTCACAATATACATATACTTTATATGGTTGAAAATGTGTGCTTTTGTGTGTTACAAAGTTCATGACAAAGTTATAATATCATTTGCTGCGTGAAGAGTATAGCAATGACACTAGAAAATTGAGAATATATGCTTATGGCATAAAAAAATGGGTACAAAAACAAAAGCTTATGCGAAAGAAAAAACACAATGGGAAGAGCAGAAGAAGTGCCAACGCCAACGCCAACGCAATGAAAGGGCTCAAAAGAGCAACAAGGTGTTGTTAACATTTGCAGTAATGTTTTACTCACTAATTTTTTTGCTCCTGGTGTTTGCGTCTACTTTTAGTTACAACACCTGCACGAGGGCTTGTGTGGGTGTGTCTGTGTGTGTGTGAGTGTGTATGCTAGAAGACAGTTTCGGTTGTCCGCTTATGCCCGTTCATGTGTCCATCAGCAATCACAGTTTATGTCATGCTCATTCTTTGTGCTTCTGTCGCTACTCTTTTGTTCGGTTACTTACTTACCCGCTTAGCCACATGCACACACACACACTCACATACACACAGACACAATCACTCATACATCTGGCTGTGTATTCACTTGCTCATCACTCAGTCACTTGCTCGCTCACTTTCTCACACACATGCTCGTTCACTTTTTCGTTTACAAGCGGCATCTCATGCCCATTTGACAGCTTCAATTTCAGCTTGAGCTTCACCTTTGTTGCTATTGCTGTTGCTGTTGCTGTTGATGTTGCTCTTGGCGTTAGTGTCGGTGTTGTTGCCTTGGCATATCTCGTTTCATGGCGCATGAAGCATGAAGAAGTATTTTGCAACAAATTTTTTGCCAGCTGCTTCCGCATAACGTCGTTGTCAGGATACAGACACACACACACACTCACATACACACACGCACACACGTGTACACGTACATTGAAAATGTTGCCTTGTTTACGAATGAAACGTTGAAATTTAATATAAGAATTTACTTGATATTTTGCCTTCGAAACAAAATGAGTGCACTTGTGGCAACGATACCAGCGAACCTTATAAGCAAATAAGTATCGATACTTTAGACACGTTTTGGCATTAAGTCAAATGATTCAAACTGCAATCATTGCCCTTGGTTCATCTCATAGAGTACACTTAAAATTAAGGCGTAAAAATTAAAGAAGCAAAGGTTATAAGTAGAAAAGTACAGCAAACGTTAACCGCAACAGCACACATTTGCCAACTGAAGACAACAACAACAACAACACAACAACAGCAACGACGACAATGTCAACACACGATCAGCAGCACACAGCACGCTTACACACACCGATGCACACGTATACCGACAGCGACATACGCACGTCTGACACTCGCAAATTAAAGTGTCCTGTAAATATTTGTTTCAAAAATGTCACATTTTATCCTTTTTCGGTTACACATTATTTCCTTTACACTTACACTTACACACACACACACACACATGCACACAGAGAGACAGACATGAACTTTCTTCACTGCTCTCATTCACACTTGCTGACACTAGTCAGCTTAACACATGGTTTTTTTGTTGCTTTTCGTTTTGTTTCTACTCTCGTTTTCATGCTTTTTGTGCTTTGCTTTCAATATTTTTCGGGTGACAAGGTATGCCAACATGTCAGCCATCAACACTCAACTGTAACACTCTGTGTGTGTGCGCGTGTGTGTGCGTGTGTGTGTGCGTGTGTGTGTGTGCATATGTTTTCCAGTGTTATTTTTTGTTCTATATGAAATTTTACTTTTTCTCACACTTTGTTGATTTTTATTGGATTAAAAATGACTTCGGCAACCGAAAATTTTTGTCGTTATCATGTTGAGCTTGCGCTCGTGTTTGTGTGTGTTTTTTTTTGCAGATTAGTTCTCGGTTTTTCATAATTTAATTTAAATATATATTATATTTGACATGCACTTACACACAACGTACAAACTGTTGGTCGAGTCAACTGAGCGCTGTGGCAAAGAAGCTGTTATTAAATCAAAATCATGTGTGTGTCTGTGCACTCAAGGCTAGAAGAACATGTTTTATAATTTTCAAGTTATTTTTTCTTGGAATTTTTAATGAAGTTGCAATGCTCAAGTGTTATAGAAAATTGAATTGCTTTCTAGTAATTATTTGTTGATGACTCTTGGGTTTAATTGAACATGTCTTGGCCTTTTGGTTTTTTTTTGGAAAAACAACTTATTATTTCTGCAAAACTGAGAGTACAATTAATTTCATTACAGTTAATTTAATGTACATCATTTAACCGCATTCGTATTCGCATTCGCATTGCATGAACATTTGTTTGTTTGTTGCAATTTTGTGGTTAATTTTAATCTCAGTTGAAATATCTCGTTTGACAGCTTCGACTAATTAATTTTACGCCATGCTTGCCATGCCAAACCGCAACTATTCCTGTTACTCAAAGCAGCGACACCAGAGGCACTGTACTAGTGCAGCAACAGTCGCACACGTGCCGATGTGCGTGTGGGTGTGTGTGTGTGTTTTTGTGCCATGGTTTTCAGTTAGCAGTAAAGTCTTTGATGTGCCAACAAAGACATAATTCCATGGAATCATGACCAACAAATGCAGCAATGACATAGCATTGATCAAATAGCAGAAGCCAACGAGGCGTATAAGTAATGCCAAATGCGGCAAGTCTTTGGCTGCAGGCATGCAAATTATTTGCTCGTTTTATGTACTACTCGTATGTGCTCAATGCTTGAACATTGAACATTGCTTGAAATGTTCATTTAAAGCACAAAAGGTGCCAAAATAATAATAAAAAAAAGAAATCGCACAAAATCTCTGCGAGTGTTGAATGCTGACCAAAAGTAACCGTCGCCTCACTATTAAATTGTTGACCTAATCCAGTCGAATTTCATTTATTACCACAAAAAGAGAATTACGCTACACGCCACACCGACGCAGCGCCCCCCGCCGTGCCGCCGTTTCGCCAGCCCACCGCATTTTGGCCGAAATAGCCGTCGATGCCACCATTTTCTTATTGTCTGTAATTATATTGTCGCTTACATACTCCTATACGATACGTACACATTTATTTGCTGTTGCTGTTGTTGTTGTTGTTGTTGTTTTTGGTTTTTGGTTTTTCGTTATCTTTGCTGACTTTATTTCTTTTTATTTCATTGTCGCCAAATGCGCATTTCTTATTTTTGTTGATCAGTTATATTTTTAAGACTCTTGGTAATTTGATTTTACCGTTTTCCGTTTGCTCATTTTCCTTTGTTTTTCTTGTGCCATTTGTGTGCTTTCTTGCTCATTTGCTTCATTGTGTGTGCGTCTGTGTGTGTTTGTGTGTGTGTGCGTATTTACTTTTGCTTTGAGCTTGTCCTTTTTTGTGTTTTTTTTTATGTTCAGGCTAACATTTGGCCAAATAAAATGTCATAGACACGCACGCATTTACAAATGTGCGTTTGCGTGTGTGTGTGTGTGTGTGAACAATTACCAGGGCAGTGTGCAAATAAAACCAACGCTGTGCCCAAAATCTTTAAACAAAAGAAATTTCCTGTAAAAGTTTCGCAATCGAAATTAAAATTCGATAAATAATTTCTTTTTAAAGAAACATTTTTAATCTCAAGAACATTTTCGGCTTCCAAAATTTAAATTTTGTACTTTAATTATTGTTTTCTTGTGGAATATTTCTGGTAAGTCCGAACTGAATTCAAGTTCACAATATCTTAAGATATGCCATAAAAAACCAGTAATATTAAAGCAAAGTAAAGCGCGCCAATCCCTGGTAATTTTATTAGATTAAGTTTGTCCCATCTTCTGCTTCTTCTTCTCCTTCTTCGTCGTGTTTTTGCTCTTTTCGTGACATAAACTACTGCGCGGAAATTAAATGTTGTATTCGAATATTGTCAGCTATCTTGGCATTGCCGCACTTCGCATCTTCATGCTTTGCCTTCAAGCATTTGTTACTCGCACACCAAGTTACCATTTGTCTATTATATTTAATAGCGAGAACGACAAAACACTTCATCACAAAGTAAATCTGTTAATCTGCTCAACGCGCTTCACGAATTGTCTTCATTCATTCATTCAGTTAGTCAATGTGTCACACAGTCAATTAAGCCACTTGGCTGATTTAACATGCCTCCTTGTCTGCCTGCCTGCCTGCCTGCCCTTCTGCTTTAGTGACTGAATGACTGGCTGACTGGCTGACTGACTGAATGTCATTGCCAACTAAGCAGTTGCTAAAGAAAATCTGTGCTTGTTATTTGCGTTGTCGTTGCCGTTGCCGTTGCCGTCTTCTCGTTGTTGCCATCCTCATCAATTGCTCATTTGCACACACTCATTTACGCTGAGTTGAAGCCCAAAAGCAATCAAGAGCTCAAAAACTCAAACCGTTCAAAATGAAAAAGCAAATGATGACAGAACAAAAGCACGCGCGCTCACACACACACACACACACACACACACACACACACACACACAAGCATACACACACGTATCAAAATGTGTTAAGATTTTGCACTATCATATTGTCACTTACCCATCAACACATAGACAGCACATGTATGAGCAAATACATGTGTGTGTTTATAGCATAGTTACAGGCGCAAAACATACAACATACTTCACTTAAGTGGCGCACTTATTCAACTCATTTCAACATGATTCTCGACTTGACTTACTTGACTCATTTTGTCTCATTATAAATTTTTGGCCATTTTCAGTCTTGCTTCGTATATCCCTTTTTTTATCAACACGGCTCATCTTATCAATTTGACATGTTGCTTGTGTTCAGTTTTACATGCTTTCACTCTAAACTCAACTTACTTGTGTGGCAATGCAAATTTAATTAAATCACAAAGTCATCTTTGACGGCTTCGGCTTCGGCTTTGAATTTGACTTGAAGTGAAGTTGTATACATTTTCTGCGTACGTTCGCAACTGAAAGTGAAGTTTATCTAATAACTAAGTTACTAAACAGACTTCAGCATATTTTCGTCATTTATTTTTTTATTTCTCGTCTGAACTGAGCTGCGACCCTTTCGGCAGTTGTGTCTGCTTTACGTTATTGAAATAAATTTTCTTCGCATTCGATTAGGTCCTGACCATAATTTTCTAACACATATGCGTGTGTGTGTGTGTGTGTGTGCTAGAGTGTATTAGTATTGGTGTTCTGTTGAAATGTCTGCGCATAAAAAATAATGAAAGTGTTGGGCTACGAGCGCGTGTATTGAATGTCTATGGCCAAGTCAGTGACGCCTAAAAGTATGCATTAGCACGCCTTCGCTCGTGCCATAAGTGAGCGCTAAGATAAGCGAACTTTTGCCAAAATCATAAATAGTTATGTTATGATGCTTCAAATAAAGCTTACATAAATACGAATATCTTCGAGCATCTCATATTACACACATACATACATACATATGTATGTAAAACTCACATATGCCATGTGCTTTGCGCTTTGGAAAATTTTGCCATTTGGTTAAACCTTTTTTATAACATGGCGTATCTTCTTCATTCGGCTTTGGGTTTTACTAATTGGCATCATATCGGCAGGTGTTAAATGAAACAGTTACTGAAAATGCAGATGCGAATCAGGTGTGAAGTGCGAAGATTTACAACATCATCAACAACAACAACAACGACAACAAGAAATTTATGAATGCATTTAAATGTTGTACGTTTTGGCTTAAAGAGTTTGTCAAATGAAATTGTTGTTTATACGCATGAGACATGAATCAAGTGTGAAGGAACTAAAGCGACGAGCGACCTGGGAAAATTGCGTTTGTGATGAAAGAAGAATGTTAATGTTTGGAAAAAGGTTGAACATCTTTCGTGGAATATAACAAATTTATTTAGTCTTCGATTGCTTTTCTATCGAAGTGAATTACATGTGTGTGTGTGTGTGTGTGTGTGTGTGCAATACAAAAATAATTATGCAATCTAAACTGCTACGGAAAGAAGGCTTTATTGACCAATAAAAATTTGATTAAGTCCACAAAAATATCGTATTAGGCCAAAAGCGCTTTTAGCAAAAATTTGTTTGACTTTAAGACTTTGAAATGCATTGGAAAAGTTCAAAGCAATCAAAAATGGGCAAACGTTTTTCTTGTGTTCACTTTTGCTTTTGAATTTCGCTTCTTATTCTTTTTTAATGTTTTTGTTGTGAAACAACTTTAACGAAAGTTTGCAGCATGCTCAGCCGCTCTTCGGCGTCCGAGCACTTTAAGCTGCCACGCTCATTGAGTAGCACGTTCGCACAGTCGGCAACGCCATTGCCATTGCCACTGCCATGGCCATGACCATGTTAAGCTTCATTCTCATGCTCGGCTTTATGCTTTCATTTGCGCTTTATTTTTCTCTGCTCTTTTTTTATTCCTCCATTATTTATATTTATGTATGAACATCATAAAAAAAAGCAACCGCATCAGTACGCAAGCAAGAAACTGTCTGGTAGTTAAAGCATTTCTATGCTTGATTATCGTCGTCACTTAAAAAATTACTTCCGTTCATTTTATTCACTTATCTGTTTACTCTTTTTCGTCTTCTTCTACTTTACTGCTATATATGTACAAATATATGTATAAATACATGTGTCTATATATGTAAATATACGAGGGGCAACTGAGTTTTTAATCGATCCAAGTAAGATTATGTATTTTGTTGTTATGATCTCTAAAAGAAGATCGCTTTTATTAACAACTCTATAAAATTTTAATCTCAATTAAATTTCTTTTACAAATTTGACTGAAATCTATTTAGATCACGTCATTCCGTTAATCTTATGATAAGCCCGCCTATTCTGGCAACTCTATTAAGCACTGCTAATAGAAACATTCTATTAAATGGCATGTAAATAGGAGCGTGTCTTATTCAGGACAGCTGTTGTTGCCTTTATTAGTAAACAGTTTTTTAATAGCTGCTCTATTGGTCATGTTAATTTGCTGTTACTTTGTAAATTGCTAGGAATAAGAATCCTATTTACTTTTCTATTAATAAACCTATTAAATGTACTATTCAAAATTTTTTAGTAGAATTGGCAGAAAATGCCCGTAAAGCTGAAGACTAGTCTCATATATTTTAACGAAAATACTTAAATACTTCCCTTAGTACTTAGACGACTGTGTGCTGTCGCCGAACCAAATATGATACTTCCAATGTTCAATTAGCTTAAAGACATAAGTCTAATGAGCGCGCGATATTGAAAGTAATTCACTTTTGTGAAATTGCAACGTAGCATTTTTTGTTATTTTTTTAAATTCCATTAAAATTACACAGGAATTCTAAATGATACTTTGGCAGGAATTTGCTGTTGGACAATCAAAAAAATGCTGATTTGTTATAAAAATCTTACTTAGGCCGTTTACTTATCAGTCGTCCTTCGTCTACATACATGTATGTATGTGCATGTATATGCCAATTTATATCGGACATGGTCAACTGCGACGACTCAAGCCTTGGCAACATTTTAGCATTATGAACGTGAGCACATATTTTACAGCTGTCGTCGTTCAAAAATACGCGACGCAGCAGCGGCAGCGACAGCGACGTCAACAACAATGTCAGTCGCATGAATGGTATTCATAGCTAACGTCTATCATACGCTTGTGTATCGTTGTTGTTATTGTTATTATTATATTTCATTGCATATCAAAAAGAAAAAAAATACAACACACACTCACACACACACACACACACACACACATACGCATTTTATTTAATAAACGAAATGTGATTTCCACTGCTGCTCTACTAAACAGAAGCAGAACCAGAAGTAGCAAAGAAGAACAAGAACAATACAAACAGTCAGCAGCTTGGGCGATGTGATGCTCACACACCGTCTCGTAATGAAACGCAGCTTCTTCCTCTTTTTCCTCGCCGGCTTCTTCCTGTTTGTCTTGTAGGAAATATTTAACTATTTGCCGTTATGCTTCGTTACTCACATTCTAACAATGTGTTGCTGTTGCTGTTGTTTGTGTCGGTTGTCGTTTGTTGGTCGCCGGTCGTCGGTCGTCAGTCTTATTCTCTCTGGCTGTTCATTGCATACTTATGGGCAGTCCAATTTCATGAAACGTGCACGCCTTGCTTGATGTACTTTATGGCCGCGTGTCGCTAATTTGTTGGTCATTTTTATTATTTCGCCTCCTTTCATTCATGCCGCTTTGCCCTTCTCATTACATGTACACAGACTCAAGCTCATGCTGTTGCTCTCTTCTTTACGCCTACAACAATTTTTACAACTTACTCTGTCTGTCTGTCTGTCTATCAGCGCGCTGGAGGCCTTCTGTATGGCACGGCGCTCGTTCATTTCGCACAAAATATTCATTTAGGCAAATATTATTAATTTGACTGCCCATTTTTGGCCTTCGTTAATGCTTTCACCTTCTCTTTCGTACATTTTGCACGTAATTAAAGTTTTTAAGCGCATTTATTAGCCTCAAGTTTGACTTTTAGCCTTTATCGTTGTTTCATGACTCGCTTAGCTGTTGGACGAAGTTATTTATGTATTTCGTTCATTTGCTCAATTCGGTTTTTAGTGAATATTTGGTTATTTGTGAAAACATTTACTTAATTTCCATAATTGTGGCAATAACTTTGGTTAACTTACGCAATAAATTTGCTTCATCAAAAATACCAAAAAAAACAGTGAAATAGAAAGGGAGCTATATTCGACTTTGAAGAAGCTTACATAATCTCGCAAGCATTTTCCCAATTTTTTAAAATCATAAGAAGGTTTTTCCAATAAGATCATACAAGTTTTTGAAGGTCAGCTATTTTCTGATTTGTTTTAAAGAAAACTATATATTTGCGAAGCCACGCCCTCTTGTCGAATTCAAATCCAATAATTATTAATAAAAACACGTAATTGCAAAGTTTCATCTGTTTATATTCAAGAACAAAAAAGTTTCTCTAAAGAAATCTTATTTTTAACCGATCATTCGTATATAAGTTTGGTCCGAACGAGATGATCCTGAGATATACAATGCCTGGACATTTCTGCGGTAAAATTGTAGAATATTTATATTTTATATAAACGGAGTTGTTTTCTTCCCTGCGTTGCAAACTTCAAGGCAAAGTTAATATACTCTTTTTCCAAGAGTATAAAAACAAAGATATTCATTTAAGTTGTTTCTTGCTTACACACACACACACAATTGCATATCTGAATATTTGCACTCAGTGCTTTTGTATTGCCACAGAAATCTTGATTTGCGGTTGTTGCTGAGTTTCCATCAAATGAGTTTTCACATTTTTGCTTCTTATTAGCTTTTTCTACTGCTGTCGTCATCATGACGATGATCATCAGCAGCATCAGCCGTGTTGGCATCGACGTTTCATTGTTAGTGTTGCAATAACTGTTCAGTCGACAATGCTGTTCTTGTTGTTCTGATTGCCATTGTCATGGCCATGGCCATTGCCATGGTCAAAACAAGCATTTGCATTTCATTTGACTTTGCTCATCTTTTGTATCACATACATGTGCATGTCTGTTTTGACATACATTAGCGGGAATTGCATGGTTAACCGCAGGTAGCGAAACAATTCATTGTCATAGAAACATACAACAGCAACAATAACAATAACGCAAGCAATTTCATAAACCGAAAACATAAACAAGAACAGCTTCTCGTTTCTGGTTAATTATATTGTATTGGCTTCATTTCCGTACGCAGTAAACCCACAAGGCTTGCACAAGCCTGCACACAACTCTCGAGGCACACACATAATAAGAGCTCACACATGGATGGCCGTGCCAATAGCAATATGCAAAACGCAATACTCGTGCAGGAAATGTATAAGAAACATGTGCCTTCTCTGTCAACACAATGAAACACAAACAAATACGAAAATACAAAAAAAAAAATTATAATAACAATAAATAAAAACAAAATAAGAACCAAAATAACATAAATACTTTCATACATGCAAGACAAAACGCAACAGAAACAAACTAAACAAATAAACAAACAAAGAGCGAACGTGTGAGGACCAAAATTAAAGAGCGAGAAGGCGAGAGAGCGAGAGGGAGTGCTGCTTGCTAGTATGCCGAGTATCGTGCAGTATATGATCATTCCTTCGGGTCCTTATCAGTTACGCAAACGTTTTCGACACGAAGAGGAGCATTTCGATAAAACCGTACGTCCGTGGACGAAGCGTGTGCTCGATCTTGAGGCTCGGACAATGCTTGGCCACTCGCTTTTCGGCTGGTTGCGTCTCTTTATATTCTATATATTCTTTTACATTTTCCTTGTGGTTATTACCATTTCCATATATTTTATATTCTATGTGACAATGCCGACAAAGCAGCCCCGTTGGCTGCTCGAACAGCCACGTCTCTCTTATGCGCCATGCCTGAGAAAAAACAACGAACGCTCGATTATATACTATGAGAATCTGATGCCCGAAATCGAACAGTATACGCGTCACATTGAACAATTTCTTGGCAAGTATGGCAACAAGCTGCCCGAATATTTCAAGGGTTGTAATTTGGATGAGGTTTATGGGTTTCGTTCACGTTGTCCTTGCATATTCATCAAGATAAATCAGGTGTATAATTTTCGTGCGAAAACGTATGAGGATGCAAAGAGTTTGCCACCAGATGCGCCAGAGCAGTTGTATGATTATATACTCGAATTGGCTGCCGACAAACGCAAGAATCGCATTTGGATCTCATGCACTGTCGAAGGTGCACAAATACCGCCAAAGTTCACTTATTATCCAAAGCCGTACTTCGAGGCCGATGACATCTATGAGCCGGGCATCGGCACGGCGTTTGCCAATGACGCCGATGATTTCAAGCGCATTGTGGGCGTCATGTTTCGCAACATGGGCGTCAACGATGACATGAAATTCACGTGCAACGTGTGGGCGAAAAATATCAAAATTGATTATACAATTTCGGGCTATGGACACATACGATTTGCCATGCGCATCAATCGCGAAACTAAACGAACACCAATTTTAGACGAAGAGGAAATTTGATGAAACATGTTATTTCAAAAACATTGGTCAAATATGAAAAGAAAAAATTAAACAAAAAAATTCTGCAAAGCTGAAAAAAGTACGTTTTTATATGTAATGAACTGTTGTCTCTTTTATTAGTGCAAAAAACAAACAAAGTCTCTTTAACAAACCTTCAATGTGAATGAAGTGCCAAAAACTTTCCGTAAGTGTTGTTATCCACGCACATATCTGTCTACTCGACGTATTTCTCGCCTTCGATCTCTCATCGTGCACAGTTGTCTTTACTCTTGTACTCTTTAGCATTTCAATGTGCAATTATTCTGATAAAATATTTTTTGAAAACAACAAACAGACTGATTTGAACATTATTCGTAAAAAAAGAAAAACTGCAAGTTTAGCAAAATGAAAATTTGCAATCAAAAGAAAAATAAAAAAAGTCTCATATATAAAAAAATAATAATAAAAAAGGCAAAATAATGTTTGCACTGATTGCTGATTTCGACATTTGGCTGACGTTTTAATTGAATTGCATTTGCTTAATATGCTTAATGCGCAGTTTATAGTTCATTTCGCGTCGGCATCAATGGCGTTGTTGTTGTGATTATTGTTGTTGTTCTTGTTGCAGTTTATTGCGGTTTTATTTAAATAAAATTAAATTTGGCTTCTGGCCAATAATGCAATAATTGCCAAGTATTATTGCGTAATGCTCTTAAGTGCGACTGCATGTGTGTGTGTGTGTGTGTGAGTTTGTTTGCTCATTTGTTTAGCGCGCACGCAAAATTAATTAGTTTTAGTAAATTGTATTGATTTATTTGCAAATATGATTTTCTTATTTTAATGTTTGCAATATTTGCTGATTTTTATAATATACAATTTGTCAACCAAATGTATTTACTTGCGTTCTTTTGGCACTCATTTGTATCGCTTTCAAGTTGCTGTTGTTGTTGCTCAATACTTCGCTGGTGCAAAATTGCAACGTGGCGTATACGCGTTGTTCACGCACTGCTTCCTTTAATAACGTATACGCCGCGACCGAAACTAATATCATAGTTTCTAGCACGAAATTGCATCATTGCCTTATTGCATGAAATTTTCGGAATTTCCGTTATAAATTAAATTTTGATGAATATTTTTGCCAAAGGCAACAATTTCGTAAAAGCGCACAAAAATAGATACTTTTTTGACGAACGCTCTTTAGTAGGAATTCTATTAGAACTTTATGAATTATTAGTAAATTATGCTATCAAGTTTGTGTATAATTCCTCAATTAGACAGTAAAAAAAATGAAAATGCTAGAAGGAGCAACTTTTGTATATTACATGAAAATTTGTTCTTAATCACTTTGATAAAGCTGAGTTGATATGATAGAAAGAAAGTATTATGAAAGAATTTTACTAACATGTTTAATTGATTGTAAAAATTGTTTGCAAAGTTTACCGAAAATTTCTGACAGACACACACACACACACAGGCAAATACATATATAGAGACAAGCAAGTTGAACGTTTGCTCTCTGTCAATCACAGATTGAGAAGCATGTAGCTTTCAAATAAGTTATTGTATAAATTACAGTTCAACAGGCATAGACACCTACACACAACAAGCATGCAGACAGTAAAGGATAACAAGCTGTGTATCATATATGTACGTCGACAAAGAAAGATTCATTTACACTTGTCCTGAGACTCATGTTGACTTTGTTGAGGCATATAAATTAGAATGCCAAATGCAGCAATGACCAATCGCTCAATTTCACACTGCCCACGCGGAGGCACACACTCACACACACACACCCACACGCATGTACTCACGCACCGGCACGTGTCAATTTTGGATGCTATGAAATAATGTTACGTATACGCAATGTCAGGCAAATGTTGATGTCAAGTATTTAATGGTCTATTAGCTGAAAATGTATCTACACTCCCAACTACACACACACACAGACGACTTAACTGAAGCACATATATCATGTCATTCATGTGTGCTTTTAGGCGTTCGTCATTTAACTAAATTAATCTAAACATAAGGAAGGGAATAAATAATTAAGGGTGATTGATAATTAAGCGTAATAAAATATGAGACTGAAATTCGTTTTTAATTAAATTTGAGTTGGTCTTATGCTCCGACTGAAGCATTAAGCATAAGTCGACGCTACCAAGGCCTGTAATCGCGACCATAAAATGTTGTGAATAGATCATTTTATCGGCTCATCTTGATGGCTTTTTTAAGCGTAGCGAAAAAGTGCAAAGTAGAAAATGTAATAAAACAACAATAAAAGAAATAAAATAAAGTTGAGAGTCACTTTGATTAGTACATTTTTTTTTTATTTTTTGAATATTTTAAACTAAATTATCGTTTTGCTGCGCAATTTTGTTTGCTATTCGATGCTGACAATTTGAATGGAAATTAAATGATGAATGCACGCGTTTTGTGAATGATTTACAAAACATGCTATTCACATTGAGCTCAGTCATTTTCTTTTTTTTGTGCTCGCATTTAATTCGCCTTTTATAAGCGCACATTCACTCACCACACACACACACACACACACACACAAACATAAACGCTTTGTCGCGATAAAAGTGAAAAGTGCAAAAAAAAAAAATGTTAAGCATACTTTTCAGCGTAAAAGTTTAGCTAGACTTTTGTGGCATGACAAAGCACAAGTTTAGGCGTTATATGCATTGAGCATTTTGTTCAACTTAATCCCTTTTGTTGTTATGCGCATCAAGTGCCATGAATGTGCAGAATATGCGAGAGTGGGCGGCGGTTTTGTGTGTGTGACACAAAACTGACATGAATGAATGAATTAATGAAGCAGCACTGACTTTTTGTTGTTGTTGTTGTTGTTTTGTGGTTTGCAGTTGACATGATGTTTCGGCTTAAGTGAGCCAGCAAAAGAGTGCGGAGCGAAGTGCCTGAACTCTGTGAACTAACAGAGGAATAAGCAAAGTTCTAATGAAATTAAAACAATGCCATCATATTAAAATATATATTAAAACAAAAAAAAAAAAAAAAGAATGAGGTGAGTTTGAAAAATAAAACCAGAAAAATAAACAAAAAGAAATCCGAGAAGCAAACAAATGAAAAAGTCATCTAAACACTGAAGTTTGCCTGCTTGCCGTGCTACCGTTTTGCTCCTCTGCCTGTCAGCATGTTTGCGCACAAGAAGAAGTTGCACACGAGTAATGCTGGCTGGCTGATGACAAACGTGTAAAACGTGAAATAAAATTAAAAGTTTTTCATGCAATGACGTTTAATTTGATTGCCGTGATTAAGACAACATGACTAACATGCGTTCGGCATTCTTTACATTACCGCCTGACCCGTCTACCTGCATGTGCATCTGTGGCACTCGGCTGCTGACGTCAACATTAAACCGTCTTTTGCTGGCAGTTGCACCGGCGCATTTTCCCGAAATTAACCAAGGAAACAAAGAAGAAGATGATGGTCTTCCGTGAAAGAACATCGTAATGGCTTATGGAATAAATGGAAACCCGGCATTCTGTGCGCAGGTTCCAGTTAATTCTTGTGCGACATATTCGATTCAAGGACAGACATTCCCACGCGCGGAATTTCTTAGTCCGAAACATGTTTTTGTAAGAAAATAAATTTCTGTGGGCGGCAGCACCCTTGGCCACTTCATGATTCAAATTTCACTCTAGACTTCTCTCGCAATAAACTCAAACTTACGCAAATGGCGAACAAAAATTGGCCATGTGTGTCAGCCAACGGACGGTTTCACTGTACTTCGTTGGCAGAGTGGCGAAAACGAATGACATGATTCGACGTGATTCGGTTTGCAGTCTTGCTGGAAATTAAAGAAGACTTTGATGCGTTACCCGAAATCGGCCTTTGTGAAAGTATATTATAACTCTGTAAGTGAAGGAAGAAAAACTAAAACAAGAAAAAAGCGCAGAAGCAATTAAATAAAACTTTAAGGCAACAACAACAATAACGACAACAAAAAGGTAGCAGAAAAAAATGAAAAAAGAAGCTCAGAAAGAAGCATAAGGAAACCCATTATGCGTGTGCAACATTGAAGGAGTAAAAAGTGGCAAAGGCACTAAAAGGAAGAAACCATGAGAGAACGCACATTGAAACAATAATGTACCTGCTCTTTCACATGGCGCATTCCCACTCTTTCGCGCGCTCACATGCCAACTGTGCGATGATGTCATGTGCTTAAAGTAACGCCTGTGCAGTTGGCTGAGTGGGAAAGAGAAGGCTAAAGAGCCTGAATGTGTGACCCGCGTTTGCACTCGCTGCGCTTCAAATTACTAAATTTGATATGCCTTGCACGCATATGCATGGATTTTAGCATACCAACTCTTGATCTTGCGCGCACCCTGTCTCTCTATCGCCGTCTCTTTCGCTCTTCAGCAATTTCATTGTTGCCTTTTTAATAAGCAACAAATGTGACCATGTGAACTGTCGTTTGCTTGCCTACCGTCATGTTTGTAATGCGCCTTGAAGTAACAAAGCGACACACACACACACCCACATATGCTTAGGTGTGGCAGCACAGGTCTTCGTCGAAGGCGTCGTCGTCGTCGTCGTCTCAAGTCAGATAAAGGACATTGACACCTGTGCACTCTGAGCAAGCAACATGTTGTTGCTTCCACTTATTCATATTTTAACTTTGCTTTTGTTTTTGTTTGTGTCGCTCATTTGCAATGACAACACCAACAACAACAACAGCAACAACAGCAAACACAGCTGTCTATCGCAACGCGTCGTTGGCAGCTGACAACGCCAGGCAGAGGCAAGCAGCCGCAAGCCAGACAAATACGACAACACTCACATAAGAAAACAATAATTTGCTTTACTTGAACAACAACAAAAACAACAGCAAAAATAATAATATTACTCATACGCATGGTTAAATGGCAAATACACAGCGCGAAAAACATGTATAATTTGAGTTATAACTTTTCAGCTAAATTTCAAAATAAAGTCTACAATCTTTGAGTTAAATAAAGATTTTTTTTTTTGAAGCCAAGTAATAAGCATGTATGCAAACGCTTGATTTTGCGCTATGTAGCTATTGATAACACTATGCAGACAAGTATCTAGATACAAGCACTTGCGTCTGTGTGTTGCTGCTGTCGCCACGCTAAGTTACGCTGTGTCATATATCTTCGTCATCTGTGTGTGTGTGTGTGTGTGTGTGTATGAGTGTGATAAATGACAGTCTACGCCTTTGTAGGTTGTCTTCTATATTATCTTTTATTATTTTATTTTATTTTATTTTATTTATTTATTATTTTTATTATTATCATCTTTTTTTGTGTTATTTCTTACGTTTCGTTGTTGCAACTGTTGTAAGCAGATACTTTCATTTAATCATGTTGATTACGTTGATCTCACACCCACGCAAATGCACAACAGCAAAATGTATCTGCAAACTTTATCTGCAAATGTTACATTGTTTATGAAACAAGTGAAAACTTTCAAAATGTTAATTAATTTTATTTCCGCGCAAGTTTTATAAATTTTTTTTTTAAATTTTTTGCTTTTTTTGGCTTGTGTGTGTGTGCGCTGAAATGTATCTTATTGCAGTGCATAAAAATGTAATTAAAAATGAGGCAAAGTGCAAGCGGATTTCAATTTAGCTTGAAGCTGTCAAGTTGCCTTGGACATTAGCATTGCTGCATGTTGACCCATTGAGCAACATACATATGTATAAGAAGCCAACATAAAAATACGAAATGAAAGCAAAACAACTTTAACACTCGAGAATACTTTGACGCTCAGCTGCTATTGTTGTTGTTGTTGCTGTTGTTGTAAGTGTTGGTGTTGTTTGTTGTTTGTTGAGCTTTGTCATTTATATTTGCATTAGACAACTTGGCCACACAAGTCCCAAGCAAATCAGTGTCGAGTGCAAATCTTAAAATAGCAAAAAGTCCAACAACAGCAACAACAACTCAACAAGAACAACAACAACAACTGTAACCTAAATAAACTGAACTTGTTTGCTATGTGGCAAGCAGCGTGATATTTTGTGCTGTAAGAACATGGCTTTGACATGACTCATTTTTCCAATAAATGAAAAAGATACAAATTTAAATAAATAATATTAAAAAAAGGCAACTTTTGATTATAGAAAACATGTAATGACTTAAAAATAAAACTGAAAATGTATCTAAAATTAAAAGCAAATCGAATAAGTTGAGTTGCTTTGAATGAGTCAAATGACAGTTCTGTCTGTCCGTCCGTCTGTCTGTCAAGTGTGTCTCTTTCTCGCTCAGCGGTTGTTTGCTTAAGTGGCAAGTTGCGTTGCACAAACATTATGCCAAGGCTGTTTGTCAACACCAACACCAACAACAACAACAGCAAGCAAACCAAATAAGACATGTGCTTGTGCCAAGTTGAAGATATTTTTAGTTGCGTCTTAAATATGCAAATAAACACTCAACATGAATAACACACACACACACACACACGCATAACTAGGAAAGTGCATATACTTAAGCATCAAGACCTGCTGACCCAACAACAACAACAACAACTATCATCTTAAGTGGCAAATTGGCAAAGAGATAACAAACAAAAAATCTTAAAGTTACAATGCGAAATACTCATCCTTGTGGACATTGAAAGTAATGCTTGAAATTGACTTAAATTCATTTTCAATGTGAGTGAAGTGGCGACATTTTTATTTCTTGTTCTTGTTCTTTTTTTATATGTGTGTGTATGTGTTTTTTTTCCGTTTGTGTACTTTATGATACTTAAAAACTTTCGGCAACCACTGGCCGACAACATGGTCCACAGCCGCGCCATGCCCCACCGCCCAAGTGACAAAGGCAGCAACATCATCACCATGGGCCCGTAAAGTCTCTTTAGTGTTATTTTCTGTTTACAATGCCATAAAAACATAAAACAAAAAATAAAAACAAAAACCAAAACGAAAACGAGAACCCGAAAAAAGATACAAGACTTCACTGACTGAAGAAGATACGCAAACTTGAAACGCAAAGTCGCTAAAAATCAAACAAAAAAATAAAAATAAAAAAATAAGCAAAACAATAAACGAAACTTAAGATTTTTTTTTGCTTTAAGCCAAAAGAAGATAAAAAAAGAATGAAAGCATGAATGAAATGCCGATTATAAACTCGATTGAAAGCGCATCAACTTTGGTCGAACGAGGCATGTTTCGCAAATGGAACAAAGCGTGTTGCAGCTGACTGAAATTGATCACGAAAAGATGGCCAAGTGTCAGATAGAAATCAAAATATTTCACACGCCTAAAAGAAGAAGTTGGTGTTGGTCTCAAGACTGGCGCTCGAAATAAATCAAAGAGTTCTTGAGTACACCAGCTTGGCAGAAAGAGTCTCGACGCACAACTGTCAGCCGCGCTCTTAATTACTTTAACATGTTATTTGCAAAACTAACAAACCTTATAATATTCGTAATACAAAAAAAAATAAATGATTTTTTCAAAATCTCAGGAGTGCTTTACCTTGTAAGGAGCCTGAGGAAGTTTTTCTCATAAGATCCATCACAAGATATCAGAAACTATAAATTCGAATGAGTTAAAGTTTAGCAGTTTTGACTACTTTCAAGATGAAAACGCTCACTAGGCATTGCCTGAATTCCTGAGCTTCTATTCATTTGCCAATCTAGACGGGTAGTTATATAATGAAGCCACCAATCTGGTCTTGAGATTTTGTTTAGTTTCGAAACCAATTCAAAATGTCAGGGTTATAAATTCTCTTGAAGCACGTCGATTGGTTATACTAATAACGATTGTCAACAAGTAACATGTCCTTGTGCTCCACAAACTGTATGCCAAATTGTTTATCATAAGATTTGTCCTTGTTGTTGTGATAATGCGTACTTCCACAGCTCAATTAGTCATGGGCATTTCGCATGGAAATTGTTTGTTTTTTTCCAACCCCTAAAACTTTCATTATAGAAGAAGTCAATTTTTTACTTTTTTGTATTCTTAATGTTATTACACAACGCAAAATACTTCACCGACAAGTAACTAACTAACGAACTAACCACCTGCTTCCGGAACACATATTTGAGAATCACCCGCACATTTTTGTATGAATTGCTTTCCACCATGGCACGACACGCCATGCCATGCCATGCCATGCCGTGCCATATCCTTTTGCCGTTCCTTTAGCAACTTTTGTGCAGCTTTTCCTTTTTCAAATGCGCCTACAAAGAGTACGCATGAAGATTGGGGAGCGGTTTGAGATGAAATATATATTAAATATTTGCACAGGAAACGGAAATGAGTTGTGTCTCATTCATTCTGCCATTGTCCATTCATCCGTTCTGTCTCCATTCGTCCTTCTGCCAGACGGTGTGTCCAACATTTCTTCGTTCGTGTGTGTGGCTTTGTGTGTTTGTCTGCCTGTAAGTCCTTCGTGTTTGAGTGCCCTTATGTATGAATGTGTGTGTGTGAGTGTGTGTGTGCATGTGTGTATGCCACTAGCGGAAATTATTTGCGTTCTTGTTCGCTCATGTCATCGTTGTCGTTGTCGCTGTCGTTGTTGTTGTCATTGTCGTTGGCAGTGTTGTAAAACGTCTGCAAAAAGGTCGCACTTTAGCAAATCGAACACAAATGGCAACAATAAAAAAAACTTCTTACATTTTTTGTTGCCTCGGTTTTTTTTTTAAGCCGTTTTTGTGCTCGTTTGCCGTTGAAAGTTTTTTAATTTATAATTTTATAAAGCATTTTTTCAAAGCGTGAAAACGGGTTGAGTTCGGGTGGCGGCGCAGCACAGCCATTTGCACAGCGATAAGGTCAAGCGACCGGGAACAGGACGAAGAAAAATCAATGTGTTGGTTCCCAGCGTTGCGCAAATAAGGTTTTTGTCTCTTTTCATTCGTGTTTTTTTGTCGGTTTTCTTACTCCTCTGTGTGCATTTATTTTTTATGAGTTCAAGTTCAAAGCGACCTGGTCAGCATCATATGAGCTCAGCGGGCGTGCTGACGTGCTGATGCCGCCAATATGATGGTTACACCTAATGGCCTGCGTGGCCGTAAAAGCGGCAACATAATAATAACCTGGCAATATTTTGTTTCTTTCGTTCCTTACTTCCTCTTTGACAGTTTTGAAATTTGATTGTAAGAAAAAATGTTCCAAAAATGCGAAAATACTTTTTTTTATTGCTATTTCAATCAACTTTCAATAGGCACATGTACCATGAATTTTTAATATATTTGCATATTTTTGGTTTCGATACAAAAACTTTCATTTGTTTATGCCAAATTGTTTTCAATATTTTTTATTTAAATTTTCATATCTAAGATGGCATTATTTTTAAAATTCATTTATTATTAAATTTCAAAATAACTTCAGTTCAGTTTTTATGTTTGTAAAAACTTTATATTACGTCTGGCAACTTGCAAATTCTGAAAAAACATTGAGATAATTGCGCACGTCACGCACAGCAGACTAGAACTCAAGAGAACTCGCTAAAGATCGACAGTACGACCAAGTGTACGTTAGACTGCCGTATGTCATTGATGATCTTTTGTAACCTGCGACTATTCATTATTGAATAAATGTTCTTGAAACTTTTCAAAAAGGACACCTTTAAAATGTTTTGTACACTTATTTGTACACTTTAAACTTATAACACAGGTCGTTTTGCCAGCTTATCATGACAATCCTGTAAGCACTGCAAACTGTTGCATGTATTTGCACGCACGTGTTGCATGTTGGCTTCGCTAACAGTTATTTTCAAATCTTCTTATTATATTTAATATATAATAAGCAAACATTTACGTTGCACGAGCGTCCGTCCGTCCAGCCTGGCTGAAGGTGCAAAGAAATTAGCCAATTCAAAGAGCATTTATGCACTGAAGTCTTGCGGAAGATAATCAAGTAAATTGAGTCTATAAGACAAGTCGAGAGTTTATGTGCTCAGCGACGCTAAGGTAACGCAAATGATGGCCGCTTATGATGAGCGGCGCACTTGAAATTGCGCGCTTGCTTGCCTGCTAATAAGCCGAGACAAGAGCGGTGCTTTTTATAGCAAATACATAACTGGCACATTGAAGTGTTTGGAGCGCTTATTTGTCTGCCCGCTGACACGCGACGTTACCAGCATGAGCAAAGGGGGAACACACAGTGCACGCTTATTCAATTGCTGCTCTGCTTTTGCATTTTGAAATTTTAATCCTGCACGCGCAACATCAACAAAATGTTTTGAAGTCTATTCATGTAAAATGAAGTGCAAGGAAGACGCGATATTTCCTTTTGTCTGTTTATATCTCATGAACAAGCACGAGCTTGCAAAAAGACTTACAAAATGCACAAAAGGTCAAAGGAAAACAACAACAACAACAGCAACAACAACAAGTATAATACAAATTGCTTTACACCCGCGCCATTTACCTTTTGTGCTTTTGACGTTTATTGAAAAGCATTTTACACTTTGTAATTTTCTAATTGAAGCAACTGTAAATTGTATCGCTATTTATTAAGCACGAGCAGCAAGAAGTAGAGCACAAGTGCTACCGGTGGGCGGTGACGGTGGCGGTCGGTTAGGGGCGTGGGCTAGTACATTCACTAAACAAAGAACGCGTGCATGAGCATGTGTCCATGTATATGTATTATTGCAAAGTACCGTTATAGCATAGAGCAGAAATTGAAAACAAACAAACTAAGAAACACAAGCACACACACACTCACACACACACACACATGTACATTACTTATATGCATTCATGTATACGTGAAAATGAAAAGTAGACGCCTGCGGCCTTTTGACTTAGCTCATATAAGTCGATGCATGCGTGTGTGTGTTCTGTGTGTGTGACGTTGTATGTGGCTGTTGCTATATGCCATTGTTAAAGGTAGCAATTTTTCTATAAGCTAACGAAAACTGTCGCTGACAGCGAAGAAAGATGACCAAGTCAAGTCAAGTCGCTTGACAGTCATTCAATCAGAGAGCGTGCCTGCCTTTGTGCGCTCGCTCGTGTGCTTGCATGTGTCGCTCGATGTGTGTGCATGTGTGTTCATGTGTGTGTGTGTGTGGGAACGTAAAGACTGCGCTGCCAATTACCTTTTGTCTGTATTGTTGCTGCCCTCATTGCCTGCGAAGGCGCTTAATCACAACAAACATTTTAATCGAAAAGCAAAAAACAAAAAATGTAGAAAAAGAATAAAAGCGAATCGAAGCGAAGAAGAGAGGAAGGACAAAACAAGTAAGGCCAGCAACGTGTGCAAAAAATGGCTTACAGCAAAGTAATTTAAGCAACGACACACACACACACACACACACAGGCACACAGTGACTGGCATACATATATTACACGCTTACAGCTTACCAACATGCAATTTTCACTTGCCCGCCCGAACTCTCTTTGAGCGTTTGTTCAGCAGCTTTGTTGCTTTTATTACATTATTGTGGCCAAAGCGTAAAAACGAAGATGAAAGCAAACGCCAAAAAAAATACAAAAAAAAATAAAACAACATGAAGTGTCGTTTGCTGTCATTGCTCAACCATGCTCGTCTCTCATTCTTAATCCAAACGTTCTGCCATTTGCTTTGTCGTTGTCAATGTATACACTTCCGTTTCCGTTTCATTTTTTCGCCTCTTACGACAACACGATTGTCACATATACAATAACAAACAGACAGGCAAACATACTTGCACTTACACACACACACACACAGACACACATACAACAGCAACTTCGCTCTTCAAAGTCTGCCCTAACAGCTAACGTTTTTTTGTTTTTTTTGTTTTTTTCTTTTGCCGTTTTCTGCTCGTTTAGTTGCCATTTGATTTGTAACAAACATTTAAGTGGAAAGAAACTTTTCCAATATATTCACAAATAGTACAGTTACACTTTTCAAAGATTAAATATCGGCAGTTTGTGGCCAGACAAACCAATACCAATGCCAATGCCAATAGCAACAGCCATACGAATACATAGACAAGACCGCAAAAAGACATAGTCTACAATAGCAACAACAACAACAACAATCAAAACACCATCAAGACACGGTCAACGTTGTACGCTCGAAGCTCAGCAACTCACCAGCTCAGCAAATTGAACTTTGTCTACAAATTCAAGTACGAAACATAGTTTTATGTTTGTATTAACTTTTCATGTTTTTTCTATTGATATTGCGATAATACACAGACACACACACACACACATCGGAATGAACACATAGTTCAGGAAATGTCGGTTGGTAAATGCGTATTGTTTTTTTTTATTTGTATTCTTTTAGCGCTCCGATTTTTCAAATTGTTGTTTGTTATCTGTTTTTTTCGTTAAACCATGAAAACATGAACTTGTCTAACATAGATTTAGAATCACATAAAATCGAAATTAAAACAGCGCAGAACAAGTCTATAAAAGCAATGCAACAATAACAACAACAACAACAGCAACAGAAGTAAAACACATTGTAACAGGTGAATTCCATGCGGCTTGGAAAAGTTTTCTCATATAAGCGCTGTTTTTATAGCTTGTCAGTGTTGGTTGTCGTCGCTTGGCATATGTTTTTATACCCTGCATACAATGTGTAACAGAACATGCATTAAAAGCTTGTGCGCGAGTCATATGTGCATAAGTAATCGAACGTAAAAGAGCCTTAAAACACAGAAAGGTGTATAGGAAATATTCAGGAATGCATCAGACAGACAGACAGATAAATAGATGATCAGACAAACATACGTCGAGCTTACATAGATGAAATACAGGCTGATGTCCGACCACTTCGCTTGGCAAATAGAAATCGCTCACTAAGAAAGAAAGTAATCACTCGGGAACTCGGGATGAGTCAATCAGTGGTTTTTATATTTATACATAGATAAATTCATGATAATTATTACAAGACCTAGAGCGCTACATGTGTTTGGCGGCCCTGATCAATTTGGTACTCTTTGCTGATATTTGTTTTTATTATTTTTTAGCCACGCTTACTTTTATTTCACTGGCACAAATTTGCCGCATTTTTTTAAATTTTCATGTATTTATAAATAATTCAAAATTTATTGTTTACTTTTTTTTTCTCGTAAAAGGTTTTCAAACACTCAGGCAGGCTTTTATTTAAAATTTAAAACCCTGAAAAATTGGCCAAAAAAGAAGAAACAGAATTTCAATATTGATTAATTGAATTTTTGATTTTAAAGTGTTTTCACAACGAATAATTAAAAAGGAAAGCTATAAAATCATTTTATATTCTGTTTGAAAAGTGTTTTGTGAACATTATTAAATATAAAATAATAATCACACATACATGCACGAAGTAAGCCAAAAGCAACGAAAACTAACAAATCCAAAATCAGTGTAGTGACGCCGTTGTGCTTAGGTGGCAAGAGTGCGAATGTGAGCGAAAGTTGGAGTGAATAAGTAAAGGGAAGCGAACACGTGCATCTGCTTGAGTATCTCTTTGTAAAGGTGCTTGTCTTCAATATAAAAATATCAACAAGAACAACAACAACAACAAAGGCAAATAAGCAAACAAGCTGGTCAAGGCGAAAGTCAGAAGATGATTTCATAAAGGACGAAGGGTTTGAAACCGCAGATAGCGCAACTTCAACGGGCCGACCAACCGACCAACCGACCAACTGACAAACTGACTGACCGACTGACTGCTTGACGGGCTGTCTTTCTATATGTTGTTTTCATATTTGCCTTTGTTCATTATCTTAATCGTTTTCATGTCCAACCCAGCCGTCCTTGGCCGCTTCTTATCGCTCGCCACTTGGTCTTCGATATTTACCAAAGTGCCCGGCAGCAAATTCACCAGCCGGACTTGGACTTGGACTGGAACCCACTTGCACGACCGACTGTGCATTTGTGTATCGGTCAGCTTTGTTATGTCTTGTGTTATCGTGCTGCTCTACATTCCTATGACCAGACTTGCTTTTGGTCTGACCTGCCATTTCGTTTAATTGAACTAATGCCAATTAAGTATTCGGATTGGTTTTGCTGTTGTTTTTGTTCTTGTATTTGTATTTGTATCTTTTTTTCTTTATACGCTAGCATATTGTTGGTTTTGCAAGCTTGTTACCATGTTTGTTGACTTATGAAACTAACTTTATTGCGCACGTACATTTGAACATACAATACTTACAATAATATATATACATATGTATTTGTCATATGCAATGTTATGTAATACAATATGATATGATATTTTGTTTAATGTGCGTGTATGTGTGAGTTTGTTTGCCTTATGGCATATGGAAACGCATTTAAAACTTGTGATATTCTAAGAAAATGAAATGTTATCAAATAAAAAAAAATGTTGCCTACTTTCAGGCTTATACTTTCTTTGACATAACACATACTTTGTTATATGCGCCACTTTATTAAATGTTGCGTGTCGAATATAATTTCAACTTTTGTTTACATGCTTTGCCATATTAATATTTAATATTTACAAAAGACTCTTCTTACAGCCACTTGCATCGGCAAGTTGCTTGCACTATTTTGCCTTCCATATTAAAGTTGTATGAGAAAAGTTTTACTAGTTTCGTTCTTTCATTATTATTATTTCTATACCCTGCGCATAAACTAAATTGTCAGGGCTTTATTAACTTTGTGTTGTGTACATATGTTAGACAACAAAAGAGGTCACTAGCACACCATTGAGTACATTTACGGATAAATAAATAAATCGTTTTAACTTTAAATTGCTTTCGCATAGATTTTTTAATGAAGACAAGTGACTTATTAACGTACAAACAATGCGTTCTTCTTTAACGCGTACTCGGCTATAAAGTAGGGTATTCCATTGCCTAGTTTACTTGTCTACATTGCGCTTATTTGTCATTTTGCCGTTGCAAAGAAGTTAGCAGAAATTAAAGCATAAAATTCTGTGCAACAACATTATTATCATTATTATATTATTATGATATATATATACTCATTAAGGATCAATGTAAGTTTCATGCGCAACTACGACAGCAACAACAACTACAACAGCAACAGCAACAACGACGACAAAGTAACCATTATAAAGTCAACGTGTTGGTTAAGTTTTTTAATTAATATTTTCAGTGCACAAAGTCAATTAGTTGGCTCGACTTCGCTATGACATATTTGATGAAAGAATTTCCGTAAGCAAAAATGGCAAAAATATTATGCACGATACTTATGCAAGCTGTCATGTATGTGTGCGTGCGTGTGTCGCACAAAGTTCTGCCCAAGAAAATAAATATGCTTTTAATTACACTTGTGTCGTAAAAATTAAGCAGTTTAACTTTGTCGTCTCACTTCGCACACACAATGAACATCGATTTGATAGTTTTCGACAAGAGCAGCACAATTTTTATTTGTTTATTTTGTTTCGTTGATTTTGTTGCTTATTGATTTATTTATTTCTTATTTTGTGTTTGTGTGCTTTGGTTTTTTTCTTTCCTAAACATTTTTGTATGTTTTGGATTTTTGCAGACTTTTAAAACTTAACAGCTTTTAGTGATTTGTGCGCGGCACGGACGGACAGCAAGTCAAAGGTTAAAGTTCATTGGCAAGCTGCATCGTTATTATTGTTTTCGGTTGTTGTTGTTGTTGCTGCTGTTGTTGTTGGTAACTAGTTTATATTTGATTGCTTATCGTGTCGATTGCCAGTCAATTTTGGTTTGATTCGATTGAGTTATTGTTTGTGTTCTTTTCTCTTACGTATTTCTGCCATTAGCAACAACAACAACCACAGCAACAGCAACAACAACAACATCGCAATCGACTAGAGTGAAACTTGAAGGCAAGCAAAACTTACAAATAGAAAAGTTTGCCAGTGTTAACAACCGTTTTGGTTCAACTAATTTCCTAATTGGTTTGCACACTTTGACCTCAAATCAATTCGTACTCTGAGCGCGCACAAACATACACACACACAGACGCACGCACAGACGTCTATTATTATTTTAGCAGTTGTTGTTGTTGCCGTTGCTGTTGTTGTTGTTTTAGTCTTTCCGGCAGTGTTAAAAGTTTTTCTTGCTCGCTGAATGAATTTTGCTACTTCAAGTTGTTTAAGCAGTGGCCACAAGTTTTTGTGGCATGCAACACGTCGCTTGGTGGCATGCTATTTGCACGCTACAAAGCAATACCAGCATATTACTTTATCAAAGCAAAATATATAAAAGACTTACTTTATATTTATAACTCATACAACATGTATGACATAATTTTTTCAAACATATTAATTTGCAAAATTGTTTTTAAAAAACATAATTAAAAACTTTAAATAGGCAACTTTTTAATGAGCTACTTTTGCTACATGGCTCTTTTAATTTGCGATTCGAATTAGTTGCTTTGACTCGGTCGGCCAAGAGATCAAAAAGTCAAGTTGTCAATGCGTTTGAGCAAAAGTTCGTGCAACAATGCTCATTTAATTGCAATGTTGACGCGCTCATATGAAAGCCTTGTGTATGCGTGTGTGTGTGTGTGTGAAAAGCACATTATAACTTTTTGTGTGTGCAAAGTGTTGGTCATCAGTTGCGGTTAACATGGCTCGGCACACATTTCAAAACACGGCCAAAGGTTTTGTACGTGCAAACAAGATGCCTTCATGTGGCACAAAAAACCAAATGGCAAACAAAAAACAAGCGAGTTTGAAAGTGGTCTGAAGTGTGGGCGTGTCCAAGCCATGGCTGTCCACAAGAAGGCGCTGCCAAAGCAAAAACCACAACGAAATAAATAAAGTCAGCAACAAACTTTAAAGTGTTTCTGTCACCGATTTTCATACTTGACGTTTTTATTTTTTGTTCTTTTCTTTTCCTTTCCAAAGGCACTTTGAAACCAAGGCGAACTTTCCGATAAGCATCATTCTTATTTGTGCGCTTGCTCGCTCGCCAAGCACATATTTCATGGCACATAATGCCAAAGAAGTCGTTGACAAAGACCAAGACGCGCAGCTGAAGCTCAAAGTAGCGCACAGATTGCTTGCATGCATGCTTGCATGCGTGCGTCCGTGCGTGCGTGCGTGCGTTCGCTTGAAACTTTAACAAATTCCAATACAAATACCTACGCACGTGTGTGTGTGCGTGTGTGTGTGTTTGTTTGTTGCACAAACTTTAATTCAGGCATGCTTTTGATAAGAAACTTCTAAATTACATAATAATGCATAAAATTACTCAAACTAAGTTTGCTTAAAGCAAGAATGCGAATTATTTGCGCTTTTGCCGAAACTTATGGCAACCAACGACCGATCGCTCTGGCCTTCAAGGTAGTTATGTAGGTAGGTAGTACGAAGATTCGTGAAAGGCGCTTTAGTCTATTGAAGGCCATCGGTAAGAGACGTTCTTGTTGTCAAGCGTTGGCTTATCTTAGTTTTGTGTCAAAGTGTCAAAGAGAAGAAGCCAAAGTCTGACAAACAATACGAAAATTTCTATGCTTTCATTGCTAAACTAAACGAAAATGATAACAGTTTATATTTGGATTTATTTGTTGCATGTCTTTTCTGTTTATCTTTTGTGAAAATCGTTTTCGCTCGAATGTTGAATGTTGTCTGGCTTGCAGTCGCTTTGCACAAACGGTTGCCAAAGCAAAGTTAGAACAGCAGTCAAGTAAACAAGCGCACAGACAATCATGTACACACAAAGAAGAGCAGCAAATCGCGTAAATATGCTTTGCTATTTTTGCTTTATAGAAAAATATGGCAGACAGCGACACAAACACAGAGTTAATCATTCATCAGTCCATTTACGGTTCAGTCAGTCATTCATTTCGACATTTATGCACTCATTGACTCAATCATTGCGATGTTCATTACAGTCGTGCTAAGCCATCATTTGAGCGTTTTATTTACAGCACTTTTGCATTACGCTCACTTAGTCAGTCAGTCAGTCAGTCAGTGAGTCGCTTAGTCAGTCAGTCAGTCAATGAGTCACTTAGTCAGTCAGCTAGTTAGTTGACTCAGTCAACGAGTCTGTTACACAAATTTATTTACTGCAAATAAGCGCTTCTATATAAAAAAAAACACAACAAAAAAAAAGAAAACAAGAACAAACATGCTTAATGCCGAAAATGCTTTTGCCTTGGCGCAATTTTGCGAAATACTCTATTTAAATTATTAATTTGTTGGCTTGTATTGCACAAAGTTGTTTTCTTTACGTACTCTCTCTCTCTCTCTCTCTCACACTCGCACTCCTTCCACCGCTTTTGTTGTATTAATGTTAGTCTGTCTTAGCCTCAGCGCTCACTCGCTTAGCTTGATGTTTTTTGCTGAGCGCGCTAAAGACAAAAAGCTATGGGCAAAACATATTGCGGCGTGAGCGACGTGAGCGGCGGCGTGTTGCTATAGCTAAAAATCACCGAAGGCAAAAGTGTTGAGGTTAGAAAGTTAAACAAAAACATTTTCATTTTTTTTTTTTTGCTTTTTTTGAGCCTAAAAACTTTTGCTTCGTCGACAAGTCTGAAAGGAAATATTTAAAAGGAATCTCAAGGACGAGTTCATTGATACTCATTATTCTACGACCAAATGTGATTCGTCTGCTGCTATGCTGCCATGCTGCTCTGCATTCGCCCACAACGTCCTGCACTGTTTGGTATAATACTCCTATATTTGTGTATTATATCATCAGTGGGCAGAATGTTCAATGAAAACTACAAAAACGTATATAATTTCTATAGAAAAGGCAAAAGTGTTTTTGTCTTAACTTCAAAATAAAGAAACCAACTAAGAACACGGCTGCCGTGCCAACCGATATGAGGCTCAATCAATTAGTACGCCTAAAATGCGTAAATGAGCGGAGCAATCATGTTCATTGACTTGCCGACCGTGGGCAGCGACTTCGACTGCTTATCTTATGCGCTGTCCTATACTTGTGCCTTTACTGTTTCATGGAACACATGCTAGATTTGCTTCAACACTTGTCATCACTTTTGGCTTTCTTCGAACGACATTCACTCAATTGCCAAACAACACAGTTGGCTTTTGTTTTGATTGCTTATAATTCGTTGTTCGGCTTTCTTTTTCGCCTCTCTTTCTCTCTCTCTCTCAACTAACTTTCAACGGCCTCTTTGCGTGAATTGCACACCCCCTTCAAAATTCTTAATTATAGTGAACTTTTAGTCTGAATTATGGCAAAATCAATTGCTGTTTGTGCAAAAAATTCGAACAGTAAAAACAGAACACAAAACGGACGCAAATCGTCGACAGCCAACCATGAGTTGAAGCCGTCGGCCAGCTATATCGTGCGCCCGATGGAGGGCGTCGAGACGCTCGATACGCTCAGCGCACATATGCTGAAGCAGGCGGCGGCGCGTCAGGCGCGAGCATCAGCCGCGGCAGTGGCAGTGGCCACCTTTGCCGAGGCGAAGGTGCTGCGCGTGGAGCGAAAGAAGCGTTTTTTCTGCTGTCAAAAGTATCAGCAGCAACATGACATGGCCAAGACCGAAAGCGACGAACCATTGCAGCCATTGACGCTAATGCAGCGTGACACGAATGCCGAGCACGTGAAGAAGATCGTGAGCATCGTGATCGGCGCCAAGGTGTACAAATGCAATTATGCATTGCTGCGCGCGTATTCGCATTGGTTTGCACGCATCGAAGTCATGGATGAGTTTCACTTGTGGGCGAAGCATGTGCCAGCGTTGGGTTTTGCCAATGCCTACGACTGGATGCGCGATGCATCGCAGTACATGGACATGGAGTCATTCGTGCAGGTGATACAGGTGGCCAAGGAGCTCGAGATACCGCAATTGGTGCAACAAGTCTGGTCCGCGCTGACCGGCAACTATTTCGTGGAGAAGAACGCGGTCGAATTCTACTTGCTGGCGCGTAAATATCCGCGACTCGATGACGTGCGCATTTACATGCTCAGTCGCATACGCAAGTACTTTCTGACATTTGTCGGCAGCGATGACTTCCAGAAGCTCGAGGCGAACGAGCTCATACAGCTGCTGAATGCCGACACCGTTGGCGTCAACAGCGAAGTCGAAGTGTTCTTCAGCGCGTTGCACTGGCTCAGCTGGGACTACAGTGATCGGCAGCGTCACTGCGCTGACATTATGAAGTGCATACGCTGGGTGAATTTGCCCAGCGGCTTTCTGCTTGATCTTCTGCATTGCTGTCGCCGGCGCGCGATCAAAGTGTTCAAGGTGAACAATGCCATACGGGAGTTCTGCAAGTGTGCGAACAATCAACAGATGCTCATGGATACTCTGACTTATGTGCGTCTCAAGCAAGAGTATCTCGAGGATCCGGATGGCATATTCCGTAGCGTATGCGAGCACATGCACTGGCAGACTGAGTTCCGGCCGCGTGATTGGCTCTACGATCGCACGTGTCGCTACCATTGTGCCACACCGTGCTTCCCCTATCAGAACGATGTCACTCAAGTGCTCTTCAAGCGTTATATACAAAGGCGACAGAGCTGCGACGAGAAACATTTGAGCGAGATACAAATCGTCGATCAAGCGATTCAACACAAGCCGACGCGGTTGCCAACGCCGACGTCGACGCCGCTGATGACAAAGACAGCACCTGAGACAGAGACAGAGACAGCACCTGAGACAAAGACAGAGACAGCAACTGAGATAGAGACAGTTACAGAGACAGCACCAGATATAGAGACAGGGACCAAGACGGTGACAAAGCCAGAGACAGAGACAAAGACGGTGACGGAGACAAACACGGAGACAAAGACAGAACCAGAACCAGAAGCAGAACCAGCGTCGGAGGCAGTGCGACCAGCGCCATCATTGCAGTCGATTAAGGCGTCCGTCGATGACACGCACGCGCAATAAGCGCGACAACGTGTCACGCCCTCATTGCACGTGTTTGGGCAAGACAAAGGAACGGCGCTTCTTTTCTCAGGCCCAAATAACGCAAAATAATTGCATTTCTTGCAGCAGTTGAGTCTTGTCTATTCGATTCAAGAATTTTACGCTAATTAAAATTTTGAAACGCAAATCAAATAATTGCAAATATTGTTTCAGTTTTTCGCAATATATTTTACTCATAGTTTTTAAGCTCCTTTCATTTTATTTGAGTTCATATATTTTGATACTCCTGACTCAATGGAACTTCGTGATGGCGTATATAACACGGAACAGAAGGCGACATTTTCGAAACTAGACTTGTCTATCGGTGCATCGGTCCATCAGTCTTAACTCATCTGTTGTAAGGTGGGCGCGAAATGAGATGATGTCAATAAAATAGGCAAGGCTTTAGAGAAAGGTTGTGAAGAGGCTCAAAACTTCATAGTTTTAGTTTTAGTTTATTTTTTCTGTTTCTATTGCTGATTTTTCAATTCTATTTTGTTGAGACTAATTTCACCGTTTGTGCTCAAACATAACTGAGCATTTTAGACTCTTGATTAGCAACAAAAGTTAAATGATGTTTGTCGGAAAAACTTGACCGCTTCGCTTCTCTGAGCTTCCTTTCGCAGTCGTTCTGTCTGTCCGGCACACATGTTATAAATTGTGCTAATTTTTTGCTATTTCTGTGACGATGCGAAATGAGTAAAAACGCTTATTTTGATGCTTCCCTCGCTCCGCACCGCTCTCTTCCTTTGCCATGCTGTCTAGAACAACTGACGTAATTGGCGCGTTGGCATAAGCAAAGCATTAAGCCAACTTAAGTCACAAGTTGCTGCCTGTGGAGCCAAGTCGGCTCGGCTCGGGTCGGGCCAGAGCTGTTGTTCTGCTCAATTGTGATACTCTCTTGTAGTCTAGTGTAGTGTAGTGTAGTGTAGTGTAGCGTAGTGTGGCATCGCAATGTGTTGACTGATTGTCGACAGCCGCAGGCGTTCTTCATTCGTGCCGCGTTTATGATGCGTTTTAAAATCACTTTGTTGTGAAAATTAATTATTAATAATTAATTTAAAGCAGATGTTGTTATCCTTGGCTTGGCGTTGGCGTTGCCGTTGCTCTTTTCTTCTGTCATTTCCGTGTTTTTGTTTAATGGCATTCGCTTTTCCATTGCTCTTCCATTCGTTGCTGTACAAACGCTATAAATGCGCAATTTAATTGAAAATGGCACAGTGCGAAATACAACAGCAGCAACAACAGCAGCAACAACAGCAACAACACAATCAAGTCAAAGTGCCTTCAGAAAAAACAGCAGGAACAAAAGCAGTAAATGAAGAAGCCGAAGCCGAAGCCAAAGCCGAAGAAGAAGAATATGAATAATAAGATGAAGCAGTATTAGTTGATTATAGGTTGGCATTGTTGTTGTTGTTGTTGTTGTTGGTGTCGTTGATAGCAGCACAATTTCATTTGTCGTTGTTTTTGTTTGCTTTAATTGAAATAATTGAAATAATCATTCAAAGAAGACGGCACAGCTTCAAGCAAACATGCAAAACCTGTCGCAATCAACTTCATCAGCTGCATGGCTGAGCAAAGGCAAGTCGTTGGGAGGCACGGAAACACACTCGTGTCGCGACATGGAAGCAGATGACTCTTATAATGATTAGCATAATTGCTTTTGAAAATCGAAGTTATTAACTCAAAAAAGTTTCTCAAAGCAAAGCAAATCGATAAATATTATATTATATTATTTGCCAGCATAGTTGCTCACAACATGCATCAATAATGTTGCTTCAAAGTGTTGCACAAATATCATTTATTTATTTAATTCTTGAATAACAAATGACTGTAATTTGGTATTATAAAATGATAATGTTATAAAGTAATAACTATAAAATAGTTAAAAATAGTATAATATAATTTAATAATAATAATTTTAAGAAATGAATATAGTAAAAAAAATAATAATAATATAAAAAATACAAAAAATTTTAATTGATAAAAAAATTCTTAATTATAGAAAAATGTTAAATAAATACTAAGAAGTCTTTGACCCTGAAATTTATTTGCAGAAGTCTCTGACCCTGAAATTTATTTGCAGAAGTCTCTGACCCTGAAATTTATTTGCAGAAGTCTCTGACCCTGAAATTTATTTCCACTATGCCCCTACTCACAGTCTTGTGTGGTCAGAGGCTAAAGAAACAAGAGCGCCACCACTCCATCCAGAAAATGATTCGCTATTCCCTGCCAGAGTCATATTTATGCATTAAGGTGAACTTTATTGTTCATAAAAGCAACTTTTAGACTTAAGACAATTCGTCGTTGATGTCGCATCAGCGCTAATATAAAAAAATGCTGGTCTTTGAGGTAAGCTTGTGCGTCAGAGCATCGAGCGCAATTAATCCACCGCCAACTTGCGAAATTTCGCAAAGTTCAATTATTGAACTTGAACTTTGCGCTATGACTAAAATAACACATGACCGAGAGACATTATGTGAAGTCATCAATCACAATAACAATAACAACAACAAAGATAACATATCATATTAATTCGTTGGAAAAAAGTGTTAATAAAAGACGAAATGAAATACCAAAAACAAGTTTAACCATAAATGATTTACCTCAGAGCGGCAAGAACATATTGAATTACACGGCAAGCGCAGAAGCATGTTCGCGTATTTATGCAACCAAGACTCGGGCTTTTGTTCATGACCTCCCGAGGAGTTCAGCCGAATTGTATTACATTGGCAACAGAAAGCGCAATCAGCGTAAATTTCGCCGCACAACATTGCGTATGCGTTATCTCGATTACTTGATAGTAAGCCGTGTACAGTTACGTCGCTGCAAACAAGCCAACCCACTGACCAACTAACCAACTGTTTGACCACTTGACTCTTGAGGCGCAACACATGCACAGCAAAAACAAAAACAAAAGCATCAAAGAACATGGCTAAACCATAAGTCATGAGTCTGTCTATTGGCCTTTTGCGTAATCCGTCTGTCTGTCTAACCATGCCTTTGTCTGTCTGCGCTTGTTTGGTAACAAATTCGAAACCATTTCGTTGCAACTCTCATTTTGGTTCATTTGCGCAATGCATCATGTTCAGGCATGTAATTATGAATTGCAGAAATATGAGTCGACAAAACATACGACTTTCTAATGACACGCAACAAAAATAGCCAAAGGCTCTCAAATGAAACAACATTTTAATGCAAAAGCTTCATTTATATAATGACATATTACACATGCATATTGCACACATTCATTCTAAGGCCATCGGTGCGTATGATTGATATAATATGTCAGCGGTATAACAACAAAAAACATACAATTAGTAACAAAACATACATTATTCATATTATTCATGAAATGCTTGGTGGATTTTATAATTTTCATTAAAAAAAAATAGACAACGATTATGTTTGGGCGGATGGATGAGTTATAATCTCCAATTCGAGAGTCCAGCATGAATAGGCGGTCTTCCACCAAACCAAAATAGCTTCATTGAGTCCAAAAAATATCATTTCTCTGTCGGCTAATGAAAATAGAAGGGTACATCATTTACATAATTTCCGACCAAGCGGAATTTTTGTGTTTTTCCGCTTTAATTCATGGTGAATGTACAAATTTGCAATCGAATTAACCATGAGGCTTTGACAGCAAATCATTCGTATTCAAAAACAATACGACACAAAATGCAAAGCATAAAACTGAAAAAAATTCAACGATATCTCTGACTTATTTTGTTCTGTGTTGTGTTGTGAGGGTGAGGGGTTGGTGAGGGGGCTTGTCGTTCAACATGCGCAACGAATTTGCCAATCATTTTCTGTATTTGTGTTTTTCTGTTTCTTTCGTTCTTGTTTTGTAAGATGCGTGTGTGTGTGTGTGTGTGTGCGTGTGTTATGCTTGGACTCGATCGATTCGTTTGTTATTGGTTGACTCAATTATGCAACGTTAATAAACAGTTTTCGTTACGAGCTTCAAGACAATTTCCTTCGTTCAGTCTCATTCATTTTAACGTGATTTGAATATTAAGTTAATTGGCAGCACAAGGCAAATATTAGCTGTCAACATATAAAGATAGCACTGACACACAGACAGACGCACAGACAGACACACAGACAGACACACAGACAGACAGAGAGATAAGCTGACGTAATGTGCTAATGATGCAACCCGCATTGATTTATAAACTGCGCTGCGGTTTGCTCAAGTGTATACTAATTTTAATTGTTATGCTATATCGCTCACACACTCTCTCTCTCTCTCACACGCAAATGCACATGCAAGTTAACTGGCAGTTGACTATTTTCATATGTCTCTAGCATATTAACGTGTACTGCGAATTTACTAACTAAGATGCAACAGTTCGGAAATAATTATGACAACTTTGACCTTAAACAGAACACTGCATACTAGTAGGCGGCAAGGCGTGAAATATGAATATTGTATAATTTAACAGAACGCATTATTTTCGCTTCATTTATTCGTATATTATTTGATAACATATGTGCAATAATTTCGTTTTGATTTATTTGCAGCCAACAATAGCAACAACCACAAACAGACAAAGCCAGGCTTAGTAGCCGCCACGGCGGCTGCGCTACAAAAACAAACCGACAAACAAATATATAAAGAAGAAGCGCAGACAGACTGCATAAAAACCAACTAAGCGCGCGAAAATTACGCAATTAATATAAAATTTACCAACAACATACAAGAAAAAGAAATAAAACGAGACAAAGAAAAGTAAACCCAACAATAAAAGGAGCAGAAAGACGAGATTTGCCACACAAAACGTCTCAGCTGAGCTGCGCTGAGTGAAATATTGAGCAATAAAAAGTAACAAGCAAAAAAACAACAACAAAAAAGGGACAAAAAAGAAAAAGCAGCGACAAGTACAACAACTAAACTAACTGTAAATCAAAGCAACGCAAGACAAGACAAGACAAGTCAAGGCAGACAAGCAACAGCAAACGAAGAAGAAGCAGCAGCAGCAGCAGCCACACGAACAAAAAAGAGACAAGTAGTAGAAGAAAAGGAAACAAATTAAAGGCGTAGGTAGCAGCGCTGCAAACGAAAATGCTACGTCCGTTGATGCTGCCGCTACCTCTGCCGCTGCTGCTGCTGCCGCTGTTTATGGCGGTGGTGTTGCCGCCGTCAATGGCAACACCAGATCCCGCTGCTGCTAGCGGCAGCGCCGCAAACTGCGCTGAATGGTCAAATGCAAGTGAATGTCTCAATCACACAACAGCGACCGTTGGTTTTACTAATAGCATCAACAACAACAACAACAACATCAACGACAACAACAACAAGAACACGAATAAGAATAAGAATGATGCTGCGTTCAATTATGGACAACAACAATTTAGTGATGTCAACGATTCAACGCCGCCGGACAATTTACTTGAGATGGAATTCGAAATGGACGGCGATAATTGGCCATTGGAGCGTATTGTCTCTGTAATAGTGCCCGTATTTTTCGGTATTATTGGTTTTGCTGGTCTCTTGGGCAATGCACTCGTCATACTCGGTAAGTGTGAAAGTCAAATCTTCTTCCACTGCTTCAATTTCTTTGCACTTCATTCAGTTGGCATACAAAAATGTCAAATTATTTGTTTGTTTGTTTCCACACTCCTTCGACGCTTCACAGGTGACTAAGTGAGTAAGTGAGTAAAAGAGTTGGCAAACAAATTTGCGAGGCTCAATGTTAAGTTAGTCCTTTAAACAAAAACAAACAGTAGAAGAAACCGAAACGGTAACACACACAAACAAGGACGATCATTACTTCAAATGGCAAATCAAAATGTAATTATTATTTTCATCTCTGTCTATGCTCTCTTAGCCATTCTGTGCAAATGTTTTTACAACTGTGTGTGTGCGTGCGTGTGTGTGTTTATCTCCGTTAGTGGTTTATATGCAATAGTGCGCACTCTAAGCCAGCACATGGCCAACGTTTGGCCAATTTATGCAAATATCTTTTGGGCCAAAGCAAATAACAGTGCCACAATGCGACTCATTTCGTAGCGAATATTCTGCCATTTTTATGTTGTTTTTAATGCAAACTCATGTGCTTCTATGTGTGTGTAAGAGTGTGCCATACTATTTTACTATTGTCATAAAAAAAGAACTAGCGCAATGGGATTTGTTGGCAACTGTAAATGTTACTCTACACGCACTACAGTAGCACTACACTTGAATTGCGTGTGCGCAATGGCAACTAATGAACGAACACATCCACAAGCAACATTATACAAACATATGTATAGATATACATAAAGCCAAGAGCAATTCTCCAAATCGGAAATTGCAAACTCTGAATAAAAATTATTAAAAAAAAACAACAAAACATATTCTGTTTTGGATCGAAACATATCCAGATCAAATAACACCTGAGGTATTCCTTATGATCAGAAATCCGGATAATCCATTTAAAAGTCAAATTAAATCGTAGAAGTTCCTACACCATGTATGTATTTTTGTGCTCTCAATTATCTTCACTTTATCTGGAAGAGACAACACTACTCATTTTCGCTAGTCATTTTGGATTTCCAATGCAAAGACACTCTATAAATGAAGCGCTATCAAAGAAAAGGATACAATGAGACAGCGGGAGTACAGGGCCGAAGAAGAAAATAAACTCGTCGTGGCATATCTCGTTGCGATTCAAGTCGTGTCGAATAAGTCCCGATGATCGGATGTTCAGATAATCGAGGTCCGAATAATCGACCATCATGCGGCCTAAAAGTATGCAAACTATTCTAATTTTTGGTACTTGTCAAACGATAAAATGAAAGTATTTAATGGAAGCAACTTTCTTTCACAAACAACCATGAGCTACAAGATCAATTCCCCATTTATTTCTAAAAGCAACAATTATACATACTTGGCCACTCAACGCCACTTACTGATAATGTAGCTTTCTATAGCTGAACTAATATATCAAATAAATCAAGTAGTTTTTGAGTTTATCAATTGCCAACAAACAAACAAACAAATAAACAAGCAAATTAACAAAAATTCCAATCTTTTTTCTTAAATTATTCGGTCATTTGATCCAAGAGGAGCTTGTTTGTGTGCTAACAACTTTAATTAAATCGATGGCAATTACAAATTGTTACTAAACGATATTTCTCTGCCTAAAACACACACCCACAAGCGCACGCACACACACATATACACATATACACACGCCAACATTAACGAAAAGAATTTTAAGTAATTACAAACAAGGATAACAAACAACGAAATAAACTCCTAGAATTCCATTGCCGCTTGTAATTTAGTCAGTCAACGAACGTGTAACTAAAAACCTTCTTGTCTAGCGTAAAGCGCCGACAGAAATATGTAACGAAACGTGCCACATTTGTAGCCTACGAGTTTTACGCAGCAGTGAATAATTCAGCATTAGAGAACACTTTTGGGGCCGCGCCGTGCCATGCCATGCCGAATCAAATGGAATTCAAGTTCATTTTCGGCACTGAAGTGACAGCAATTTCAACGAACTTCACACAATTCGGTGAAAAAATTCGACGCGTGAAAATCAAAACGCCATGTTAACATCAAGTTGGACAACGGCTGAGCGGCATACCACAGAAAAAGGGGCGACAACGCAGCACAGCACAGCACAGGACATCACAACGTACACGGGACGAATTAACAAATCTATAACACACACAGACAGACACACACATACACATATGTGTGCATGTAAGCACGGCGTTAGGACATTGCCGACCAAGCAACCAAATGAATGGATTAACAGAAGGATTCACAAACTGGCAGGCTGAACTGAAAGACGGACAAACAGACAGACCGAACGACCGACAGACAGACAGCGAAACAGTCATTTTGGGTTAACAGGAATATTTGTGGCCGTGATAGAAAATTGTCACTGGACAATGCGACTTTTGTTCCCAACAGTGAATTGATTGGATTTCGGATTTTGAGTTTGTAGCATGTTGTAGATGATGATGATGATTATAATGCTGTCGCCTAATCCAGCAAATCTATCGTTTTTCCTTTTTTTTTTTGGTTTCTTCGCCAACTCTCAGTCAACATTTTCACACACATCATCACTCATGTGTTGTGTTGGTAACATTTGTGCCAAGAGCCAAGAATTTTTAGCCAATTACAATTTGTAATACGGCTTCGACTCACATACGGCTTGTCCAAGCATACCTGCGCATAGTTGTATCAATAATTTTGCCAATGTCGTGTTCATGTTCATTTTTATGTTGATGTTCATGAACATGTTCATTTTCATGTTCATCAACAGAACGAAATCGGTCACTTTGGTTGCTCTTCTTGTCGCTATTGCTGTATTGTTCCGGCCAACCTGTACACATCCGTTTCCGTGCAGGCTGCTCCGTTGTGGCTCGTACCTGTCCGGTCGTTGGCATTCGTGCACTCAATCCTCTTGCCAGCACTGAAGCATACAACAAAATGACCCAATTGTGTTCTGAAAAAGGTTTTCTCCTTGTTCTGCATAACTTTTTTTGTCTTCTTAACATCTTTTTGGCAATATGACAGCATTAATGCAAATTCAACACAAAGTGTGGCAGAGAAAGAGAAACAGAGAGAAGTTAAGCAGACAAGACATGCGACTAACAAAAAGTTACCTTTTTTCTGTATTGAAAACATTTTCTTTGTTCTTGTTTATTTTTTTATATTTTTTTGTTAATTATTGTTGTTTTCTGCTTGGACAAATTCATGCGTGCAAATATCAATTTGTCTTAAATTGAAACATGAAATATAATGTTTACATATGTAAGTATTTCTTTTGAATCAAAGAGGCACAAAAAACATAAATCTGTTCAACTCAAATCTGTCAGGAGTGATTGCCCATCGGACAACATGTTTTCTTTTGTTATTTCGTTATTTATTTATGAAATATTATTATTTCTTCTGCTCCTTTTTTAATGTTTTGCTTGGCACTTCACATTGAAGGTATTTCTCCTCAGTTATTCTATAATATTTCATAGTCGATTGACATGCACAAGACATGACATGATATAAAATTATTGTTGACATATGTCATGCAACATTTGCTTACATTGTCGTTTGTCTGATGTTCAACATGAGCGTTTTACATAAGTGTACATTTTCAAAGAAACTTTCGAACTGCGCAAGTTGTCTTGCACATTGTGTACATTGGCACATATTACAATTTATGCTTGTGCACAATCCAGGATATTTTATCGCTATGCAATACAACTTTTATGCATTTGCATTTTCATTAAAAGAATACGTATTTATTAACAAATAGAAAAAGTTGACAATATGAACGTTTTACTTGCCAGCAAATAGAAGAAGATGAAAGATTTATAGACTTAAAACAAAGTGAAATTGAAACTCACTGCCAAAGTCATGAAAAGACATAATTCATATGCCCACACACAAGCACACACACTTAGCAAATGCTACCTAGTCACGATTAGTTGCAGCGAACTGCAAAATGATAATGACAATCCTGTGCACGCGCCAAACCAGACTCATTCATTTTATGTAAAAATACACACACACACACACACGCGCACACTTTGAGATACTCAGTAGAACAGACTGACAAATTACCATTCAACACTTGCTATTGAAACACCCACACAGAAGTACCCACACACACGCCCACACACACACGCGCGCGCACCGAGACAAAGCCACATACATACATGAGCAAACAAACAAACAAAGAAATAAGAACGAAAGCAAGAGAGCAAAGAAAGTTTGGAATTTTTGCAATGCAACTATTTCACTTTGGCTCACACAGACATTGCATAAAAAAAAATCCTTTGGAATTTGAGCAACGGAAATGGAAACCGGTAAAAGTGCTATTTCGGTCTTGCCGAACATTGTATACTCTTCTCGCCATTTTTTTGCTGCGCCCATTTTTTCTTGGAAATAGTATCTCTATTAATCTTAATAGCCGACAAACCAATATTAATTTTTATACTTCCTTGGGCGCCTGAGATGAGAAAATGTTTGATTTTGTCAATAACTGGGCGGTGCCGTGCCCATTTTGCGATCCAAATAGTTTTAATCTTTCCCTAGTTAAGAAACAAAAAAGTTTTTCACACAAGACTTTTAACTTTCTTCTCTTTGAATGGAGGCTACCAGTGCCAGTGGTCCGATCATGCCTTGTTCTCCTGATTAAGAATATATATACTTTATATGGTCGGACATGTCTCCTTCTGGGTGTTCTGAACAAAGCTATGTGAAGAGTCTAAAGGAAGCGTGTTAAGAAGCAGTGGGGTGCGTCATAATACATGTAACACTTAAAAGTTTTACAGTTGCATGTAATTTGACATGTCGGCTTAACGCCAGGTGGCGCTTTTGGCTCACAAAGATTAGCAACGAGAGTGAGAGAGAGAGAGAAAAACACGTATATTCAAAACAGGCAAAGACATAAGAGTTTGTTCCTTATTACTTTTATTATTATTATTATTTTATAATTTTATTTTTTATGAAAGAACTTTTGACTTGTTGAGTTGGAACAAGAAATAACAGCAAAACCGACAACGAAGTGTAGTGTTATGTCATGTTGCATACTCTAGTGTAGTGTAGTGTAGTTTAAAGTATCTCGGCGCGAGATGAAAGCATCTTTAGCATATATATGAGCAAGTGCACTTGTGCCAATGAACTGCATGGGTGTTTTTCCGTTGTTTTGGTTGAAAGTGCTCAAGGCGCATAGTAATGGCTTCTAGTTTGTGTTGCCAAATCATACAAACACATATTTGCATATGAGACATGTCTTTGGCAACGCATGCATAAACAAGTGCGAAAGTTTGTCTTAGCTGAAATTTCAGGCGGCGTTCATAACTCATAGCAAAAAAAAAACCACGTCTTTGCTCACCGCTCTAGCCACCAACTGCGTTGCAACCATGCCTCTGCCACTTTCTACTTTGTCTTCTTGTCGATTCATTTCTTTTATTTCAGTTTTCATTACACATTTGCTTGTTTGCTTTAATCATAGAATTTGCTTTTGCTAATTTGCAAAAAAAATGGAAAAAAAGGCGCGCCATTTTGTAAATTGTAATCAAAATCATTGTCACAATGACAATGCCAGCGAAACTATCAGTTTATATAATCATTGCCGTCTTGTTGGCTGCTAAATCTACATGTGTCTCTGGGTGTGTGTGTGTGTGTGTATTTGTGTGGGTGCAAGAGTCGCTTGTTGTTTGTGTCGAGTGGCAGCGGCTCGAGAGCGTTTATTTTTAGTGCCAAGACTTATTGAATAAGACTAACGGTAGTCATGCACCTTATTGGTGTGTGTGTATGTGTGTCTCTCACCGTATATATGTATGTGTGCTCAGCGCTTATATAAGCATTGTTCTTTACAACATTTTGCTTTCCCTTTTTATCGCTCTTATTGCTGCTTTCTTCTACTTGTTGGCCAAAGGCCACTTTTCTCTCAATTAGCTATATACATTTACTACTACATCGTTGCCACATACACACACACACACAGACACAGGCACACACGAGAATCGCTATAAATGCATGAACACTTAGCAGCCACTGTTGCTAATATTGTGCTCGACAATGCTTTCCTTCCTTGACGTTCTCATTTTATTTTTTTCTGTTGCCTTTTTTCCTTCTCACAAGCTGCGCCATTGTTCTACAGCAAATATATATGCACATGTATGTATATAAATGTGTAGGTGTGCATTTGTATGCATTGTCGCGTCTCGTATTCGCATCAAGGTTACAAATTGCATGCGAAATGAGCTTACAGTTGAGATTTTTCTTGCTAAATAACGATAGAGCAGACAAGCCGACAAGCCGACAAGACAACTCAAGCAAAGCCAACATCAACATATCCGTATAAGCGTCTTTACTAGCTTCGTGCATGTGCTTGTCTCGGTGTGTGTGTGTCTGTGTGTGTCTGTGGAGGGGCTGTACATTTGTATGCCGCAGAATGCTGCTGTACTCATAGAAGTGCCATCAGTTTGGCTTACTAAGTTGCATTCTGCATTGAGCGCATGTATTTATTGTATTATATTTTACGTTAAAAGCGAAAAAACATTGAAAAATCGAATTTGTGGAAAAACTAAGAGCCAAAGTTACATGTACAATGACAATAGAAGGCAACAGTTATATTGCATACACTTGCATATTAATCCTTTTCATAGGAAAGCTAAAAACACACACACAGACAAACATTTCAATTGCCAGCTTACATAAAGGCACGAATACTTGACACGCCTCCATTAAAATCCTCATACATACATAAACCACAGCCGGATTACATTTTTTTTTTATTATTATTTTTTTAAATTGTGCCGACGAGTTGTGCCTTCGCTTACACATACTTGATATTTGTAGCCGTATGTGTGAAAACAAAATTATAACCACATGAATGTCATTGAAAAGTTATTTGAAAGCAAGCGAGGTGATCAAACATAAATTTAATCTTGAATTATATTTTGAAATTCTTCAAGCAGACGTTCAAGACCGCAACGCCTGCTACCAACTTGCCTGGCAGCGTCTCCCGCCGTCAGAAGGCAATGCTGTGACACAAAACCAACCTATCGACCCACCGACCGACCCAACCCAATCGCCCATTTCCACTAAACTACATTCGAAGAGTGAAGAGACTTTCAAGTGCTCTTTTGATAAAACACTTGAAATGTTAAACAAAAAAAAATTTATCACAAAAAGTAATAAATAAATAAATAATAAATAAAATAAAATAAAACGACAAAAAATATTCGTGTTGAGTTGAGGCATAAAATAAACGCACAAAAGTATGCTATAGAAATGTATATACTTCGTTACAGCATATGGGCAAGTCAAACAGAAATTGCAGTGAATACAAATATGTGTGCGTGTGCCTCTGTGTGTGTGTGTGTATTTGCTAAATGTACACAAATCTACATGCAGACAAATTTATTATCCTACGTTGATAGTGATAAAATTTATAACCGAAATTGAGTCTGTGACAGCGGCAAATACACAAAGAACACACATTGTCGCACCAACACGTTTGTTTGCTGGTTTGTGTGCGTGTATAGTACAAAAAGGACACCCGCGGATAAAAGCATGCCCAAGTGGCCAACACCTTCACAACTGGCACACACACACTTGTAAATACATGCATACATACTACACTCGTCATATTTATACTTCTTTTATGGACCATGTAAAATTTTATTGTTTTACTTTTCAATGCAATGCTGTATTTCAACGTGTGTACTCATGAGTGTGTGCGTGTGTGCGTGTGTGCAGTGTGTATACGTGTGTGTGTCTACGTGTTTAGTAGACGAAAATATATATCATATATGTACGCCATGAAGCGCTAACAAGCATTCGCCTGTTTGATTCTACCCTATACCTCAAAGCACAAACGTACATGAGTTTTATGCAAGCACTAAAGGAGGCATGGTATTACCTGCAAAGAATATATAAACATTCATGACTTATTAGATTTCAAAAATATAACAATAAAGTCATAACCGTCCCTCTGTGAGTCTCTGCGAATGCATAGATCTTGATACTTATTTTTTTCCTGAAAATTGATGTGATCAAAGAAAAGGTTTGTGCCACGTCTAATATAGAACAGAATCTCAAGTATCTCACTTGAATCTCTGGAAGCATACGAGTCGAACGTATGAGGGTTTTTACAAATTATTTCAATCCAAAAATGGACATAACCTCCTAATTTAGGAACATAGTTGGAGGTAAAAGGTATTTTAAAGTCGAGCACTCATGACCATTTTGATTCTCTTTGTTTTATTTATGCATTTGAGTTTGTACACTTCTGTGTGTTTCTGTGTGTGTGTGCGTGTGTGAATATGTGTGTGTGTGCGAGTGTGTGTGTTGACGTTTTCTTGCAAATGTTTTCGTGATATGCTTTTGTCAACATATGGTTTTATTTGAGCATTGTTTTCGCATATGCTCGTAGATGATGTAGTTAGATTTGTTACTGCTAGTGTTTATATGGCCATCTATGCGTGCGTGAGTGCTTGTGTGCGTGTGCTTGTGTATGCAAGGCTTCATTTCAAATCCATCAATTCTGAAGTAATATACGAGCTTACACAAACTGAACTCCACTTCACTTAACTCAACTCAACTTGGCTTAAATCAGCTTAAGTTTGCTTTAATTTATTTTCAAGATCCTTTCAATTAATTTTCCATCATTCAACTTAAGTTATTTACTTTCCCAATTGAATTTCTCTCCTTTAAACTCATCAAACTTACAGTTTCAACATAGAAAAACAAACAATAATTAAAACTTTACACACATGTTGTCAAAGATTTCGCGCACAAGCATTTAAATTTAACATAGCATACTTTAAAGGGCAACTGCGAACTGCGCAAATTTCGTTGAATTATTACAGCAAAAAAAAGAACATGTTAAGAAATTCAATTGGCATATTTAAGGCACCGAAAAGAAACGTTTGTTATTTCTTTTACTTTTTATTGCCAAAAATAAAAATCAAAGAATCAAATAAATAAATGCCACTATTTGATTTGTTAAGCCATTTTTATGATTCATTGATTGATTGACGTTCGTTTATGGATTTTTAATGGCAAACATGAAAAAATGATTTCAAATTTATGTGACAAAAAACAATGTGCGTTTGTTTTATTTTCGACAAACGTAATCATTGTATGCTTGCTGCAATACCCTACACAGCACGCGTTGTGTTAAGGTACTTTGAGTTACAGAACGACCAACGAAATGGAAAGGTAATGCTTATAATTTGAATCAGCATTTTTAAAAATCAATAAATGTTCGAAATTGTTGTCCTTTTTCAAAATATCCAAGATTTTACATAACTTTAGCTTTGGAAACATTTTTTTAGAACTTTCATAAAAAGAGGTCTTAGTTGTGATGAAAACAGAATCCCTTTGCTCTTAATAACACCAAAAGTCACAAAAAGTCTCAAAAACTTTTGTCTGTGACGCTCCCTCTCTCTCTCTTCCTCTCTCTCTGATTAGTTGTCTCAACTGTTGTCAAACTAAACTGTCAATCTGTTAGGCTTTATAAAACACTCAGGACATTGAATGTAACACAATGAAAGAATGCTGAAAATGTTTATAAAATATAAAGATATATTCCGTCACATATTAATCGCTGCAATCCATGCATGCAGAGTATTATTGAGTCAGTTATACACTGCCTTACCGATCATACTTGTGTATTGTAAGGTTGTTGTTCTCGTGGCCTTTTTGTGTTTGTAAACGTGCATGTTTTATCCTTGTCGCTATTTGTTTTTTTTTTCTTGCTGTTCAGTGTATATAGTATGTGTGTGTGTGTTTTTATAAATGTACATACACATACATATTTATATAAATTTTTTATTGTTTGTTATCTGTTGTAAAATATGACGGCCTGCGGCTTTCATTGCTCCTGTTGTTGTCTTTGTGCGTATGTCTTCTTGTCTTATGGTCCGTACATCTGTCCATTCGTCCCTTGAAATTGCCTATTTGTTGTCTGTTTCATTTAAACAGGAAATTCATGAAGCGTTGATACAATGGAAGCGCTGAGTCTCAAGCTTAGAGTGGCACGGTTAAATGTAACATTGAAGATAGAACAGGAAACGGCCAGGACCAAGATACAAACGAATGAATAGCAAATAGAACAACGACGGAAATAACTACAATTTTCCTATAAATTTATTTATATTATTTGCATATAATACTTGTACCTGTTACACAGGCAGTGCGTTCAACGAGGGTCGTTTGTAGAGTAGTCAAATGATCATGTCTCTTTCACTCTTTCTACTACCTCAAAGAGACTCTAGAAGCGACCCGCGCTGTTGTATGCCATGAGCACGTCGAGCATAATTGGCATTTTGCATTGTGTCAAACCGGAAAACATTACGCATGTTGGCATGTTTAAATTTATGGTTTTTTTAATTAAACATGCATTTGCGTGTGTTGTGTGTTGTGCTTAGTCGATGCTTATCCGATATTTTGTTTTAGTTTTGTGGCTATTTGCATAAATGATAAGCACTTCATTTTCATTTCGACTCAATGATTAACAAATAAAATACAATAAAATGCGTAAAATTCGCATGCAGGAATTTAATAAACGTGAAATAATTGTGAGCTTCACACCGTCCGAAACTTTTGCACTTTGGCATTGGCCACGCCTTGTTCATTACACGCATATTAGCAGCTGTCACTTCAGCTGTCGCTTTAACTTTAAGTACAAATATCATTTTCAGTCATAAATCCGTGTCATAAATCTTATAACAAATAACAAAAGTAACAAAAAAAAAAAAAAAAAGGAAAAGGAAAAAAGAAATTTGCTGGCAAATCATTAAATCGCGTTAACTAAAATTATTACGTATACGTATATGTATGTACGTGTGTGTCTCATTGTTCGTGTAATATTCCATCAAGTGTGCGAGCTTCAATGACATCAATATCACGCTTAATGTAGGGTATTAAACCAACATTAAAGTCCTATAAAAGAAATTTATTTGCTTACCCACCCGTCCATTTGCTTGCCTGCCTTATATGTGAGGGTTTTCCTACGCTCTGCTTTGCTTTCAACTTGAAATTTCGGCCCGCTTTTCATCTGCTTTTGCTGCTGTTTTTTATTGAGAGAACGCTCAGTAACCTAACAACGACGACACGGAGCATGTAGGCAAAGCTTAGCGTGTCATGGAGGCGTTGTGAAGAGCGACCAAGCATGGCCAAAGGAACATGGGCGCGGGGGTGGCGCGCAAAGGTCGCGTGCTTGATTATTTGTTTGTTTGTTCGTTTGTTTCATTGTTTGCCTGTGTGCGCGCTCCCTACCGCTCTCCCCCCTCTCTCTCTCTCACTGTCAGCCGCTCTTGCACGCTACGCCCTCTGTCGGTCTACCACTTATATACAAGTCCTTTGTCTTCTTGTAGCTGCTCTACACGCGGTATTTGTATATGTGCGTGCGTGTGTGTGTGTGTGTGTGTGTGTGCGTATGTGCGCGTGTGTGTGTGTGCAAGGACCGTATTAAATAACAACTTTTTTTCAGCTTGGCCGCTTTTTCTTTTGAAAAACAGACGCGTGTTCCTTACCTCCAGCAGCATCCGACTACGCAACAACAACAACAACAATTCCTACAATTCCTCTACTATAGCCGAGGCGCAGTGCGTCGCGCCTAAACCCGAAGCGAAAGGACTCACTTGCTCCATAAATTATGCTATACTTTATTATTTTGGTAACCTACAACAACAAGAGGTCGCAGCAGGCTTGCAAACGGCATACATTTTGAATACTTGTATTTATTTCTTGTCTGGTGTGTTGTTGTTGTTGTTCTTGTTATTTGTTATTGTTGCTGTTACTGTTGTTGTTTGGGTACTTTTTTTTCATTTGGTTACTTGCTTGACTGTTGCGGACGGCAGTTTTGTTGCTTTGTTCATTCGCTCGCTCCGCTCTGTAATTGCGCTTCGCTCCTCGTCGCTCCTCGTCGCTCCTCGTCGCTTAACAATCGCCTCGCAGCGCGCTTGTGTTGGTGAGTTAGTTTCACCGCCGGTTTTGTTTTGTTTGTTTCCTTTTCTTTTTCAAGGAAGCAGCAGAGGGGCATTGAATATGGAGGTGTGTCCCATTAAAGAAATTACCATAAAAATCATGCAATGCTTTTAACTTGTTACGCGCTTCGACGCGTTTTTTTTTGTTCTTGTTCTTGTTCTTGCTTTTGTGTTTATATTTTTTTATTTGCTTCCTGTACTGTGGCGACTTCAGTTGAGTGTAAAGTGTGACGACTTGAAACGCATGTAATATGTGGCACGAAAAAAAGGCACAACGACAATTTGCTTTCCTTTTTTTTTTTTTGCTGTCCGTGTGCGTGTATCTTAATTGAATAAAATGTATATTTTGTAACCGTTATGCAAATCAAGTAATAGCAACAACACATGCCGCCCGCCATTCAACTCCAATTGAAAGTCTTCTTTTCGATATTTCCTTTTATGTTTCTTTGTGTCATTTCATTTGCATTTTCTTTATTATTACTTTTACATTGTTTTTCTTCTTCCCTATTTTTATGCTTCTTTCATTTTCTTGCTGACTTCTGCTCGTCGCCTTCCTTTGAAGCTTGGCGCTCCTCCGTGCCATTGTTCACTAGCCCACTGCCTTCAGTCGTAGCCAACCTTTGTCGCCGCCTCAACTGTCCTGCGAACCAAATGTGATCATCACCGCACATTCGATGGTTATTGCTCACACAAACACGATCATTTAGTGGCATCTGCTTTTCGTGTTAGCTGCCCAACAAGGAGAGGACGCTCTGCCAATGCCGTCGATCAATACTCGCCGAATGTGGCAAGCCAAACATGTGCATTAAGTTTTTGCCCTTTGACAAATTGTCAAAGCAATTTACCTCAACTGCGTGTGTAATTTTCCATTGTTGTTCAATTTTTTGCTCGCTTTGACCGCTCATTTTGACCTTAGCACAATTCTTTTTTTAAACTGTTGCCGCCGCCAAGCTGCTTAACTTGGTCGAGTGTAAAAACGCCAACGCCAACAAAGGCAACAACAACAACAACAGACACACAAGTCTAAATTGCATTCATTGCTGTCCTTGTTGTCACTTCTTATTTTTGTAAATTTCTCTTTCGCTTCTACAAAAGAGCCTTTCAGCTTTCGCATGAAGTTTGTAACGCCCTTGCAATATGAAGTGCAAATATTCGCCATCAGCCCCTTAAGCAACCCCCTGTCTTTGATCAGCCACTTAGGCAGTGACTTCTATTGAAGCTGTTGAGATGGCAGCTTGAAAAAGGTTTATTTGCTGTTAGTATTTGTCTTAGCAGGCTCATTTAATTCTATTTGATTTAATTTGCTCAGACGTTGTGGGCAAGACAAGTGTATATTAGTTTCGACAAGGCCGAAAAGTGCGCCTTTTATTGTTGTTTCTTATATTGTTTACTTGCATGTCTCGCTTTGCTGTTGCTTGTAGCACAAAGAAAACAGAAACAAAAACAAAAACAAAAAAAACATGAGCCAAGCTGGCCAAGTTGCCATTGTTGTCTAAGGACTAAATTCCATGTCGTATACGTCGTTCGTGTCGCCTCGTCATGCACACTGTGGACGTCATTGTGTTGTTCATACAAAAGCAAACTGCTCAGACACACACACACACACACAATACACTGCGCGAAATTCCTTACTTTCGTAGAATAATAACTTTTTTTTTATATAAAAGCTTATTTGGCATTTTTTTTCTTTAAGCTAAAAAACAAAAAATAAATTATATTAAATAAATATAAAATATAAAACAGTAAAGGAATTTTTTTTATATTTTTTTGGTTTTGCTTAGTGTAAGACAAGCATATGCTTAAACAAGATGTACTTATATATGTATATTTGTGTATATTATAATTGCCATAAGTGCACGTACCACGCTTTCTAAGTGCGTGTGTGTGTGTGTGTGTGTAATTTCAGTTGTTGTCGTTCCTTCCAATTACATAGCACAGCCAACGATACCAGACCCGACCCGACCCGATCCGACCAAACCAGACCAGATTCCAGCATTTTATTTGCATTGTTCGTGCGCTTTGTTACACCATTTCGGCATTGTTTGTGCTCATTCGCTGCTTGCTCTGCTCTCTCTGCCCGCTCTGCTCAAGCGACAACACAGCCCGCCCACTGCCTAAGTTTAGCATTGACTGACACTGTGTTGGTCGGAGGTTGAGGCTTTTTTGTCCACACATATATTTTTTTTTTGCCTTTCTTCACTTCATACTTGAAAAATATAAGTTTACTTCTTGCATGTATTCTTTTGCTTTTATGCCTTCACTTATGCATGTTTGTGTGTACGTCCTCTGTATAGCCAATGTTCATCCATCATTTTTGCACACACACACACACACACACACACACTCGTAAAGCTTAAAAGAAAAATGGCATTCGGTCGCAATTAGCCAAGCAATTTCTGTATTGTTCGCACAACTCACAGCAAAGCAAAAGAAATGTAAATATATTTTGCAACTGAAACGGCCACAGATGAGTTTCATAAAGGCGTGGCGTCGGGGGGCTATGTGCAATGATAATGGGTTGAGTAAGGGGCATGGCAGGCGTGCAACAGCTGTTGTAGCTAACAAAACGTTTTCCATACGCTTGGCGAAACTCAAAAATCCAAAGCACTAATAATAATACTAAGAAAAAGCAGAAGAAGAAGTAGAAGTAGAACAACAACCAAGGCGAAGGCGAAGGCAAAGCCAAAGTCAAGCAAGGCCAAAGAGAAAGTGTGGCAAAACGCCAAATAATCGTAGAAAAGCAGTCGAAAATTGAGGAAAAATATATGTGTGAGTGAGTGGTAGAGAGAGGGAAGAGAGAAGAGGGACCGGTGTCTCAATAGCGACAAATAGACAAGCAGAAAACTGAATGCGTTTGCATTTTGGCCAGGCTTCAATTCAATTGACTTGACTTGTTTGACTCGACTAGTAATGAAGTTGTTGCTGTTGTTGCTGTTGTGCAAGCGAGCGAGCGAGACAGAGCTAAAACAGCTTGTTGTTGTTATTGACAACGCCATAGGATGTGGATGTCTGCTTTTTGACTTTTTCATTTCGTTTTATTATTATTATGTTGTTGTTGTTGTTTTTATTGTTGCTACAAATCAATTTCCTTTACAGATGCTTAGAAATATTGTGAAATATATATATATATATGTATTTAGCACAGGATGTTTGAAAAACATAAAACAACACGGAAAACCAAAAGTCACAGGGCAAAAATCAGCAGGCACGAATATGCCAAACAACGATAGCAACAACAACACCAACAACAACAGCAACAACAAGAGCAATAAAAATAATAACAATAATAACGGCAATAACGGCAATAATAATAGAAAGTGAAGTAGGAAGGCTTTGTTACAAAACAAAAGACGTCATCATGTTGCTCAATCAGCGCCAAGGTGTGCAGCAATGCCAATGGGCGTTGGGCCGTTGGGCGTGGCACTGTGCTTGTTTGTTTTTAAACCAACAAATCATTTTTTTTTCAGGTTTTTTTTTTTTATTTATGAATTCTTTGTTCTTCTTTTATAATTTTTGATTATTTATTTTTCATTTTCTGTATATTTGCTGAGTGTGAACGTGTGTGTGTGTGTGTTTGAGTGTGTGTGTGCGTTTGCCTTAGTCATTACATGTGCTTCACGTCTGTTCTATAATTTCTATTTTATTGCGAATAGAGATGTGCGCTTACTTAATATTGAAAACATGTTCACGCATATCGCAAACCAAACACTTCACAAATGCATGGCTTCGTGAATTCTCGTGAAATTTAAACAATAATGATTTTGTGCTTTCACAGCTTTCCATGAACTCACGCACGTCAAGCGTGCATTTCTATTTATTTCGACTTAAATGATGAAACCAGGATTTTGTTTACACCTTTGCTTTGGCTTCGTTGCCTTTCAGCAGTGAGCAATTTTACATCGGCAAAATAAAAGAGTATATTCGCTTTGGCAAACAGTCTGCAACGCTCGAAGAAAAACATTGCCGACTCTATAAATTAGGAGTATATATACTAGTTCAATCTTCTTCACATAGAATTCCTGAAAGAAACAAACCTATACAATAAATATAAATAAATGTAAGCCAACTCTCACATAAATAAGCAGACCTATAAGCAAATATAACTTTCGAGGCTAAAAGCCCCAGCAACCTTACCCCCATGAGCTCATACGTTGGTCTGTAAGCTCTCCAACTTCAAACTAGGCTGATATAAATAGATGAGAATATCCGTTGATGTCCGTCTGTCATTTGGAAGACGGAGAATCTGCTTATATCTAGAATTGATTGAAGCACCATAGTATATCATATATCTATAATGACACTCTTTCTGTCTAACATGTAAGTTTTGATATCGTAATTTTTATCATCTGTTGATGGAAGAATGAAAACTAGTAAAAAAATAAGGGCATGACTGCGCCTCTTAGCCTTTGATCACACAATTACTTCTGATTCGTAGAACATATTACTATGGAAGCGTATACAAATATCGTCTAAGCCTTAAACAAACTTCTACTTCTACAAACTTTTGGTTTTATTTTTGCTAAAATATATTTTTTGTGTTTTTGTTTTTTTTTTTGTGTTTTCTTTTGTTGCTTTTGATTTGATTTGCTTTTTGTTTTTTTTTTTTCTTGTAATTTTCATTTTGAAATTTTCTTGTTGTCGCAGCTCAACCGGAAATATACTTCCGGCATGACTGCGCGTTGGTCCATGGTAATAAGCTGACATTTAATGATTGCCTGAGACGTGCACGGTGCACGGCAACAACAAACAACGAACAACGAACGATGAACGACAAACTGACGCTGGCTTAGGCAACAACAATAACAACGACAAAAACAACAACAACTACGAAAAAGAAATTCACAGTAACATTTGTTTTTCAGTGCCGATTTTCTTTTTTCTTTTTTTTTTGCACCTTTTCTTGTACCAACAACCCCCCGCCTTGCCTGCCGGTGGCACCGTTGCCACAGCAGAGAAATTAGAAAACTGTTTTCTGACTTTGCGTGCCCGCATCTGTGAGTTGTTGTCGTTGTTGGTTTTTTTAAATAAATCTACTCTCAGCCCATTTTGAGAAGAACTGCTAAGCCAGTCAAGTCATGTTAGCGCACGCCGCTCCTGCTTGTTTGTTGTCCTGCATAATTACAACAAAATGTGACACGTGCACACGCACACGCACACACACACACATACATTTATTTTAGCAAACGAACGAAAAAAGGTGCAAATCTCAAAACGGTTTTAGTTTGGCTCGAAAGTGTTAAGCTTGTCACGATTCATGTAATAAAGTTAAGGTATACAAAAAATGTCAGCGAACTGAGCTCTTCAGCGCTTTGCCACACACACAAACACACAACATCACACAGACGACAACACACTCTCACACACAGCAATACTCAGCATGCCAGTGGCCAAAGCAGCGACCATGGTAGAATTCGAATCGAAAAACTGTCAAAACTCAAAATACAAAAATTTTACATTTGGGCATCTTAAATATTTTTTATTCGTAACAGAACTTTCAGGCTTTCTATTAAGAGAAATATCTCTTCTGGTTTAGCGCTGTTTATTAAATAATTTACCTTCAAGCCTAACGAAATTTCATACAAAATCTTCCATTGCAAAAAAATTAAAACTAGTAAGGGCGGTATAGTTGAGTATACTCAACCATATAATACCCTGCACATACCCTCACCCATTTAAATGGTGTTCCAAATATAAAAAATCAGTCAAAAGTGAGGAATTTTCGAAAAATTCGAGTTCGTAGATCTCTGAGGGGGAAGCCATGAAATAAAGGGGTGTTTTTCGGTATGCAGTTTAAAGGACGTATATTAACTGAATCTGCATACAAAATTTCAGACATGTATATTTCATAGTTGTGGAGATATACATATTTTAATAAAAATAAACTGGAATTTACCCAAAATTTAAGTTTGCCGACCTCTAATGGGTAGTCCAAATACAAAATGGTATTTTCTGGTATGCAGTCTTAAGAAGTTATATATACTTTGTCTACGAACAAAATTTCAGGTCCGTACCTTCAACAATTTCGGAGATGTAGGCTTTGACATGCAAACACTATTTGAGGGGTAATAAAGGGTAAGGGGGAAAAAGTTAGTATGCAGTTTTAAAGACATACATTTCTTTAATCTGCATACAAAGTTTTAGGTTCGTATCTGTTATAGTTGTGGAGATATACAAATTTTTGTAAAAAAAAAGTGAAATTTACAAAAAATGTAAGTTTGGAGGTCTTTGAGGGGTAGTCAAAAATACAAATGGGTATTTTCTGGTATGCAGTTTTAAGGACATGTATTTACTGAGTCTACATACAAAATTTCAGGTCCGTATCTTTTATAGTTTTGAAGATACAGTAATTTACAAAAAAACACTTTTTGAGGGGTAATGAAGGGTTGGGGGGAAAATTGGGGTATGCAGTTTTATAGGTCTTTACATACTTAGTCGACATACCAACTTTCATAGTTCTAGCGTTTCTGGTGTTCAAGTTATAGCCTTTCCAAAAAGTGGGCGTAGCTGGTTGGGCGGGAAGGAGTGGGCGTGGCTCAAAACCGTTCAAACTTGATCTGCTGCCGAGCATCACGAGTCTATCCTCCAAATTTCAAGTCTCTATCTTTTGTAGTTTCCGAGAACCATTGGTGAGGACGGACGGACGGACGGACAGACGGACGGACATGGCTTAATCAATTTGTCTTGTCGTCCTGATCAAGAATATATATACTTTATAGGGTCCCCCTCCCCTCCTTCTCAGCGTTACATACATTTCGGCCAAACAAACACAATATACCCTGGTACAGTATGTACAGGGTATAAAAATAAAAAATGCACGTGAAAAAACGGAGGGTTTCATTACTGTGTCGGGTGCTTGGCAGTCTAATGTATGCATAAGTTTAAGTTCCGCAAAACATGCCTTTATGAAGGCTTCCTCCGCTGGGTAATTGGGACATGTCTCCGCGTGACTTATCGCCATCGTTCTTCAGCGACAGAAACCCCCGCTAAGTTCTGTTATTTTTAAAACGATTCATCCATTGAACAATCCATCATCAAACATATTTTAAATATTTCATAACAACAGTATTTTTATTTAAGCTCTCACTCACTCTCTCTCTTGTGCTATCTCTCTTTTACAGTGGTCGTCGTTAATCAACAAATGCGCTCAACAACAAACTTGCTTATCATCAATTTGGCCGTTTCCGATATATTGTTTGTCATATTTTGCGTGCCCTTCACCGCTACGGATTATGTGCTGCCAGAGTGGCCGTTCGGTAATCTTTGGTGCAAATTTGTGCAGTACATGATTGTCGTGACTTGTCATTGCAGGTAAGTAAATTAAAAACAAAAACAAAGCAAAGCCACAAAAGAGAAAAACCATGCTGAGTATTGCAATTGAAAATTACAAACACCTTTTATGCTATTTTCAGTGTTTATACGCTCGTATTGATGTCCTTTGATCGTTTCCTTGCCGTTGTACACCCCGTTACCAGCATGTCCTTGCGCACTGAACGCAATGCTAGCCTGTGAGTAATAACCGCATAAAGTAATTTATTGCAGTGGAGAAAGAGTGTTAGTAAAAGTGAAAAGGGGTACAAGTTGTGCTCTGGGTAAGTCATGGCTTGCTAGTTTGTTGGCAGCGGGAGCGGCAAAGGCGTTTGTTGTGCCAACTTGCAATCGTTTGAGTGCACAAATTGCTGCAAAATGAATCAGAAGTTGTTTATGCAAAAGCGAAAATAAATAAAATAAAAAAACATGAGAATAATAAAGGCAAAAACAAATGTTATAGGAGAAAAAATACATAATAAAAAAAAGCTCTTAAGTCATTAGCAGACGCTTTGATGTTATACTTTGCATTGCTTTCATAGCAATCGAAGTGAAATTGGAATTTCTTTATATAAAATTACTAATATTGTTTGTTTGTTCTCTGTTTGTATTCCTTGGTCTTTTTGTGCATTCAGGGCCATTATGCTTGCCTGGATACTGATTGTGACCTCGGCCATTCCTGTTGCTTTGGCACACTCGGTGCGCATTTATCAATACCGTGGACGCGCTGGCACCGCTTGCGTCTTTTCGACCGAAGAGGATATCTGGAGCTTGATTGGCTTTCAGGTGAGTGTAACGTTATGTATCTCTGAGTATATGTACATTTGATAAACATACATACATATGTATGTATGTACATACAACTGGCCATGAGCATCAAGCATGCCACGTGCTTCCGTTCGACCTCGTCCTGTTCCGTTTTGCGCTGTCCTGTCCTGTGCTGTCCTGTCTTGTCCTTTGCTGTTGTGTTATGTCGCGTTGCTTTGCTTATTTTCTTGCTTGCTGTTGTTGTTGTTGCTGTGACGCTGCCTGCCATACTCCAGTGTAGTTTATTTCGTATCATTTTTGATGGATGAATGAATGACTGAATGCTTGAGTGCATTTGATTGCCTCAGTAAGCCTGCTTAAGTACATATATCACTCGCTTGCAATCATATTTGCGACTGAGTACGCGTGTGTGTGTGTGTGTGTTCTTAATAAGCAGCTAAGCGCTTTTTTCCGGCCCCTTAACACACCCTACCCTACGCTCCTTTTTTGTTTTGTTGTCACATCACCGTTTGCATGCTTCAGCAACAAAGTTATTATTAATGCTCCAGCGTGTGTGTAATACGTGCCATCTCGTTCACGCTTATGCACGCTTATGCACGCTTTTACATTGCCGCCTGCTGGTATGCTATACTTTATTACATAAGTAGCACTCTTGTCAAGTAGCTTGTTTGATTTTTTCGCTGTGCGCTTTTGTGCGTAAATAAGTAGTGAAATTTTTTAGCTTGAAGTGTTTATCACTGTTGCTGTTAATCGCTTGCTAGTAAGCGTTTTCGACAAAACTGCAGCTATGCAACGCAAGTTAATTGACTTTGTGCAAAGCAAGTAATACAAGAAATTTGATTAACTCAAGTGCGCCTTGCTAAATGTCAAACAAGACGAAGCCTTGACGAAACTGAATTTTGCAAGTAACGAGTTTAATGAGAATACACGAAAAACAAAAATAGCTAAAGTAATAATGCAGAAAGATACACGAGAATATGTCTATGGTACTTGTGTCCTTATAATAAAAACATGCTAAAATAAAGTATTATATGGCATAATAACAAAGATACCTGCCTGCATTTAGCGCTGCTCCTCATTGCCAGCAAAGACACAAACAAGGACGTCAAACAAATAATGCTAATAACAATGGCAACATGCGCATGAACATGTACATGAAGCAGCGTAAATATTTTTACTATGCGATTATTGTTATCATAAAGTCGTATCTTGCAGAAGCATGCAATTTATTACTACTTAACACTTACCGAAGCACAGTGGCGAAAGGAAGGAATTGGTGCGAATATAGCAAAGCAAATGAGGCAGCATTGTTTGTTATGACAAGCTGCTTGTGTGTGCGTGTGTGTGCGTGTTAATGGCAGCCTGAAATGTCATGTGACAAATGCAAAAGAACTTCAATACAAGCAAATGAACATAGCACATATGAGCACAAATAAGCACAAGCACAATTAGATCGGTTTGATGACAACAATAAAGGCATTGCATAACAAGGCACACAAGCAGACAAAAATATGCATTTATCTGTGCATGCATGCATGTGTGTGTGTGTGTGTATGAGTACAATATGGCAATGACAATGCCATTGTGCGGAGCTGTGCAACATGGAGCAGCGCAGCGCAATTTCACGCTACAAAGAATGCTACTCAACTCTATGCGACTTGACTTGCTGCTGCTCATTGCTTGCAACACGCGTCTTCTCATTCAGTCCGCCGCACACCCTCGCCCTTCTTGTTTGCACTTCACGCTGTCATTGTCTAGTGCAGTGTGCCAGCGAGCTCGAGCGCATATTGAACGCATACGGACGGACAGACAAAGCACCGTAAGGCGCTTTCCCATGAAACTGCAAAACAATAACGTTTGTCAAAAGCAAAGTGACAAAAGGCAAAAAACACAAAAGCGAAAATATAAAAAAATATGAGCGGAAAATAGAAATAAGCACCAAAACAACTTCATGGCAAGAACGCTTATTATTATTGTTGTTGTTTTGCTCATGTCTTGCATACAAGCGATTTCTTGCTTTGTTATTGTTTATTTTTGCGACGCAATGATTTGTCGTCTTTGATCATTAGCAGTTGATGGCACTCATGACATAAATCATGATTGCTGCCAAATCGCCTCAAATCGTTGAACAATGCAATGCATTCAATTGTGGTTCCAAACGCTTCAATCTGCGGCATGCAACATGTGTGTGTGGGCGTGTGTTTGCTTGGCTTGTCATTTTCAATTAATTTCACATGGCGCACAAACGCTTTGAGCATCATCTAATTACATAAGCCTTAAGAAATTTACGCTCAATTTTCGTTATTGTTTTGACAAATGAAAGTCAAAAATAATATATTTGTTGTTTTAGCTAGTTTTGTTGTTGTTGTTGTTGTTGTCCTTGCAATGAACACGGCACCACAAACCGCAGACCACATAATCTACGTCACCGACATTGTCATGCGAGTCGAGCGTTGCCACCAGCACAACCAGCAACAACAACACAAGCAACAATAGTGGCAACAACAACAAGCGTTGAAATCGGCTCAGCTGCATTGAACTGACTGCCGCTTCTGCCACAACTTCTCCTTCTTATTCCAAATAAGTGCGACCACAAAAGCCGCAAAGAAAATGGTGCAAAGTTTGGCTCTGGTTTGTTTTGTTAGAAGTTGTTGTTGCTGTTGTTGTTGGTTTTGCCACGCTTAGCAGAAAAAAGAAATCAGAAAGTGCGCTATGTTCGGCTTTGCCAAAACTTATATACTCTTGCAAACGTTTTCCCAATTATTCTTATTAGAAAATCATTTTTACCAAATTTCCAATAAGAATCATATACTTAGCCATGTTCTTTTTCTAATTTATCTTTAAGAGAGCAATGTTGTCATACTTTCCCACATTTTGTAGTCTTGTATCTCTTCTGCTTACAGAGAAATCCCATTTTTAAGTTTTTCGCTATATGGGCGGTACCACGCCCTTATATCCGATACTTATAAAACTTTGGTTTATAGTCAGGCAATATTAAAAACACGTATTTCTAAAGTTGGGTTTGTTTATATTCAAGATCAAAAAAGTTGTTCTAACCAAAACCTTATTTTTAAACGATCGTTCCTATGGGAGCTATATGCTATAGTGGTCCGATCGAAATAAATCTGAGATATACAATATTTGGACATATCTGAAGAACTTCTGCGTTTAAATTTTTTCGATATGCTTAGAACTCTAAGAGGAATTTGCACTGAAACAGACAGACAGACAGACGGACAAATAGATATGGTTATATGAACACATCTCATCGTGCTGATCTATATATACTTTATATAATCGGAGATGTCTGCTTCTTTGCATTGCAAGCTTCACGACAAAGTTAATATACTCTTTTTGCAAGAGTATAAAAACAAAGCAAAATTAAATAAGTGAACGAACAAAAGTTGTCAAAACTTTCTTAGCCTTCATCAAGCAAATGTTCATTCATTTATCTTTATATATTATATATATTAATGCATATATGCTATATGTCCAACACCTTCTTACAAAGCGAGCTTATGCCATATTTCTATACTTAAGTTATTTACCAACTGTCGTATTTGTTCAACGCAAACAAATTCAACGCTCATTTCCGGTAGCGCAACACTTTCATTTACGAACAACATCATCATCAACAGCAGCAACAACAACAACAATAACATTAACAAGACAATCAAGCCACGTATATATTTTGAAATTGTTGTCAATAAATACGCAAATGTTCAAGAACATTAAAGCGAGCTTTAAATAGATGGCAGACTGGAGACAGGAGGCGAAGACATGAGGCTCAGCTTCATTGTCATCAACTCTGTGTCATTGTTTATTATATTTTGTCATTTGTCTTTTCTGCTGCTGAGGCTTGTTTGTATTTGTTGTTGTTGTATTTGTTGTTGTTATTGCTTTTGTATATTTTATTGTACTTTTGTTTTGTGTGCATAAAAATTTATTGTGTCTAAAATTGATATTTCCACTTTGCTGCTCATTGTGATTATGCAACGAGCGAGCGAGCGAGCGACCGAGTAGGAGAGACCGAGAGAGCGAGAGAGGCAGAGCAGTGTCTATAAAGTTTGTTTTTTTTGCAAGGCATGGCATTGTTTTTGTTTTTAAGGACATAAAACTGTAAGCGAAAAGTTCGCAATGAGGCCAAGCCACTTAGCGAGGGCAACTACGCGCGCCCTCTATCGGCTTGGAAATTCATTAATTTTAAGCTTGTCATAAAAAAAAAGAGAAATTATTATTTATTTACTTATGTGTTTTTTACATATATTTTTAAGTTTTTTGTTGTATTTTTTGTTGTATTTTTTGTTGTATTTTTTTTTGTATTTTTTTTTTGTTGCTTTACAACACAAAGGGGGCCAAGCAGCGAAACTTGACGCGTTACTCGTAAATAAATTTTTGCCATTTCTGGCAAATGGCGCCGAAACAGAAGCAACAACAACAGCAACAACAACAACACAAAATTAGTCTAAATGGCAATAACAAAATTTGACATGTGCAACAAAACAACACACAGAAGCGCATGTGTGTGTGTGTGTGTGCTTGTATCAGTTTAACGGTATGAGTCTACTTTTAGGCGCACATTGAAACGTTTAACACAGCGGGCAGAAGAAGCACGAAAATTTGACGACACAGCCAACAAAATGTTTATAGAGTTCGCCATAAAAACAAACAAAACAAGCCAAAGAAAATGAAAATGAAAATGAGAAGAAAAAAGGAAAAAGAAAACACAGAATTTGAAAAGTAATAAACAAAAGTAGGCCAATAATGTGTCGCACACACACACATGCAAACACAGGCATAAACCCAGTATGAAAAACGTTCACAAAGCTGATGAGCATTTGGCAGGCGGCCTGGACTTTGACATGGTCTTTTGCGCGTTTTTTGTTGCCGCTTTTGTTGCTGTTGTTGTTGTTGGTGCGGGAATTGCCATAAAGCGGCGTGCAAAGAGTCAACGAAGCCGCCGTCATTGCTGAAATTGCGCATGGGATTTGCCATAAAACTGTTTGAAGCTTCAAAACATTTCAAATGAATCTTTACGCCGTTTGCCCATCTGTCTGTCTCTCTGACAGACAAGTCAGTCATTTATTTAGTTGTTGCTCATACACTTACTTACTTCACTTTGACGCAAACACACGGCACACTCTTTGCTCCATCCATCTTGCCATCTTGAATGCTACATGGTATATAAGTTAATAACTTTAACAATCTGCCGCCCGAGTCTTTTGCCAGCAGCAGCGAGCAGCGGCAGCAACAGTCAACAATGCTGCGGTTGTGCTCGGCAGCAAACTTGCGGCGTTTGTCATGCGGTCTGTGGTGCACGTGTATTCTTGCGGTCTTCAAACAGTTACTTTATCAAAAATATCAACTTTAATTGTTTGTTGTGCCACAGCGGTGGCAACAACCTGATCACCATCAGCAATGGCAACGAGTTGCAAACGAGACTGAGTCAAGACTTCGCAAATTGCTACTTGCATATGAAATATTTCACATTTTACGGTATATGAACACTTTGAGCTTCATTTTCAACAAATAAAAGCAATTAAAAAGTATATTTTCAAGTTAAAATAAAAACATGAGGTAAATAAAATGAAAATTTGTCAATTAAAGTATTTAAATTCGAGCAGAAAAATATACTTCACATATACTTTATTATGCATTTATAAGCAACGAAATCTGAACATTATTTAAGCGTAATAAGCCGCAAAACAATCGATGTGTGCACAATAATCCGACATGAGAGCAAACACAAAAATACATATACAAAAAGGGAAGCAAAAAATTACCGCAATTGCGATAAAAAAAAAAACAACAATTTTCAATACGCCTCACTGGCAAATCATTTATTATTGAATACGCATATATACGCAATGATATTCAGCACGCATGTGTTTGTGTAAGAAGGTGAGCGAATAATTTCCTTAACATTTCGCATTTTATTTCTTTCAAATATGCTGTGGCTTCTTCTTCTTCCTCTGCCTCTTTAAGTTCACTCTTGCTGCTCTCACTCTCCGTGGCCATAATTTGCGCTTGCATTTGCTCTTGCTCATGCTGTTGCTGCTGCTTCTTCTACCTACGCTTGATATTCATTTGCTGCTTCAAGTGTTGCCCGCACTTGTTGTTGTTAATGTTGTTGTTGTTGCTGCTGCTGCTGTTAATATTTGCTTGCATTTACAGAAAGTACTCATTGTTTTTGAGTTGTTTTCGTTGTTGTTGTTGTTGTTATTGTTTTTTGTTCGCTGTACGCTTTGTTGGTTCATTTTACAAGCATGCTGCCGGGCATCAACTGTAGCAGCGACGCTGGCAGTGGCGACGACGCGACGTTGGCAGCGGTGGCAGCAGTTTACTCAAATGGAAGCCAAACTCATCGTTGTCGAGCACTCGAAGTGTCATGGCGGATTATGTCACCGATAATGTTACTTTGCTTGCTATTATTATTGTTGTTGTTGTTGTTGGCATTCAATATTCCGCCATGCTGCTACACACACACGGGCTCACGATGTTCATTGGCATTTGCAGCGAAGCGTAAGCCAAGCAAAGTGATTCCGATTCCGGTGCTGTCAGACATTTTGCACGCTGTAGCAATGAATCAATGTACAGAATACGCCAGGAAAGGAATAAATGCGTTCAATACCAATGCTGACAGGCAATGCCACCACCAATACCAACAACAGCAACAACAACAATGACCTTCTTACCGCCAATTGCAATCGTTCGCTCGTTTTATTAACAATCCTTCGATTTACAACGATTTTTTTTTTTTTGTATTTAATATTTTGTTTTTTTTTAAGTCGTTTCTTTTCCGTTTCATTTCATTTAACATTCGCGTTCACGTATTTATAATCTAATATCGACACAGCCGATTGACTTGTACACGTCGCTCGGCCCGCGGGCGGCAGGTGGGCAAGGCTTGTGCTAGAATCCCACAAAAATAAATCAAAACAAAAACGTGTTTGAAGCCAAACAATTGCTTACAAATCACAAATGTTGTGATCTTTTGATGTTTGATTGATTATGCAATCTGAGCAAAAAAATTGCCCAAATTTGCACAGCGAGGAGAACAACACTTAAAAAGTTTACATGAACGTTTTTATTAAAGACAAATATAAATGAAAAGTAACAATTTATGTTATGTTCGTAAAAGCAAAAACAAACAGACTAGAGATTAAAAGAAATATATATGTTTGGCATTACATTGGTCACTTATTTGTTATCCAAGAGTTCAAGACAATCGGTCAAAAAATGTTGAATTAGTAAAAATGTTACTTTAATTGTCTTTGAGGGGCAACAATGCCTAGAAGGGGTATTTGTGGTATACAGTTTCAAAGCTGCTCATGCACAAAAACAACAGTGTCTAACAACGCTTCTTAATAATAGCTTTACTTTCGGATGTTAAACTGCTGCATGTGCTCTGTGGCACAATGTAACATAAGAGTAAATGCTTCGGTTTCTTTTTTTTTATTTATTTATTATTATAATTATTTATTTATTGGCCAATGAGTTCGGACATTGGATAAAATCTTGTTACTTGATTTTTAAAAAATTTTCTCAGTTTATAAAAAAAAAACATTTTCATTGTTTTAATAAACATATTTTTTATAACAACAAATCTTTTAATAATCAGACCAATAGTTGAGTAAAACCTATGAAACAACCCTCGCGCATGTGCTTTACCAACTTTGTATCTTAATTTTTTTCAAATTTGTTATTCATTCTAAACTTTGTAAGTTTTTGTCTCTTTCTTTGTCATTTGTTTAGCAGTTGTTGTTTGGAATTAGACATTGATACTCCCCGGTCCTTGCCCCGTCCCACAAGCGCCGCCCGCTGTTTCGCGCTGGCCCAAGCCAGGGTCGTTTACGGATCACTGCAATAATAAAGTGGTCCGTGGACCAAAAAAAAAAAAAAACCAAAAAATAAAATAAATAATACAAAAAAGTGACTCAAAGTAACGAGAAAGTCGTATTTCAATTGAGGTTTTGCTATTTTCTAACGTTTGTTGCTTTACTTATACATTTTTTTTCTCTTCTTCTTCGTGTTCTTGATAGCGTTGGCAGCTTTATTCAATTTGCTGTTCGCAACGCTTCAACTGTGACAATTTTGTAGCGTTTTTTGTTGTATTTATTTACTTTTCTTTTGCGACTCTTATCTATTTAAACAATTTACAACTAATCCACAAAGCGACAACGTCGAAGTAGAAGTAGAAGTCGTGGGTGATGGTAAGGGTGAGGGTGAGGGTATTGGTGACAACAATAAGCAAAGCGCCCAAAAGAAGGCAAGCGAGAAAATGAAAAATGGTAAAAAATTGTCATGGCAAATAAGCCAGACTGGAAACAGTTGCCCGCTGCAGGACAATAAGGATCAAAAGTAGTCGTTGTCGTTATTGTTGCTAAGCGATAGCAAGACAGAGAGAAAAAGATCGGAAAACCGTGCATGTGTGTGTGTGTGTGTGTGTGTGTGTGAGTGCAATTTGTGTACATTTTTGTTTGTTTTGTGCTTTTTTGGTTTGTTGTATGTGTGTGAATGCGAAAGCGCACAAAAATAGTGGCAAAGATAAATTAATTCTATTCATCAGTTTTATTTTCTACTTTGTTTGAGTGCCCGAATGAATTGAATTTCTCCACCGTCACTGTTGGCTTGGCTTGAGCGCGGCACACCAATAACAACGCGGCAGGCATGACGTGTAGGCAACGCCGAAGCTTACAACATGCTTTGCACACTTGGCACAGTCAAGTCATGATGACGGACTCGCAAATGTTTTTTGTTTCTTATTTATTTGCTCGCTATTGTTGTTGTTGTTACTGCCGCTGCTGTTGGCATAAATGCGACTTAATTGTATCATCATGGCAAATAGCAAGTGGCAAACAAATGCTCATATTGAAGTAATTAATCTATTAACAAATTTATGTTTTATCTTTGCCGGCAATAATTGTGATTGCTTTTCTTCTCGGTTTTTTGTTTGTTCTTATTGCTTTTTCTGTTTTTTTTTTTTTCATTTAGTTCGCTTTGTTTTTGTTGTACCTTATAGTATAAAAGCATATTTGTTTTGGGCAATGAAGATATTGGAGATATGTTCAATAAATTTAGCGACCGATCCTCAGAGTGAGCTTATTATCGCAGCCAGAAGTCTTCAAAGCAACGATTTCAGTATCGAAAGACTGAAGAGGTTGCATTCCTTGCAGTTATAGAACAAGACATATTCATTGTCATAACGATTCCTTAGAACAGTTTTATTCTATAGTACTTTTTCAAGATTTAAGCCGATGGGTAATAAAAACAAATCATTATTAAAAACATGGAGCAATGTCGGGAACCTAAATGTGGAAAATCTATTAAGTCGTGTTCGGCCAATCGTCAAGTATACATTCGTATATACTAAAATTTCAAAGTATATTGAGGTGTTCTACCACTTCTATCCTAGTTTGTTATATACAAGAAATTAAATTGCAATTCCAAATTGCTGTGAAATTCAAACTATTTGTATAATCTATAATTTCTCATAAATCTTGGGTTTTATATAATATAAAATACAGCGTATTTTGAAGTCGAACGCGCTGAACTTCACTTGCTTGCTTTTTTATTTATAGTTTGCTTTCTCATTAATTCAAACATAATTAATAAAACATTTATTGAAAATAATGATAATGACACAAGCAGCAAGCAAGAGACATCAAAATGAACTCTGACCAGCTGAGAAGAAGAGGAGAATATAAGTAATAATGATTATGATAATGATGATTACATATAAGTATGAATATTGATAAATATTTGTATGACTCAGACTAATACAACAAAAGGCAAATTGCTTGAATAGAACGATTGATTGTTATTGTTGCTGTTTTTATAATGGTAAATGTCCGTCTTAATGTCTTTGCAGGTCTCATTCTTCTTATCATCATATGTGGCACCATTGACATTGATTTGCTTCCTGTACATGGGCATGTTGGCACGTTTGTGGAAGAGCGCACCCGGCTGCAAGCCATCTGCTGAATCACGGTGAGTTGTTGTTCTATTTGCGTGCGTGTATGTGCGTGCGTGTGTGTGAGTGTGTGTGTTGTTAAAGTTTTAAATTGAGTTCGGTACTTGAGCCCAGACGTGCTGAAATCAAAACTTGACCACTCTAAAAAATCAAACCCTTTGGTTATATTACCATATGCACACACACGCACTCACTCACACATACACGCACGCACACACACACATGCTCACACACGCACCCACGCATATAAAAAACGCATACGCCAAGTTGAACCTTTTTTTCAATTTCTTCTTAGTTGCTTTTGGTTTTCCTTTGTTTGTTGTTGTTGCTGCTGTTGTTGTAGTTGTTTGTTTTTGTTGCTTGTTGCTTGCGTGCTCACATTACCGCAAAACGTCGGTTGCGTGCCCCATACAAGTTGCACAAATCGATCTTTTTCCATGCACAGATTTGTTCTTTTTAGTTTGCTGATTAAATCTTGTAGCGCAATAAATCTTCCATTCAGATTATGGCGAAAACAATGAAAAAACCGAAACAAAAACAATATTAAAATTTACAGAAGACGGACAAATTAAGGGCACGCCGTCAAGAGCGTGTGATGTCGTTTTTCCGTGCAATGAAAATATGCCTCAATCGTATTTCTCATAGTTTTCCCAAGTATTCAACTTCTTTACAATTGATTAACGCTTCATTTGTTTCTTGCTTTTCGACTCATCACACATTTCGTTCAATAAAAGCATATTTGATGAAGGCACAAAGACTGTAAAACTAACTAATGATAGTGTAGAAAATATTAAACTAAGGTTTGCTGACGTTTAAAAGCAAAGAAATCTCGAAGTATGAAAATCAAATCACTTCTTTCCACAAACATGCCAAAGAAGCATCGTATTTTGCTTCCTAACTTTATGTTTTTCAGTCGAGGTATGTTTTAAAGCTTATAATAATGTCCTGAAAACAAACAATGTAAACAAATATTCTTTTTCCGACTACTTTATGACGAAGCACAAGTAAAGTCAACCTTTAAGCATATTTATTTTTCATTAAAACAAAAAAATTGTTTGCATTATTGTCGGAAAATTTATTTATATGAAATTCTTTTTTAAAACCCACAATGATTCAACTATTTTAAAAAGAATTTATTGAAAGTCCTGGTGAGATATTTCAAGAGAATTATATAAATAAACTTAATGCATAATTAAGGCAATTCTGAGAAATGGCATTTTGCAAAAAGTGTTGCATAATGAGGAAAATTATAACGAGCAGGGCGGCGGAAAAGATGGTTTGAGTCTGGAATAAGTCAAGTGAAAATCGCACATTGCAACTGACAATTTAATTAAACTTCAGGTGCGACTTCTGCAACATTCAACACCAAAAATTAAACAGCAATGAAATTAACGCAGGCAGGGGGGAGCAAAGAGGGGGTAATCGTTGAAAAACAACCGGAAAATGGGCTTGGTGCACTAAAAGGTGAAGTCAAGAATCAAAAACAGCAGCAAAGTGAATGTAAACGTGATTGTTTGCTTCGACATGATGTTTTTGTCATGTCATTTATTTTAGCTAAAATTGGGGCCATGCATTTGATTGAACAATAAATAAAAAAAGAAGACCGAAGCAAATTTTGTAAATTCAAACATAAATTAGAGTTTTAATAAACAAACAAACTTTCTTTTTTTAATGTAATGCGTAATGTTTCAGCAAGCAAACAAGTCGGTTAGTAGCGGAGACCAGCGGAAGTAGTGAAAGCAGTGTTTTTTTCTGATGCTAGCTGACGAACAAGTCGATTGTCCAGTCAACATTTGCGTTGTTTAATGTTGTATCAAGAATAAACATACATTTAATGAATTGTCCGGGCTGATGTTCCTTTGTTTATGCCCCAAATACAAAGGCTTAACATTGGTCAGTCGTTAAGCAAAGCTCGCTGATGAAGGGGTGTGGCTACGCCCAAAACGGACGAACTGCATGCCGATTGCTTTAATAATCAAGTACTTGTAATGCTTTTTGTTATTAAAAGCTTATTTCCTTTTTTTAGTTTATTATTATTTGGTTTTTGTTGTTGTTTTTCAAGTACGTGTGCTTAATATGAAACCATGTCTGAGGCCATCAACATTAAAGCTCACAAATAATTAGACATGGCGTATGCGTAATTGAAACCAAATGCGTAATAAACTGTCGGTTTTCTTGTGGTTTTAATTTGCTCAATAACAACAAAAACAATGAACAAAATTATTTTCGGCTTTGACGAAACTTATATACTCAGCCAAGGTTATACGAATAAGCATCATTTAGGAAAGTTCAATCGACAATAAACTAATTGATGGCAGTTGAGTTGTTTTGTATTCTTTACTTTATTCAATCGTAGTTATTAGTAAAGTGACCTATCTTGGTTTTAGGATACAAATAAGTGTATAGAAGACATCATAGTGTTTAAAAGCCAGAGGAACTGTGGAATCAAACATAATAGAAGTAGAAGTAGATTGTGGCGTGACTAAATGTAGTAGTTTTAATGTCATACATAGCAAGTTGTAAGTGATGTTTGTTATTTCAAATGGAGATTTTGTGCTATAAAAAAAACTCCAGTTAGTACAATAAGTGTTCGTATGAGAGATTTAAAAAAATAGACGGCAAAACAAATTCCGAAACAGACACACAGACGTGCATGACTCTCGCCTTCAGCATTGCAAGCTTCATGTCAAAGTTAATGTACTTATTTTTACAAACGTACACAAATATGGTTTGGTTGATTGTTCGTAATAAGCAATGAAACAATATACATTTGTTCGTTTTTTTTAGAGTAGTCATTAAAATAACGAAATGCGTTATGCATAAATAACATGTAAATTAATAAAAGATATTAAATATATTTCTATGCGAACCTTCATTAAAATATCAAATGCAAAAACGAAATGTTGCAAAAAATTATTTTATTATTATATGTTTGAAACGCACGCACGCATACAAACGCACAATAACGAACTTACATTGTTAAAATAAAACACTCATGTATATTTAATATTTTAATTTTTGACTGATTGCATTCTACAAAAATCGAATTTCGCTGCGAAAATGGAAAATGGAAATAAAAAACAATAAAAATGCGTATTAACAACTTTTGCTGCAAACGGCCAACGAAACATGCAACATGGAAATATTCAAATATGCAGAAAAGGCAAACGACGCGTGACACGCATGGTTGTTGTTGTCGTTTTGGCTTTTGCAATCTGCTGGCTACCAATACATGTAAGTAACACACACAACAAACTACATATTGTACAGTTATAATAGTATTATGCAAGTATTGTCCGATAAGTGTTTTAACTCTTGTTATACATTATTGAATCAAAGCGTATAAAAGAGCAGAGTAAAAAGCTATTTTCATTCGCCTGTAGGCTCCGTTGATTTCGAACAGAGCAAGAGTAACAGCAAATATGCAATGACCAGCAAATGAACAGAGCACTCAACATGAATGTGCAGTATGTCACAGTGTTGCAAGAGCACGCATACAACAATATACTTACTGTAATGTTTGGCATCAATGATTTATGTATGCTTAATTAGCATTCATTGCCTTTTGATTAGCATACGAATTTATGCGATTTTTATGATTTGTTTAAAATTATGTTGTACTGCGCAGTATTGATGCATATATAACAAGCGCAGTACCATTCCAATGATTATTGAAATACACGAAAAAAATGTTCCTGAAAGTATGCAACATATTTTTTATTGAAAACAATGGCTTGTTTACAAAGCATTGTTTACAAGAGTTGTTATTATTCTAAGAAAATTCAGTTGAGATTAATTAAAGACAAAAATAAATCGATAAAATTCTTTTTAAATTAAATCAGTGAATTTCTTTGACAAAATCTTTGATAAAAAAAGCACACATAAATACTAAGCAATAGAGAAAAAAGGAATGCCGTAAAATCAAATCAAATTGACTTGTATTGAATGCATGCGAGAATATTTTACAATCGCAACGGTATTTGTTAGCGCAGGCACTTCCTGCACACCACTGCGCCTGACACATCGTCGCCAACGCCACCGACACCGACACCTACCACGATACCGAAGCGCTTGCCATCATCAAGCATTGATGATGAATGATGGCAACGTTGACTACTTCCTTTGCTTGCTCATGCTGATGCTGATGCTGACGCTTCTACACACAATGATGCTTCTGCTGCTGCTGCTGTTGCCAATGATATTAATAATACTGATGATGATGATGATGATGATTGCGTTGCTTCCGCACTTTGTTTGCATAAAAGTTTAATGAAAATCCACTCACGACATTGCCTTAGTTAAGCTTTGCAACCATTCATGACGCCAACATGCTCCTACACACTTTATCATATGCCTGCATATGTCAAAGTACAGCTTACAAATGCAATGTGCAAACAGACAGACAAACACATAGACAAACAGACAGACAGACAGACAGACAATTGAAAGAAATCAATGCAAAATGAATTACAACTGAAATTAGATACATGCATGCCAATAAGCGCCAATCAACCGATACTCTATTCAGTACAGCTCAGTGCAGCTCGCCTGTTAATCAATAAAAGCCATACATGACACCCACCTACACCTACACACATACACACACACCTACATGATGAATGTTAGCGGCAAATCAAACTAATGAAAGGTAAAATTGCATTTTTTGTTTTCTGCTATTTTGCGTTTTTGGTTTTTTCGTTGTGGCAAAGCGCAATTAACACTAATGCGTAGTTGGTTGCGCAGTGGCAAGTAAACCATCAAAAATGACAAAAATTTGCCGTGGGCGAAGTTCGCTACTGTTGCAACTAATGTTGCAATTGACAGTCGTGCCATCATCGTCATCGTCATCATCATCATGATCATTATCGTGCTTGCCATTGACATTGTTAATGTGACTGCTGTGCGCACTCATGTGCATATGGTTGCAGTTGCTTCGTGTATACATGTCGTAAGCTGCTTAGCGATGTCAGTGGCAGCAATGGCAACGGCAATGGCAATGGCAATCTATGTGTCGATTTACCGCTATTAGTCTGACACCGTTCTATGGTCATCACAAAGTACCGTTTTTTGCTATCTTCTTTTATCATCTTACTTAATATTTTTTTACTAATGCACATTCTTTCTGTCTCCCTCTCCCTTTGGCGTATACAATCACTTTGTCTATCCCATTTGCAGGTTATACTCGTTTTGAAGGCGCTCAATTTATATGGTGGCACACATACTACCGTTATTATACAGATAATCGCACATGTGCTCGCTTATACCAACTCTTGCATCAATCCGATACTTTATGCTTTTCTTTCCGACAATTTCCGCAAGGCATTCCGCAAGGTGAGTTTTACAAATAAAACGTTACACGTTTCACAACATATGCTTAACTATTTTGTTTGACTTTCTCTCCCACTCTGCACCACTCTTTCGCTCCCTCTCTCTATCTCTCATAGGTTGTCTGGTGTGGCAGCCCACCGCCGATCATAACCAACCAACAAATGACAAAGACAACTCGCACCGCAACTGGCAATGGCACTTCAAATATTGACATGTTGTAAATGCTTAATGGAAACGATGCCGACTCCGTAAATGTTATGTATGTATGTATAATGTACTACAGTATTCACACGCTATGAGAGTTGGTTAAAATCGACCAAGCAGCAAACCCATGTTTCATAAAAATACTATACAAAATCTCAGGCCGTCATAGCGTGTCAACACTGTAGTGCATCATATTGTTTTATGCAATTAATACATTTTGAAATTATATATTATTTTTCTTGCATTCTTACAGTTGTCCAAAGGAATTCTACGAAATTGAAGCAATTTTTAGTTTTATTTCATTTCTATTATAAAAAAAAAAAATTGGAATTATTGCAAAATTTATCAAATAATTAATTAATTAATTTAACACATAATTTAAATTGGAAAATGATGACAGCAGCAGCAACACAAAAAAAGTAAAAAAAAACGAAATAAAAATAAAATAAAATGTGTCAATTTAGCAAAAATGCTAATCAAATAAAAAAAAATATATATATTTTTTTTTTGAAAAAAAAAGCTTAAGAACAAAAGTGTCTGCAACATTCGCATGCATATTTAAACTAAAAGCAGAATAAATAAAATAAATAAAAAAAACAACTAAATTGAAGAATAATAAAAACACATATAGCAAGACAGAGCACGAAAAAAGCTGAAAAGCCGAGTGTCTCATATCTTGCAGACAGAAAAATATATAACTATAAAACCAACAACAAAAATAGCCACTATCGCAACAAGAACTTTCCTAGATGTGTCAGGTTTTCAGACTTCAATGTTTCATAAAAAATTTAAATGTTAGTTATTGAAAATGAAAAATACATAAATCAAAACAAAAAATACATGTTAGTTAAATAAGAAAAAAAAAATCTTTTTTTTTTGCTAAGAGTTTGTAATTTTCTACAAAATCATGGAAAAAAACGGTTTACAAAATTGACAATTTTTTTTTTATTATAAATTTTAATTAAAATGTAAGCATTTAAAACAATTTATTATACAACTTCATTAAAAAAAATGTTACAAAAAAATGTATAAAAAAATTATTATGAAATTTGTTAAAATTACAATTATAAGTCGATTTGCTTAAACATTTTTGTATTTATACATTTTTAGTTGATTTGTTTTGCGGTATTTAACGCATATAATTGAAAATATACAACCAAAAAACAAAAATAAAATATATTTACTCAAAAACAAAAATTAAAGATTGGATGTCAAATATTAAATATTCAAATTTACATACATATTAAAAAATGTGGAAAATTTCATGATTAATAACTGTAAATTTATGTGATTCATGTTAGATTACCATGTTTGAGCGCTCATAATGCAGAAAAAAACAAAACAAAACTTAACAAAAATACAACAATTTATATATAAGGAAATATATAACATATATTACCGCAACATTTACCCAAACAAAATAAAATAAAAAATCTTACAATATAAAACAAATACACATTTGACTAAAACCAAAAAGGAAAACTTTTTGGATACTTTTAAGCGCATTGAAAAACTTTTTTTGATGTTAAATGAATTTCGTGCTAATTAATATAATGAAATATCAATTAATTAGTTATAATAACATAAGGCGAGACGCGAAGATGCGTTGTGAGGAAATGAGGTGTATGGAAATAAGAATATAGCGAGACGAAACGATCTGATAATGTGTAATGAACTCTATAATGACATATAATGAGATGTTCCAAAGCGGAACAATACTGGAACAGTAAATAAGGGGGAATTTTGTGGGTTTCATAAAAATGAATCTAAACTCGTCAAAGTCGCAAGCTTGATATTAGAAAATAATATTATTGTAATCCAAGCTGGGTGAATAATAATATTTGTTGTGTGAAGTCTCGAAAAACTAAAATTTTCAATATTGCATAAAAAAAAACCAAAAACTAGTATATAAAAGATGCACAAGTAAACATTAATAACATTTATAGGTGTTGAGTAACTAATCCAAAGAATTTACAAGTTTTTGTTTAAATGTTATTGAACAAATTTATTAAATAATCGAATGAGCAAAATTTTGCTTCATTACGAACATAAAAAAAAGCGCTAAAGTTGAAATAATAATGAAGATAGTTTTTAATGATGAAAAAACGATGATAAGCAGGATTGAACAGCTAACATTTCATCCGAAAAGTATGCAATAAATTAAACATAAATTGAAATATTTTCAATGCATACAAATTTAAAATATATATAATACTTCTACAAAAAAGATATATCAATTATTCAACAATGATTCGAAATAAAAAAAAAAATAAATATATATGTGTAAAAAAAAAGAAAGAATTGTGAAATGCATAAATAAGAAACAAAATACATAAACAAAAAAATTTAAAATAACTTCAAGTAATATTATAGGAACTGTAGACGTTAATTTTTTTTTTTTCTTGGAACGATCTCATTGGATACATTGGATTGAATTTGTTGAATGGTATGTTGATTGGCATAAATGATAGGCTTAAGCTAAGGTTTAATTGGTTAATGGATGTTTGCTTGCCCAAAGCTCTTGAAGAAGATAAAAGGACCAAGCTGAATTGAGCAAGAGTATTTGTATGAGTTTTCAGCGGTTCGAAAAGCCGTCACAAGAAGCGCATTTGCTGTGCTTTAAAACGCGTCAAACGCTACAAAAAAACAAAAAAGATAACTTATATAACACACACATACGAATAATTTATATAAGCCGAAAAGTTTCGTGCGTCCAAATATGACATTCGAAAATGCTGAGAAAGTCTCAAAAGCTACAATAAGTGCAAAATAAGGCAAGCCATGTAAGTTTGCTCTTTTAATGAATTTATTAATGAATAGTGAGTTAATGAAGAAAAAAAGAAGAACAACAACAAAAACAACAAACTTAAGTGAATTTTTCATTTTTAGTTTTAGTTAAGTACGTTTTTTGTTTTCGAGTCAATACTTCGGCTTTGCCGAAACAAAACTTAAGTAATGAAAAATATTAGAAATAAATTAGTATTTAAGCAAAGTTTTTTTTTAGTTATTAATTCAAGAAGCAGAGAATCTATTGCTATACATATATACATATATATATAAATACATACATATATGTATATGTTTGTACATGTGAACAAATGCATTCCTAGTCAAGCACAGTTGTGGAATTGAAACTTGTTTCAAATGCGTCAAAGCAAACAAAGAAACTAAATATTTAATAAAAACATTACACTACAAAAAAAAAAAAAAAAAACAACAAATAAGTGAGTATATCTCTATAATTAATTATAATACAAAAATTATTAGTATAATACAAAAATAGTTATTAATAAAAACTGAATCCTGCGCTAATGTCGTTTATGATATGATATACATTCATATGTATATATTTTTTTTTATTGTAAATTATTTTCCGCCAAATGAAAAAGGTGTGAATTACTTAATTTTCTTTTTGAAGACTAATTACATAATTGACATAAACATATTAATGTGTGTATTTAAATAACATAAATTTACAAAATTTCTAAGTGTGTTAAAAAAAGAAAACAAAAACCAATGTTAGTAAAAACAAAAACAAAACTGAAGAACGAATTGGCAACCGAGAACAAGAATTGCAGCCGCAACGACAGCGATTATTACGGGAAGGCAAACAATGCATAGACAAGAGGAGAGGAAAGCAGTAAGACGGCATGGCCTGGCAAGTGAAATGATGAAATGATATGACTTCGTGTCGAACTTTGAACATTTAATGAAAGAATGAAACGTTTCTTTAAACGACATTCAATATATTTAAATAAATAAGTATTTTAAATGTATTAATTACATACACAAATGAGCATCAATGTTTGCATTCAACTATGTATATTCAAAACAAAAAAAACAAATAACCAAAAAAAATTTGTGTGAAAACAATAAATCGGTTTATTGTGTTAAAATGATATAAATGTGTTTTTCATTTGAATTTCCAATAAACAAAATAGTTGATAAGATCAAATATCAAGGAATTAGAGTGTGCTAAGGTGTTGTTTATGTGCCGATATCAATTTATGGGATCGGTTGAACGGTTCAAGTTCAATTAATCTTGTCTCTAAAAACAGAATGCTTTCCAGCTGTCATACGTTTTGTGTTATTGTGTACGATAGCCTTAATTTTGAGAATTCGTGCATAAATGGAATTGAATTGAACATTGAGATACACACATATAAATGCATATAAATCAAATGATGGATACGAAGTTAAGCACTGCATGGCTATATCCAAAATGAGTAAGGTTGTGTTATGATAAATCAAAGAATACAAATCAATCGATGAGAGTTTCCGAACAAACGATCAAATTTGAACAGAAATCGCTATGACCTATTGAATTAAGCGCTTAAAGAATTTTTATGCTAATGCTTGAACCAACGCCGGTTTGATCGAATGGTGGACATTGTCGAAAATGAGATTTAGTCGACCGTTTTGCATAGAAATCCCATGGTGCATTAATCGTCACTTACAAGGAATATGGTTAAAAATTCACACTTTTTGACCAACGAGAAAAGACTGTTTCAGTAGGCGGACTTTAAAGAGTTTTCTCAAACAGTTTGCGAATGCTTACAATTTGGTTTGCTGCAACTTTTGACCTTCAATGTCGTCGGCATGGTTCGTTTGTTGGCTCTTGTTCTTACACACAAGCAGTTAAGACTTTAAGGCGAGTTGGGCTGTTAAAGGTGACCAAGTCAAGATAATCCAATTCTAATAAAACAACAACACCAGTGTGGCAAACAAAAACAAACGCCAACGCCAACGCCAAATTCTGCATTTTGCTAATATAATAACAAAATGAGCCAAAGGCGCCAACGCAACAAAGCCAAGACCCGAAGTCATGACCGCAACACAAGGGGATTGGCACACGGAACACCAGCCACCAGGAGCGTATGTGACACACAAGAACGGCAACACACAAGCCGCCACCCGCACCACCCGCCCTGCAGCTAACAATGCCAATATGACCGTGGCGGTATAAGGATTTACATAAACCGTTTCGCTGAAAGCGTGTAAACAGAGACATTATTTTGTTGGCCAATTGAATTTATGTGTGCCACGCAACCGCAAGTCATGAGGTTGAAAGTTGAAGTGGGGCAGGGAAGACTAAAGCACGCACACAAACTTGTACTGTCGCCAGCGCCATCGTCGCCTTCGTCGTTGTTGTTGTTGTGGGGCGACACCCTTGACTATTTTGGTCAAATGTGTGCAAATATTATACAATTTATGCGAATTTCTAAGCCAACAACGCAGTTGAAGCAGCGATTTTTATGAGCTTGTTTTGTACACAGCCAAAGCAAATTAGCTCAGCAACAGGTGAAAGAGCAGGATGGCGGCGACCGTGGCGACCGTGGCGAAGGCGATGACAGCAAGTTGCGGCTGCTGTTGCTGTTTCGGCTGAATACCGGCCGGGCTTGGTGTTGCTTGGTCCGTTTACGGCTTCTATGTGTCTTCATTAGTGCAGCGCAGCGTAGGACCAGACAGGACAGGACATGACAGAGCAGCGCAGCTCAGTTCGTTACTTCAAATAAAGTAAAAGCAACAACATCACCAACAACAACAAAAACAACAACAACAGGAGCAAATATGACAAAACGCATGGCGACAGGATAACACTTGATTGTCTCACCCTTTCGCACGCACGCACGTACAAATATTCTCTCTCTTTCACATTCACGGCGCCCACTGTCACTTTACGAATTCAATTAGGCTTACTAAAGGATTCAAGCGCCGTCAGCAGCGACGCCAGCGCCAAGCGGTCCGATAGCTCAAAATGCGTGCGCCACACGTTCAACACGCTCAGTCGAAAGGCTGCTGTTGCAGCGTGCACACATCCCGATAAACACAAAATAAACAAGATACAAGCTAAGCAAGTGTTAAAGTTATACAAGCAAAATTAAAAGTATTTCAGGCACAGATCGGTTCACTTAATCGAACAACGGCGCTACGAAGTGATGGCACCATCAGCCGGCAAAGCGTACAAGTTGCCATCGCCGCAACTGCTCTTGGCATTGATCCTGTGTCTGGTGCCGCACCTGCTGCACGCTAATGGCATACACACCGAGGAGGGTCTCGAGTTGCTCTTCCGTGAGCGGTAAGTGTAACACATCAGTTGATCAGAATGGCAGACGACTGGCTATAATATAACACAACAATGTAGCACGCAATCCGACTGGGAGGATGTTTGGCACCGTGAGACACACTCACGTTGTCGTGACAAGCTTGTGCGTCAGCTATACTGGGCCTGCGAGAAGGATATTTACCGTTTGACACGACGCAATCGTAAACGTAACGAAATTGATGTAAATTCAAAGCGTGAGTACTTTTCATGACCAGTCATTTTGTGCCCTTTGGATGGGCGTGTGTGTGTGTGTGTTTCTAATATTGCTTAATTGCTGTCTCAAACGATGTAGCAATGTTGCTAGGTGGCGCTGATGGCGACTCGCGTATTTGGCTGCACTTGAACTACGCCAATCAATTGTTGCGTACACGACGTTCCGATGCGCCCTCGATCACTAATGAGTGCTGCACCAAGACCGGTTGTACCTGGGAGGAGTACGCTGAGTATTGTCCATCGAATAAACGACGCAATCATTACTAGGCGGTGCCAAGACATGGACAACAACCTCAACTTAAATATGTATTTTTTTTTTGTGCTGTAACTGTAATAAATAAAGAAAAAGTGTACATGTAATTAAAACTTGCATATTTGTGGCATTTCTTCTATCTTTTTTTTTTAATGTGATAAAAAACATTTCTAAGTACATACATACATACAATTTCTGCTTGCGTTGAGACGCAAAAAAAACTAGCAATTAAAACGAGGACAGAGAAACTTAAAGTTATGATTTTAACAAGAAAAAAAAAAAAAAACAAATGCGAAATGTTTTCTAATTTCCACCATCAGGTTTATTTTGGCAACGCCGTTTTGAGCTGACACCTTCGGTGTAGCATTGATCGAGCATTTCGAGTAGCGAACGCTGACGCAAACTTTTGCTGGGCGTGCCCATGGGCGTACCGGACCCACCACCGCCACTACTGGCCGGCGGAGTCGTCGAGTGTGTCTGTGTGGGAGAGGGCGTTGGCTCCATGCTTTCAACGGCACGCGTAGCCGCGATCAGCGCCGCATTGGTTGCCATGTCATCCAAATCTGGTAGCGGTTCTAGCAATTTGCCATCGTCATCATCAATATTGTCTTTGCCAGAAATAAGCACATCATGCTCTATTTGCACATCATTTGTGTCGGATGACTCCGAGGACGTATCTAGAAAAATGTCGCGACTGATGTAATGTGCAGCTGTACCAGATTTCTTGACGCTGTTTGAAGTGCCGCCATTGCCGCTGACATCGCCGATGGCGGCGCTGCTGCTGCTGGCATTTGTTCTGTTGCTGTCATTCATGCTTGCAGCAGTGCAGGAACCATTTGCATTTGCTTGTGACACCTGGCGACTTGTGCTGGACTGAAAATTCGTTACGCTATTATTAAAATAGATAAATTTGAATAATGACATCACGGCATACCTTCAGTTTATCCGATATGCTCAACTCACTGAAGATGAAGTCATATAGCTGCCGTGCAGGTAACTTCTGTGCATGAAAACGACGCAAAACACCCCACAGATCTTTCACGCATATATGCTGCTCGATAAAAAAATTGTGCATGCAATGCACATCATCGCGTAGCGTCACATTTCCAAAGGTGAAATACACTAAGGGACGACCGACAGATGTGCAGACCATTAGCTGCAAAAGTGCTTTGAGTGATGCATCACCGCCGAAGGCGCCGCAACCCCAATTGCCGGAGGCAACGCCCGGCGCGGGTGTTGGTAATGGATGTAGAAAACCAACAAATGCCTTGTTTAGCTCGCGTAATATCAACTCCTCGCGATACTGATGCGTTTTCTGTTGAAAGTGCAGTGCATCGATCGCGACAATGTGCGTCTGACGTCGCCGTGAACTGTCACATGGCGTATAATCCTCATGGTTGCTATCCCATTGAAATGTACGCGCGTAGCCGCTGTAATTGCTGTAGCGTTCACAGCCAATCATGATCAGCGCCTCTGTTGGGCGCAGACACTCAGTAAAGAGTTTTGAGATCAAAAGTTCTGGACAGATTACAAAACGTATTTCCTCCTGTACACAACCGAAGCCAAGCACACCGCCACCAAGAAATTTATTGGCAAAATCAACTTGAAGCAAGCCAGTGCCTTGATCCTCGATCGTGCCTTCGGCTGTAATATGTAATGGTGTTGCGCCAAGTGGTGCTGCGCATTCGGCCCAGTCGGGCAACTCGTCAGTGGTCAAACTGCGGCGGGTGAAGGTGACAACGCCGGTGGGCACATTGCTTGAGTCGCGTTCGGTTGGACAGACTCGCCGAAAATAGTGACAAATACACTTGAGCTTCTCAATTACAGAATGTCCTTGGGATTGGTAGAGACTGGAATAGTTATATTACACATGATGTAAATTACGCTAAGCAAACACATACTTACGTATTGAAATTTATGTCCGGAAAGTTGCTGTACTCTGACTTACGTTTGAGCGTGTTACGGCGTGGGAACGTGCATAGAAACGCATTAGCCAACAGGCAGGAAACTTGCTGCTGCGTTAGTGTAATGCTATGGTTTTGACCTTGCTTTAGTAGTGGTATTGGCGCCTGCACCAATTCTGGCAGACGCAACGCGAGGCGTATTATGCGTGGCAATAGATCTTCAAAGAAAACGCGTGCCTCACTCTCGTCCAACTCCTCTTCAAAGAGCTTGTGCAACGCACGAAAGTTCCATTGTTCCTCGTACTTAGAATTATAAGTGAGTATTGCTGCCTGCAGTTCCTGACTGTTAGTGATAGGTCGCAATAATGCACCTTCAATCATCTCCCAACGCGATTCAATTCTAGCAGTGCCATCCTCTTCGGTAACAGGATACTGACTCTTCGGCGAGCAGGGTAAACGCACATGCAATGCATCCCATTTGGGGTGTGCACGCAGTGGCCGTGGTGGCTCATTGTCTGTTTCACGAATAGGAAAGTGATGCAGAACAGTATGAGTTGATGACGGTTGAACTGCGGGCACATGTTCCAGCTCAAATTCATTCAAACCACGATGAATTTCTTCCATTGAGCAACCACGCCAGCATTGATCCGGTGTCACACTTTCTGCAAACCGCATAGTTGAAAAAGTAAATTATAGCAAAAACACTAATGTGTGTGCAAAAAATCATTAAGTTGTGTACCTGTTTGGCGTTGGGCATGAAGTAATTGAGTTTTGCCGCCCACACCACTACCGGCACTACCGGTATCATCGTCACTCATGGCACCGCCACTGCCAGCGTCATTGGCGCTTTCCATCACGCTGCCTAGACTAATCGTTAACGCCGCAATGCCCCTGCAATTACTTGCAGATTCCAGTAAAAGTTTATGAAATGTTCGCAAAATTTTGTTAGCCGAATTTAAACACAATAGATTGACAAAAATACCGACACACCAAAAAAACAAAACAGTTCCTTCTGGAATGTCAGCAAAGTTTTCACTGTCTAAGACTTCTTCTAGAAGTGTTGTGGTTTTTTTTTTCAAATCTCCAACTGGTGGGAGGCACTGCCAGGCGTTGGGCCGCACTAGACAACAGCTAGTAGCTTGTTTGAGTTAGAGGTGGAGAATTATCGATGCTAACATCGATGTCATTGATGTTTGAAAACAGCTAACATCGATGATGTATCGCAAACATGAGAGAAGAGAGAGCCAGAGAGAGTCGCTCACTCACCCATGAAACTGAAGACTCTTTCATGATTTGACAAGCGCATTGATTTGTTGTATGTCGCGTTGTATTTATATACAATTTTGCTTGTTCCACCGTTTCCAAAGGCGACACCTTTGCGCAAATTTGAATCACTTGCGTTTCCCGCCCAAAATCACGAACATTTTTTGGCGCCATTTCATGAAATTTCAAACTCGATTTTTTAAATTGTGATTTTGATAAAAGTTATGGTAAAATCAGTTGTTTTCATATGTTCAATGAAGAATAAGGCTTGTTTAAGAAATCTCAAAAACGAATATGGCTTGTTTAAGAAATCTCAATAAAGGCGTGTTTAAGAAATAACGTTTTTTTTTGTAAGCACCGATGTCATCGATGTTTTTATATAAAAATGTCAGTGAACATCCCGAGAAACAGAGGCGGATAAATGTTAACATTACTCTGTCAACGACATGGCATCAACAGCATTGGGCAATGTTAACACACTGTTAGCAGAAGACAAATATATCGAAATGAATTCATGGCTAACAGTTTGTTAATTATTAACAGCTGAACCCGAGTTATAGACACGATAAAAACGCTTTCAAGACCAATTCCAACGTAACCGCTCCAAATGGCGCACGAATACACATTTCATATTATGTTCATCTAAGTACGGATTGAGGTACACAGCACTTAGAGTTTAACTTGCTGAACGCTAGCATGTCTGTAGGATTGTTACCGGAACTGATATGAATGCTGATAACATTGAATTTATTTTCAAAAATAATTGAGCCACTGTCAACCTCTGAGTGTACTGAAATAAAATTGACCAATTTTTTAAATAAAGCACACAACTTTTAATAAATTTTAATCAGTTGAAAGTATATGGTTTTAATATATCAATATAAGGAAATAGAAGTCAAGCCAAAGCGGAAAAACAAACGCTCAATAGACGTGCTGAAATTTCCAAATCGCCAAATACAACAGTTATGTATCGTTCTGTACAACTTTTCATATATTAAGCACAAATTTTTCAGACCATGTTTAATTTTTTTTTTCAAATTTTGCAGTTTTTTGGATGAAAGTAGCAACAATTTTTGTTAGTTCAGTGCTACTAACTTTTCAGAATCAAAAATAAATGTTTCTTTCGGGATCGTTAGTATAAAACGCTGAATTAAAAACGACAAAAAACTACATCATATGATTACTAAAACAACTGTCAAATATTAAAAAAAAAACAATCCAAGAAAGCCGTGAAATTCTTAAATCAGGCAAGACTCACCTGTCCGCTGATTTGGCAGCACTACTTCGTGAGCAAAAAGAGATCTACAGAGCTCTGTTAAAAAATCCCAGTTATTGAGCGACCTCCACCGGCTACCGGCATGGTAGCAGAATTTGAACTGTCTAAGCTGAGCTGACGTATGTTCGCTCAAAATTATACGATTGCATCAGTTAGTTCAATTGTAAATACTTAATTTTGAAGAAGAACTGAATTTTTGAGCGGCCCCTAGACGCTCTCAGTTAGTGCATTAATAATTGACATGGACCAATAAAACAAATCGACTGTAGATCAATTTGAAAGAATGAACAATATTTTTTGTCAATCAAAAATATATTGATTTTTATTGTGCAATAATATTGTGCAGCGTTGGTTGGCCAAGTAATAACTCAGTGTGGCTTGTGTCTAAGGGCCGCTTAACAGAAATATCAGAAACGGCGGTAAATAACTGATTTGGCAACACTGTGTTAGTTGTTAATTTGATTTTGTGTGAAGCAGTTGGAAAGCGACTGCGGCTGAGCGAGAGTGCTTGTGCTCAAGTAAAACAGTGGAAAAATAGTAATTAAACGGAAATGCAATAAACAAAGCCATTGCAGCACAACAACAAAAGGACAGATAGAATCAAAACGGAAGAAAGCTAACAAACACAAAATAAACTTTTCCCAGAGAAATAATACGGCAAATCACAAAAAAAAATACAAATTAAAAGGCAAATAAAAACTTCTTCGTCAGTTTGATTTTTTATTGTTGTTGTTGCTGCTGCTTCTGCTTCTACATAACTTGTTTTTTCTCTCCAGTGATTCTTTTTTTTTTCTCGTGCGTGCGCGTTCGTGGGTGAGATTCTCTCAGAAAAGTTGTATTTATTTATTTATTTTTTTTTTGTTTTTGTTACACCAAAATACACAAAGTGAAAACAAAAGGCAACAAAGTCTCGTCGAGACGCTAGTCCAGCTGGAATTGTGATTATGTGCGTCTTTAACGTCGGGCTGCGTATATGTGCTCGTGTAAATGTATTTGTGTACGCATGAAAAATTAGTGCAAAAGAGAAAATCACGCAAAACATATATATATACAAACAACAACAAGAAACAAACAAACAAACAATTAGACAGACATTGACGGTTAAAACGAGACAGCTCAGAAATAGTTACGAAATTGCATACATTTTTCAAGTGTAAACCTGTTTTTCTATCTGTTTTTTTTATTTTTTTCTTGTAATTTGCCCCTCTCGCCGAACTATCGTTCAACCAGTTAAGTGATCTAAAAACTGTGACGAGTCACAACAAGGAATGAATGTACGTGTGTGCTCATGCACGCCCACTACGCCCAAAACTGATTGACTGCGACGCACGTTTGCAGGTCAAGAGCAAACGTCAAAAAAAGCAAAATAAATAAACAAAAAATGAATTTAACAAATACAGTATACATTTAAAAATAGCTAAGAAAATTCGAAAATTCGAAAAGAACCAAAGCAAGCAAAGAAAACTAAATCTCAGCCACAAAAGCAAACACGAAAACAACAAAACTTATATATATAAAACACAAAGGCGCATTTCCAATTGGAGGTCTACTTGCAATCAGCTGTTCACGGCCGCCGCTGTAATTGCAGTGTCTGAGAGAGACGGTTGGTGTAAGGCACACACACACAAACAAACGAACATAGAGAAAGAAGAGCATTTGTGCGCAAACGAGAGGAACGGACAAACGGAAGCAAAAAAGGCATTGGCAATTGGTGAATTCTTTTGATTATACAAGCGACGCCGACTGCGACTGCGACTTTTTTGGCTGCGGCTGACATTCGAATTCAACAACGTTGTATTTTGCGTGCGTGCATACATACCCGCCTGCCAGCCAGCGTTTGTGCATGTTTGTTTGTGTACGTGTATTAGTGGAAGAAATACAAATAACAATATAAAAGCGTATATAAAGGAAAGTATTGAAAAGGAGAGACAGCAAAGCGTCGCATAGTCGCAATGTCGACCACATCGTCTATTGAGACGCCAACAACACCAACTATGGCGCCCATACATCAGCCGCAGCAGCATCATCAACACCATCAACATAATCATCATCATCAGTTGCACACGACTACGGCTATTGTTGCCAGCGGCAACATGCAACAACAGCAGCAGCAGCAGCAACAGAAGCGCGTCAACACCACCAACATGTTTGCAACAACAACTACAACAGCAACAACTCACGCTATACTAACACCATCATCGTCGACATCATCGTCAGCTTCCGGCACGGGTTCCGTTGCGGGCATTTGTGTTGGTGTCGGTGTTGGCGTCGGCGCCGGCGCCACCGTTGCCGTGCATCATCATGCAAGGCCAGCATCGGCCACGAATGGCAGTGGCAGCGTGTCCTCGACACTAGCACGTCAAACCACAGCAACAGGAACAGAAGCCGCACCAGCAGCCACCGCAACTGCTGCTGATGTCAACATTTGTTCGGGCTCTTCGACAGCTGCAGCTGCTGCCGCCTCCGGCATGTTGGCCTCGTCACCGACCACGGCTGCAACACCATCGACCACTGTTGGCAACGGCAACGGCACTGGCACTGGCACTGTTGCTGCTCTTGGTTCGGCAGCCGCGGCGCCATCATCGTCGTCGTCGTCCACATCGTCGGCATCGTCGTCGTCATCGTCATCTTCGTCTTCATCTTGCTCAGCCTCGTGCAGCAACAATCATCAACATCATCTTCACCATCATCATCATCATCACCATCATCATCATACACATGCACATCCGCATCAGCATCATAGCCACACACACGCTCATGCCCATGGTCATGTGCATGGACATGGCCATGCCGCTAGCGCCGCCGTCGCTACTGCAGCCTCCGCTGCTGGTGCCGCCAACCAGGCTGGCCAACACGCCGTCGTCACTCCGGTCATCACACAGAAAATGTCACGGACCATACCGTCGGATAAGGTGAGTCTTGTTCTCAAATATTTGTAACTAATGTCGAACAACGCTAAACGAAAACTATCTTCATATGTCAACTGTATCTGATATCTTTGTATTTATCATATATCATTGTGTGTAGAGTACCTTTATATGTCATTTTAATTTTACAAAAAATTCGGGAACGCTGCCAAGCAATGCTGATTTTAATGAAGTGCTGTCACCTTCTTTGACTTGAGTTGACTTTATTTGATTTGATTTGTCACTTAACTAAATTGCTATCAATTTAAAGCACTTGCGGCACATTTCATTTCGAAAATCTCACTTGCTCAGCAAAAGTATCTTTTTAGTTTTAATTTGTATGTAAAAATTACTTGCGGCCAAACAAATTTTGAAAATTACAAACCGCTCTTTTGATCGGTCACCCTTTTTTTTGGATTACATGCAACTTAATTGTTGCACGCCTATTTTGTGGCGTAGGCGACAATAACAACAAGCAAAACTATTTTATTGATTTTTAGCAACAAAATCAAGGCGATTTTTTGTCTCTTTCTGCCGTTTGAAGGCTACAAAAATAAAAGATAAAGTCAAAAAGAATTGCATACAAAGAAAAATCCGCCATTCGCCTTGCAATGAATTCATTGACAAGTGTTGCATACTTTTAGGTGATTAAGTGGCGTTTTTTTGCCATAACCTTGATGACAACATTGTTGGTAACGTCAACGGTTGCTATTACGCACAACCGCCTACTACACACACACACACACACACAGACACACACGCAGACAGACAGACATGCAGGCATGTGTACATGTTAACCTTCAAATGCTTCAAGTTGGCAACTGTTTATTATTTTTGGGTCAAGGCTAACGCAAACAGGCTTGAGCGAACGCTAAGCGACAATGCCAACGACAACGGCGGCGGCTTATATACATGTGTGTGTGTGTGTGTGTGTGTGTGTGTGTGCATGCGTATGTGTAAGTGCAAATGCAGCTGAGCTTTTGTCCTTGCAACAAGCAAACAACGTGCAGCGAGCAGCGAGCGATTTCCATTCAGCAACAAACACAAAATAAAGACGTCTTTCAGGCGCTCTCAACTATTGCCGCTGCCGAGCATAGTCAAGCGTTCGATTCGACCTCGACTTTGTGGCAGCAGTAATGTGCGCTTATCCTTTCTTTTTGTTGCTTTTTTTTTTGGTTGTTTGGTTTATTTCTTTTTTTTTTTGTTTTTGTTTTTGACTTTTAAACATTTCAATTGACCTTTTTCGCTTACGAGCAGAAATTGTCGCCGCAAGAGAGGCAAAAAGCAGCAGAGCAAAAAGGACGGACGCACACAATATAAATAAAACGCCAATCAGAACGACACGGCAATCCTTGCAATGGCGCCCATTTTCGTTGGCCCTTTTTTTTTTTATATTTCGTTGGCCTCCATTTAGGCTGTATAACATTTTTTGGCTTTGTACGTTCGAGCGTTCGTTAGTTTGGCCATTAAATCAATGAGCAGGAAATGTTCGCCAGCATGGCTGCCTCAACAGTGTTGGTAAGCGTTGGCGCACGCGGTGGTAATGGCACCGACGGCGGCGGCGGGGGTGCAGAAGCCAGCGCCTAAGCAGGCCATAAATACAATAAAGTACGCTTCTAATGGAGGTCAAGTTGTGTGTTGGCAAGTACCAAACGACCGACTGAAAAAGTAAAACACAAACACAACAAAAAAGGGCGAAAAACGTTAGCAAAGTGGCACAACTCAAAAAAAAAAAAAAAAGACGCATGAAACTTTTGTTCGGCTTGGTCGAAACTTAGATGCGCTTGCGAGCGTTATGCTTCTAATTATGCGCCATGCTTGACAACAAAACGATGGTTTCAATGTAGAGGCGTGGCTGCCTGAAGCGTCGACAAGGCGGCGCTGTCTAGTTGCTTGAGAGGAAATGCTACACAAAGAACCACATTATCGCAACCGACAGTCAAATGCTAAAGACCGTTTTTACATACAAGCTGCGCTGCGCTGCTAAAAGCTTCAATTAAGTTGTGTCGAATTCATGCGCTGCTGGGCGTGCGTGCGTGAAATTCATTGGTTCAATTTGTGTTGCTTTGCTGTTGTGCTCACAAAGCAGCACACAAAAAGTATAAATAATACAAATCAGCGACAAACTTGGGCCATGTTAATATGCCTGACGCTTAATGCAAAGCAAACAATCAACAAATGCAGATTCAAATGAAAAGCTTCAGCTCGTCAGTGATGTAGAAGGAAAGAACAGTCGAAAGAACGAAAGGTTTTCAATTTCAGTTTCGGTGCAATGAAAATGAAAATATAAAAAGCAGAAAAAAGCTATCAACATCTTGGCATTACTTTGAGTTAATTGCAACAAAAGAAGCGCAGCGCAGCACGGCTCAGCTCAGCTCAGCTGCCAATGCCGATAAGGACAACAACAAATTAAAAGCAAAATGCAAAGGTGTATTGAGAAAAAAGAAAGGAACGGAAAGGTAACCAACGAGTTGGAAGTAAACAGCGACCGGGTGAGTGCAACGATATGAAAATTAAGAAGAAGAAGAAAAACAGCAGCATAAATCTGACAAACGAATGCAAAAAACCGAAGCGAACAAAACCAGCAGCATCATCATTACTATCGGATTTGTGTGTTGTTGTTGTTGCCGTGCCTTGGTAGCAGCGGCAGCATTTGCCAACAACAACAACAGCGGCAGCAAATCACACAGAAATGCAGTTGCCAAGCGGCAAAATAGCAAAGGCATGAGCAGCGAAGAACAAAAACAGCAACAACAACAACAGTGGCAGCGGCAGCGGCATTCTGAATTCCTTTTCAAAAACCATTAAAAAAACGCGCTCAAAAAACAAAAAAAAATTAAAATGGCAAAAAACACACGGAAATTGAAAGTATGAGTGGGGCGAGGGGAAGTTTAACAAAGCGAGCAAATGCAAGGGTTCTGTGACAGTGTGAGGCAGCGGTACCGTCAACATAATGGTTGCACTGTGGCAAGCAGTCGGTAAACACGATGGTGGGGGAAGGTGAGGGGGAACGGCGTAAAGGAGCAGCTTATAAAAAAAAACGTACATCAATGCCATCAAAGATGTCTGACTACGAACAGGATAAAACGCGTACGCGTTGCCAACCAACAGCAACTAACAGTTTAAAAAAAAAAAAAAAAAAGAAAGAAGCAAAAAACACACAAATACCTTTAAAAAGAAAGAAGAAGAAAAAAAGAAATGATGCTGCAAACATGAAATGCCAAAAATAAGTGAGACGGCAAAAGCGTCGCTACTTGAGAAAACCACAGAGACAGACAGAGAGAGAGAGAAAGAATAGAAGCTGCAACAGCAACAACAACAACAACCACAAGTATAACAACAATGTCAGGATTAAAGCGCGCATGCATGCATGACTACATGTGCCTGTGTGCGTGTGCGTGTGCGTGTGTGTGTGTGCGTTTGCATCAAAGAATGTGTTGATAAGAGCAACCAAACCAACCACAAAGCAGAAAAGCGAAGCAGTCGCATTTTAAAAGCAAAGGACAACAACGTGCAAAATAAAAAAAGAAAGAAAGAACGCTCATCCATTAAGTGCGCTTCCGTTTGTTAAATTCCTTGGCAGCAATCAAAGTTCCAAGAGCGACTAAATCACTCAATGAAAACAACATGTGTGTGTGTGTCTCTGTGTGTGAGTGTTTGAGAGCGGGCGGCAGCAAGGCAGAGGTGTAACACTAAAGCGGCTTTGCTGCTTTGATGCATGCCTGCCTGCCTGTCTGCTGTCTGCTGCCGATGCTGTTGCTATCGAAATGATGATAGCACACGTCAATCCGCCTCATCATATAAAATTCATTGCGAGCGATGCAGGTAGAAGTCAAGTTCTTTGATAAAGTTGTTTTTGCCGTTGAGCCTCAAACGGCAGAAACTGCAAAACAAATCAGGAGAAAAAACAAGCACTAAAAAACACGACAAAAAAAGCTCAGCTTGAACACGAACAAAAAAAGGGAGAGCGATGGTGAGATGGTGGTGATAAGATGAGGCGAGCTGGGTTGGTGCAACTCGAGGCAGGATCATTGCTTTAGACAAGCCGCAATGAGCGCTAAACTGAAGTAAAATTGAGTTGAGCGATGCTTTGAGTTGATTTGATTTGATTTGAGTCATCACGATCACGTCGAAAGACACTGAAAGACACTTTGAAAGATTTGCGCGTTTGAAGATTTCAAATTCATAAATTTATTATTTATATGCAAGATTGCTACAACTTTCTTATGACAGACGACTAAGGTCGGCTTTAGCGATGCCTTGTTGGCGGGATGGAGCGGGAGGAGCGTCGTTCTTACCACAATTCATTTAGTTATATATTTTCAACTTGGACTTATCTTATAACTGGCACAGTGCGTGTGTCCCGCCGTCGGACGACAGTTCAACAGCTATCATGTTACACCTGCCAAGTTTTGGTTTTAGGTGCTTAAAGCATTGAGTATTGCAGGGTATTTGTAGTCGTCGTTTGTTGACTTTTATTTGCGTTCTTTTCATGTATTGAAACATTTTCGCGTTTACTTACTTATATAAAGACGCGTGAAGCGCATTAAACACGCTCAACTTTGGGTCGACCACGCCTCAGTGCACTTGCCTTAATCACGCCCATTACACTTTGAGCGACTTACGGCTTATTTTCATAAGATTTCTTATTTGTCTGTCTGTCTGTCTGTCTTGCTTTCTTTTGTGGTTTTGTATTTTGCCTTTTCTTAGCCATGACTTAAGCCAAGCAACCGCAACGCGTCTGCCAATAAATTCAAATACAACAAAAAAATAAAAAAGCTAAAAACAAAAATCGTTGCATTTCCTTGTTGTTGTTGTTGTTATTTGTGTTTTTGTTTTTGTTTTTTTGCGCTGCGATTCACCAATGTCTGACGTGTGTGTGTTGGTGTTGTTGTTGCTGTTGTTGTTGTTGTTAGTGCTGGTCAACAAGTTCCAACTGGTTTGGCGGGTTTTAATTTAAAATTTTTCAATTTCGTTTTGTTATTTGTTTGTATCTTTGGTCGTGTATTCGTGCATTGAAGAGTTTAAGTGCATTCATTCACATAAGTTATTTATTTATTGCACTTTTTAATTCCTTTCAAATTTTATAATAAACTGAAAACTCGTAATTTTCAGTAATGCGTAAAAGCAACACTTTGCACAAATTTATCATATTAATTTTGTGTTCCTTATTGTTTATTGTATTTTGTTTGATATTAAAACACATCAAGTTCAAAGCAAACGCACAAGAAATCTGTTTGATTTTTTTATTTTGCCATAAAAATGTCATGAATGGATGGATGAGTTGGATGAGTTGATTTGAATGGTTTGAAAATTCATGCCTACAACTTTGCAAGTTTTTTTGCTTTTGCTTTTCATTTCTATTTTGTTTTATTTGCTTTTGTTAATTAACTTAAGCCTCAAGACGACGGCCCAAGCCATGGCCCTCTGACCACCGGGGGCAGCGCCGGCCGACAAAGTTGTACGTTGTCTTTTGTTGCGTAACTTATAAATAAGATTTAATTAAATTGCCTTGTAAAGTATTCAATTTGCTTATGCTTTTGCGTCTTTGGTTTGAGTGAAAGACATCTTGATTATTTACTTACTTACATCATCATCATAATCATCATCGTCGTCGTCGTCGTTGTCGTTGTCATCATGAGCATGGCTAGCGCGGCACAACATTCAACGTATGCAAAGAAAGCAAAGAAAACCCTACTCAACACTTTTGTCGCTTATCAGACTTGATTAAGTTGATTAAACATTGCACAGCAACGGCATCAACAACATATATCATATATGTATGTAAAAACAAACACGGCAATCAGCGTAATCATAAATTTTCGTATATCTTTTATAACTAAAATAAAAAACAGCTTACTGCGACATTGCTGAAATTTTGATAATCTTCAAGCTCTTCTTCTAGTGCAATTTTTCGATTGCGTCTTATTTATTTGATTTTTTCTTCATTAGACTATGAAGAAAACTTTATCATTTTCATTGTGACAGTTTGCTTGGCTCCAGAGATTTGAGAATTCCGGATTTCGGACGGTGCCACGCCTATATTTTGATCAAAGAAGTTTGTTTGCCAAATCAAACATACAAATTTGTGTTCAATAACTTTTGAAGACCTCGCTATTAGGGGCTTCTATTGCGAAGGTGCAACCTTGGTCGTACTAATCTATATTAAGACCTATCGATTTCTCTAAAGGCACAATGATTTTATGCAACGCCTTCAATTTGCTAAATTTGCCTGCTTCTTTTTGTTTGAAAGCTACCCATTCCAGAAGTCCGATAAAAGATTTGACTGCACAACAAAGAAGACTCTGCAAAGTTAGATCAACTCAGCTTGTCGAGCTGATCCAAGATCATATGGTTTATAGTTTATATGGTTAGAGATGTTTCCTACTGTATATGTTAAAATAACTTCATGTCTAAGTTGGTGGGAAAGTTGATTTGCTGCGTGAAAAGTATAGAATAACAAAAATAAATATTTTGTTTATTGCAAAATTTGCTGAAAATGATGACGAGCGACTTTTGTTTACCTTCGGCGCTGCTGCGATCGTTTTCAGAATGAAAGTTTCAAACAAATGTATCTGATAGCTGTGCAAATGTCTGAGAATGTGTGTGCACTTGAGGAAGCTAATATTGTTCTTCTTTAAACCGAAGTTGCTGTAAGCACTTTCTCCTTTAAGCTGTGCAAATAAACAACGATATGAAAAATAATATAATTAAGAATTTTATAAACAAATTAATATACAAAAAATTACTTATGAACTTCCGTTCGCTCAGACAAAAGTATAAAAACAAATAAGGTATTTTTTTACATTTCAATAATTATTGTAAACTGAGTCTGGTTCTTTTTCACGTCGCCGTCGTTGTTATTGTTTGTATTTCTGCTGCGTCGGTTTGTCAACCTTTAGTCTTGTATGACAAAACGAAAGAGAATATGCGACATTTGCAAAAACAGTAAAATGAGTTACGAAAACAATGGCAACAAGAATAAAAACTGTTTGTGAAAAAGTATCTCAAGAGTGAAAATTGACTACGATTGTCTGTCATAATATATCATATTGATAATTTCCGTTCGACAATGGCGATACTTCTGCTGACTAAGTCGCTCACACAGTCACACACATACACATACACAGCACTTGCACTGTTGTTATATCTTTTCTCATTACTTTTACTTATTATCATTATTGTTTATTTGTTTGTTCATATTCATTGTTTGGTTTTTGGTTTTTTTTTTTTTCATTTTTTTATGACTGATTTGTCTATCAGTCAAAGTTTACATGAAATGAGACGACAATAAAAACAACAACAACAACAACAACGACAAGCGGACAAAGGCTTCAGCGAGAGAGTCAGGCTCACAGACAGATTGTCTGACTAATTAACTGGCTGACTGGCTAAGTATCTAATAGACATTCAGACGGTTAGACAGACAGACAGACAGACCGACAGACAGAGTTTTCCATTGTCGTTGTGACGTTTATAATAGAAATATACAACAACAGCAACAACAATGACAATGGCAGCCTGCCTCATGACTAATCTCGAACAAACTCTTCCGGGCGTGATACTTTTAGCATTGATTAGCTGCCTTTTCATTTTTGTTGATTGAGGGACTTTTTTTTTTTGTTTTTTCATTTTCTTTTTGTTTTCCATTTGACTTGAATTTTGTAATTTTTGTTTCCTTCACTGCGCATTGTTGTTGCATTGCATGAAATAAATTGTGTTTGTTGTTTTGTCTTTGAATTTTTCTATGGCAAAAAGTTTTAGCATATTTTAAAGAACTCAAAGGTTCAACATGCATAAATGAGTGTGAAATTTGTTGCTTAATTTTACGTTTTAATTTAGCCTCATTTATTGCTGTGTATCTCATTACGGTAACGGCAATCAACACATAACGCAACAACAACAATAACAATAACAAAAAAAAGTAATGAAAGAAGCTTAAAATTTTCCAAATGAACAATTTTGTAGTTCAACGCTTTCTACGCATTTTCGAATCTATATTTAACTGTTTTACAACGACCGCAAACTCAAGCAGCAACTTGACGCAGCAACACATAAGTCTTAGTGGCACGGTCTGGTCTGGTCGCCTCGCCTCGCCGCGCCTTTTAAGACATAAGACTCACGTCGGTTGATGCGTTCGTCTTCTTTTTGTTTGTTTGCTTGTTTGTTTGTTCATTCGTTTGTTTCTTTGAGCTGTGATCTAAATTAACGCGCTTGGCTGTTACGAGCAACCAAAGCAAGCAAGCAAAGCAACCAACTGACTGACTGACTTGACTGTCTGACAGTTATAAGATATATTTCTTTGCTGCGTATATTTCTTTTCTGTGTAAGTTTTCTTACTTTTTCATTACAATTCATTCAGTCATTTTGCTTCTAACAAGATTTCTTGATGAATTGTGCTTGGAAAATGTGCCAATTGCTTTTGTTGTTATTGTTGTTGTGGTTATTTGTTGCTTCACATTTATTGAGATTACTCAGGTTCGCACATTCAATTGCCAAGTCATTTTAACTGAGATTTTCTAGTTTGTTTTTGTTAACTCATTTATTTTTATACTTTTTTTTTGTAATACAGTTAAGCAGACATTTCCGACTATAAAAGTACATGTTTTTGTAAGCATTTTCTTGATTAGCACGACAAGTTGATTCATGATGTGTTCCCTTTCTGTATTCTCTCAGCTTGAAGTTGGCGTGTTGGAATTTTTGGCGAAACTCGTCTTTTGCACTTAAATCATTTATCTGAAGACCGCTGTTCGGTTCATTGAAACTGCAATGCAAAATAGTAAAGAGGAAGAGGAGATAAATTTAATTTTTATTTCTAAAGCTTCAAAGCAGTTCCCATTGTGTGAATTTTCCCATTTTTGGTAGTTTAAGACTGACGAATTTGGGACAGAATTTAGACAGTATCAAATTGTATAGGGTATTTCTATTGGAAATTAGTACCCCCACTGTCGAATTTGAAACTAGTACAAGAACTAGTCAAAGGTGGCGCTTTATCACACTAGTCTAAAAAACAAAATGTCGGTTTGACCCATTTTAGTTATTTAGAAACTAGTTTCAACTAGTGAATTTGGAACTAATATTTGATCTAGACAGCGGTAATGCATAAGAGCACCAGTCACATATCAGGTTTAGTTTGTTGGACTTTGAAAACGGAGATATAAGGTTAAAGTTCCAGCGCCACCGGAATTTAAATGTTTATTAAATTAATGTTTATCAATTCAATTATTATTAATAATAATAAATAAAGTTTTTTAATTAACTATTATATTAAAAAAATAATTAATTTGGTAATAATTATAAAAAAAAAAAACACAATTACTCTGTCCATTAAGAATGTCCCATATTTTTCGTTCGTATGCATCAAACTGGTACAGCAGAGCCAGTACGGTAACACTGCCTATGACATCGCCTAGTAAAACTCTACAGTTGAAAGCATTGAGAGTAGATTGAGCTGGCACTAGTACTGGTAACATTTGAACTAGTGTAAACCTTAGTTCTGTAAATTAGTAGGCAGAAAGCACTATTATATTTATAAAATAGGCTTGGCAACAGGCAAGCAAATGGAAGATGTAATTTCTTCTAACTGCTTTCAAATAAATGATTACAAGAATTTTGCACAAATTGGATTAGTTTATTGTTGGAAAGTTGAAAAGTTGTCGCAACAAAACAAAAAGCGATAAACGCATATTTTCCAAATTTCGTAATTGTTGTTTTGCATTTGATGAAAGTTGACTTTACGGTCGCATAACTTTGTCAAATCAATTTAATGAAAATCATGTAATTTGTGGAATTTTCGGTATTTTGCAATGCGTTTTGTGTGAAAATTATGCATCGCTCTGATAAATGTAAACTTTTGGCGACAAATTGAGTTTTCCGACAGCGAATTTTTCATTGTTTAATATCATATTGTTATTACAGTTTTAATATAAATTGTCTGTATGTGTTATCATACATTTTCTACGATTCATTGTTGTTGCTGTTGCTGCTGTTGTTGTTGTTGTTGTTGTTGTTGACGGGGCGTGTGAAGTAATGGCAATGTTGAGCATTTTCCATTCATTAAGTTGAAAATCACGTATACGTCATAATATGAGTTGAGCTGCTTTTGCGTGTAACTTTGTGTGTGCGTGCGTGCATGTGTGTGTGTGTGTGTGTGCACACGTTAGATAAGGTAAGAGGATAAAAGGTGTAAGAGCTAAAAAGCCGTGCGTGTTGCTGCTTTTGTGTTTAGTGTGTGTTTGTGTGTGTGTGTGTGTGTGTGTGTGTGTGTGTGTGTGTGGTTTTTAATGGCATGCATTGCATATGCCAACATGCTAGCAAATAATGAATAACAGCAAGAAGAAGAATAAGCTAGACCATGTTAATTTATAACAAAGCCTTTCATTCATTATTGTAATTGTTGTTGTTGTTGTTGTTTTCGCTTTTTGCTACGTAATTGAATAAAAGCAGCAAATTTAATTTTTAATGGTAGCATTTTTTTTATTTATTTCTGTTTTCTCAACGTTATTAAATTTCAAAAATTAAAATTAAACGAGTTCAATTACGAAGCGTCAACATGTTTAATAAGTTTAATAAATGCAAAATTACTGAATTTCTGTATTGAAATTGAAGGAAAAACGAAATTAACATATGAAAAGTTAAAGCCACAAAAGCAATGCAGAGCAAGTTGGGCATGTGTGCGAATGCCGAGTTTGCTATGAAATACAAAGAGCGTGTTAAAGCAGAAGTATGCAAAGGAAGCGAAAGAGAAAGAAAGTGTTAAAAAGTAATGGCAAAGGCAGAAGTACAAGTAGTACAGTAGAAGTATAAGTAGAAAGAGAAGATTGTCAGTTGAAGTTGCCATCATTGTCGTCGTCATCGTCGTCGTCCTTGTCGTCCTTGTCGTTGTTGTCGCTGCCGTCATGTAGCGGAAATCCTTCTTTTTTTTTGCGCGCGCCTCTCGCATTCACATTTCATACTTCGAAACCATAATTTATGCAAAGCGACGCAAAAATATTTGTACAATATTAAAAAAAGCAAAAGAAGCGCAGAAATAAGTAAAGAGAAAAAAATGAGCAAAAATAAAACAAAGCTATTTTCGGCTTTGTCGAAGCTTATGTACTCTTGCAAGCATTTTTTGCAATTATTTTTAATGGAAAATCCTACTTATACTGTAGTTTTTCCAATAAGTAGCATCCAAGTTTGTAAACACAAAGGCGCGTAGCCACGCCTATTTTCTAAGCTGTCTTAAATAAAGTACGCTACATTTTGCAGACATCTTTTTTGACTGGTTACAGAAATATCCCATTTATAAGTTTTTCACTGTATGGGCGGTGCCACGCCCTTATGTCCGATGCTTATGAGACCTTGGAATATAGTCAAGCATTAATAGAAACACGTACTTGCAAAGTTTCGTCTGTTTTTATTCAAGAACAAAATAATTGTTTCTAACAAAAACCTTATTTTTAACTGATCGTTTCTATGGGTTATCGCATATAAATCGCGCGATCGTCACCAATCTCGCACACTGTCTGCATTTACGTTGAAGAAGTTTATGTGCAACATTTTGAGTTGGTGACTCAAAACCAAAACTTTCTTCAAGCAAATACCTTTTTTTCGCTCAAGATTATTTCTATAACAGTGATCCGATCAAAATAGATGTGAGATATATTCGATATTTGCACTAACAGTCGAACATGGTTATATGAACTCGTCTCGCGCTGTTTCTTGATTCTTGATACTTTATGTAGTCGTTGATGTCTCCTTCTCTGCGTTGCAAACTTCTTAACAAAGTTAATATACTCTCTTTGTAAGAGTATAAAAGATGAAATGAAAAACAGCAGCAACGAGCATGACGATGACGATGAAGAACAAGAATGAGTGCGATTTTCAGGCATGCTTATGCAAAACGCTGCCAGAGCCAACAACAATAATAACAACAATGGCAGCAAAAAATGAAAACAGAATAAAAACTGCACTGAAAACAAAATACATATATATATATATATATATATATATAAAAAAAGTAAATAAATAATAAAAGAAGTAGAAAAATGAAGAGAAAATCTTGAATTTAAAGCAAGCCTTTTGCTGCGTCGGTCGGTCGTTGTTATAACTTCTCCAGAGTCAGACAAGCAGAGCAAAGCAAAGCCGAGCAGAGCAGAGGCAAGTTAAGCTGAGTGGTGTAGCAGAGCAGAGCAGATTGTTTTAATTAAACTTAATATATGCATATAATTTGTATGTGACTTCATCTGTGTGTCTGCGTGTGTGTGTGTGTGTGTGTGTGTGTGTGTGTTTGTGCAAAGTATAAAGTCAGAGGCAAAAGCACATGCTTATACACACGCACAGCTTAACAGAAGCACTTAGCTTAGGAGCAAAAAGGGCGATGTGTGTGTGGTTGTGTGTTTGTGTGTGTGAATGGGATTTTGCTACAACTACAACTGTAGCATATACATGACACTAAGGTGCACAATAGTCCCTTTCTCTTACATTGTCGCTATATCACTTTGGCTAACACATGCACAGCACATGTACGCATGCTGTCAGCCCGGCAGGCAGACAGGCACACGCACTTGCCTAATAGACAGACCCAGACAGCCTTCGGGCAGCTTTGCAACTGTGTGTGCTTGTATATGCGTGTGCGTGTATCATATGTGAGCGTGTGTGTGTGTGTGTGTGTGTGTGTGCGTGTGTGTGAAATCGTATTTAAACGCAACTAGAATAGAATCGTCATCGCCATCGTCTTCTTCACAGTCAACCGTTGGTCCTATACATGCTGCTCGTCCTTCTACCTCAACTTTGCCGCCTGTCACACATACAAAGTGCAGAAAAATGTCATGTGTAATGGGTTTCTTTATGCTGTTTGTGTGCTAACTCTATGAATGCCCTGGCGTGGGTGACTGAAGGCATTCGTGTGGGTGGCAGCCTATTTTTTCCACTGTCCCCTCTCGCATTTTACGTTATTTTACGATACTCGCATGTGCGACACAACACAACTTGCTTAAGTTAGACAACACACACACACACACAGAAAAAAGGGGAAAAAAAAAAAGAAAAAAAAAAGGAAAAAAGGGAAAGGTAGAAAGGAAAAAAATATAATAAGAATAGGGAGGAAAAGAAAATAATAATAATAATGCTCTGTAATTTTCACCATAGTAAATTAAGAAAAATGTTTAAAATGCACGCAACAAATAAAATGTCGGCTTCTTGGTGTGGCGCTGCCCTCGCACTGTTGCGCCCGTGTCCTTGCGCAACGTTGCTGCTTCAAGTCCTCTTCTAACTGTCTCTCTCTCGCTCACGCTACTGCACGGTTTCTTCATGACTTGTTTGTTGTGTGACTGTTTGTTGATATATACAGTCAAACGTTTGTATTTATGTGTGTGTGTGTGTGTGTGTATTTGTGTTTGGGCAACCTCGCATAAATCGCATTTGAAAATCAAATGTTGTGTCGGCATTACTTTACTTGCTGCTTATTTTGCTTTGAACCTTTTGCTGTCTCGCTCACTCGCACGCTCTCTCTCTCTCTTGCTTAATCATTCTTTCACTGTGACTGCTTTGCTTATACTTTCATTTCTTATTGTTTTGTGTTGTTTTCTTTTTTTTTTTATTATTCGTCGACATTTTGTCGCCCTTGTTCTCGTCCTCGTCGTCGTCCTCGTCCAACAACGCACGTGTTCGAAAGCCTTGCGCTGCAGCACAGTCGGTCTTTGAGAAGTCATAAAAGCCAAGCCGTACCAACAAGTACAGCATGCTTTTGGGCGTTCTCAGTGGGCTGCCTGCCTGCCTTGCTGCTGCTGTTGGTGTTGGTGTTGCTGCAATGGCATAGTTGTCGCCTCGATTTTCCGCTGCAATAAATGACGAGGACAACGACAACGACGATGAAGACGATGATGTCGTTGACGGCCGGTCACAATAGGCTTAGATTTAGGTTTCTCAACTGCGTCGATGTCTTCATGTACGTAGCCGTTGCCGTCGGCATTGCCTTGCATTTTGATTATGTGCACGTAGTCGCTTCGATATTGTCGTGGCTTACCCTTGGGTGCCGCCACAAGGGGCAACACAACCAACCGGCAATGTTGGCACATTTCTACTTTTATTTTGCCTGTTCACGTTTTACTATTTTCATGACATTTTTGCTCTCTCGATTTTTTGTCTTCGTTCTTGTTTTTATTGCTTTTTTGCGGTTAAACCCAAGCACCCCAAAACTCAAGCTGTCCGATTGCCTTGCAGTGCGGTCAAAGTGCTGTTGTTGATGTTGTCGTTGTCGGTTTGGTGGTTGCAACCTTTTCATTATACATTCACAAACAAACATACACACACACACACACACACACACACACACACACCAAGGCAAATGCATACACTCGCGTGCGTGTATGTACACTTACACTTCATAAAATATTTATGCAATGAAATTTGTCGCGCCGCAAGCCCATTAATGTGTCGTTTTTGCCAATGCGAGTAGCCACCGTGTCAGCCTGTAGCCTCCCCCTCACCACACCTCACCAGCCCACGACGCCTTCGGTGTCATTAAACCAACTACGTCGCCATCAATATCACATGCCACAGCACGAAAGTATTTTCCCAATTTTTTCCCAATTTTGTTTTTTCTTTTCGTTGCTCAGTGTTGTTGTTGCTGTTGTTGTCGGCATTATGCATCGACATCTGCCAGCTTGACTTGCTGGCAGGTTAGCCTAACCCACGCCTTATGTCCCCCTTGCCATACAACACAAACACTTGTTTGTTTTTTTTTTTTTGTTGCATACTTGCGTGCGTTTCTTAATTTGTCATACAATGTTTTAATATGTAATTTGAATGTCATTCATGCATTGTGCGATTAGTTAATTGTTTTGGCATTGAACTCTTCTACTTTTATACAATTTCAGCTGCCAAAGGGTTAAATTATGCGCTCAACATTGTAAACTTCTGCGACTTTGCATGGTGCCAAGAATGCATGTATTTTTGATACATATATATAATAAATACATCGATTCATTGTTTTGTCTGCGTGAACGTTTGTTTTTTTGCCTTATTAAAATTTCCATATTGCTCGTCAGTGTGTTGTTTTTGTTTTGTCAAACTCATGCATAGGCAAGCACGTTCAATGCTCTGTGCACGTTTCCAATTAGCATCTGGCGTTGCCATCATCAACTTCTAATTGTGCAAGCCAGACCAGCTGCTAATGAACGGCTGTGTTTCGCAGAGGCTTATTTCATTACAAATTAAAGTCAGCATTTTGTTAGGTTAGGGTATTTTCTAATGACTAACTGGCTGACTGACTGATTGTCTGGCTTGCCTTAAAACTCAAAATTATACCGCACCGCATAGCTAATGTGTGTGTGTCGAACCGAAACTTGGTAAAAAACAAGCACAGTCAAATGAAACTGAAACTGAAACCGAATCAAACCGAAATGAAAATCACAAAATGCTGTAAACTGATGCCGTTGAAGCTGTAACCTTTTCGTCCTGTCACCCGCTCTCTCACTCGCACATGGCTACCAAGTTGAGTTTCATAGTCTGAGCACGTACAGCATTGCTTTTTCAAGGGGAAATCCTTTCCTATTTTTCTCATTTTTTTTTTTTGGCCGCTTGGGTAATAAATATGCAAACATTTATTTGGCATTTACAGTGAGTGAAGATGTTAGTTCGTACAGTTCAGTTCAGTTGAGTTGAATTGCACGCTCGTTCGCTCGCTCGCACGCACGCACACATGATCAACGTCAACGTACTCATAATAATAATAATATTAATCCTAGGCAATAACTTAAATTGTCCTTGAGCGTAGGCACAAGGCTCTGGTTTAGTGTCCTTGTTGTATGCTTTGTCTGTCGCTGCGTGGCACATTTTCTAAAACCAAATTCTATGTAGTTAAGATATACTTATTTCTTTACAGGAAACAAAAAAAGAATTTCAATTAAAGCGCCTAAAAGTCACAAACAAGCAATAAGAAAATTGAGGGTTGAAATGTAAAGGATAAAGAGTAAAACATCTGCGTTGCTTAAACTGTTATTTTTTTTTTGTTTTTATTCTTGTTTTTAGCGAAATATATGAATCTAGCATGATTAATTTGAGTCATAAGCCTTTTACAGCTAACACCAAAAAGTATGCTAGCGGAATTTTGCACTTCTCGACGCTTGCGTGTATAAGTGTATATGCGTGTGTATGTGTGTGTGAACAAACGTTTGCCTAATTGGAGTAATTTTACACAAATAAATTTTGCACAAAACATTTTCACTTTTCAACTTGCCTGCCAACGAGTGAGATAATTGTTTAGCTTTGCTGTTGCTGTCGCTGTTGTTGCTTTTGTTGTTGCTGTTGTTGTTGTTGTCGTCGTTCAGAGTGCTTTTATTATTATCCTTATTTTATTAGCTGTTATTATTAAACGCAAACTCGTGCACGCACATGCCTTTTTCTTTTGTTTGCTCACTTGTTTGTTTGCTTGCTTTAATTTTACTTACATTGCTTTGCTTTGCTTTGCCTACTTTTAAGCGCTCTGCTTGAGTGGCAAGCAGTATAAGTGGTTGGCTAATTGTTCTTGCTTGCGTTCGTATTTGTGCTGCAATTGTTAACGCTTATTTGGTAACACACATTTTGCGCTTTAAATTCAACAACGAAATGCAAAGTATATTTATTGCATACTTTCTGTCAGACTCACACAAAATAAACGTTTCTTAGTTTTAGCCTTGGAAAAAATTAAATTGAAAATTATGTTGACATCTTTTGTGCGCGTGCATGACAATTTTAATGTCGCTTGCACTTTACAAGCGCAGCAACACCCAAAAGTCGGCAACGTAGCACAAAAAAAAGGAAAAAAACAAAAAGCGAAAGAAAAGAAAAGAAAATGCAAACAAGAATTTTAAAACTTGCAACACTTTTAATTCAAGGCTATGTGCGGTACTGCCATGAAGTGTTTCAAAATTGCACAAAGCATAAAATTATGCAACGTTTTTTTTTATTTCTTTTTTTTTCCTGTCGTCATCCTTGTCGACAACAACTTCAAACGGTGGTAGCAGTAGTAGCTGTAGGTATTGAAGTGGTTAACGTGGGTGTGGCGGTACTTATACAGTTGTGTACAAACTTCGCCCAAAAGGCAGTAAAGCACATACACACACACACACACACACACACACAAGTCACTCAAAGGCGACTGGCAGTGAAGCAGTTGGCTGCAAAAAAAATATATATACATACATATCTTCAAAAGTAGCAAACAAAAAATTTTTATATATAAAAAAAAAAAAAAATACAAAAAGAAACCAAACAACAAGCAACTACTGCAACAACACTTTGCTAGCGTCAGCAAGCTGCTTTTGAGTTGTATGCCCTCCTAAAAATAAAAATAAAAGTAACAGCAAAAAAAATTACTCCGGGAAATGTTCTTCTTTTAGCGACATTATGCAACACTGGAGAAAATGTACAAGTGAAAAAAAAATACAAAGCAAAGCACAACTTCAACGACTGTCGAATGAACACAAATTGCAGTCAAGCGTGCTGGCAAACCAGCGAGCGACGGCAACGGCAGCGGCAACTTTTGCAACCAAGAGAATCAGTCGACGAAATGGAAAATGGTTAAAAAAGCAAACTGACAGCATTTTAAGCACACACTTCAAGGCAGTCAATCGTCAAAGGTAGAAAACTAAAAGAAAGTCAGCAAAGTCGGCAACAATGCATGTGAAATTAACTCCGACACATACATATACACACGTTGACTAGCACACAGGCGCATTAGAGCACACATTTGTTAACTTTTGTCGTATGTCGTGCAACCTTAGCATACTTTTGGGTGTTGCGATTTACGTAAACTCATGGCGCATGTGTCGACAAGCAGTAATTGGCAGTAATTGTTCGAAGTCATGTTCTCCGACAACAACAACAACATGATGATGCATCATAGCATTAAACTAAGCAAAGGAAAGCACAAATACAAAGCAAATTTTTGCAAAAAAAGAACAATTTTAGTACATTTGTTTGGCACGCCAAAAAGTATGCCACAGTTTTGGCGTTTGTATTAGTTTTTAGTTGCGGCAAATAAATTTGTTTGTATTTATACATGAATCTGGCTGTGTGTGTGTGTGTGTCTGTGTATATGATAGCAGTTCGCACGAAAAGGTTGTTGGAGCTGGGAAAGGCGTGATGGAGTTACCTACCTATAGTGTCAGAGCAATGTTTCACAAGCTTAGTTGAACTAATTCCGAACTTTTTCGCTAAAAACGCTTCAGCAAAGTCGCGCCAACAAGCATAATAACAAAAACAGAAGCAGAAACGAAGAAGACAACAACAAAATTATAATAATGAGAACATTCTATAAAGTCGACACCTGCGCAAAGTGTTAGTTATGTTATATAGAAGCAAACAAAGAGCCAAAAAGTATACACTGCTAGACTCGATTATACATTTTATGTGAGTGCGTGTATGTGTGTGTATAATATATACATGTATGTTAGTTATATTTGTGTATTTATTTATGGCACTAATTGCTTATTCAAGCTTTAATAACAACGATGATGGTTACCGTTGCTGCTGCTACTGCTGCTGCTGATGCATGCACACTGTAGAGAGCCCTTGACATGAACACTGGCAAACAAAGGCAACTAACGTTAAATTGAGCAAATATTTATCAAAAATGTGTCTGTGTGTGTTAGTTTTTTGTTGTTGTTTTGTTGTATGTATGCATGTGTATAATTTCATTGGCCTTCATGCCGATGAGATACCTTTTATTCTTTCCCACTCACTCTCATTCGAGAGAAAGCGCTTTCTTAACACAATGTTTATGTGTGCTTTTATGTTGTCTGTCTATATGAAGTTTTAACTATGAAAAAACCAAAAAAAAAATAATAATAAATGACAACAAAATGTGTCAATTTTCTTCAGCCGCAAACACTCAGAGTCATAAGGTTCGCTTTGAGTTGTGGCTCAATGTCAAGTCAAGACACTTTCACAGACAACAACAATGTGTTGTGTCGCGTTATGTTTGTGTATGCAAGCATGCGTAAGTAATTTTTGCATTTTGATGTCGACTTGTGTTAACTTCTTCTTCATGTGTTGGCTTAATTATTAGATTTTCGCCCAATATTTTACTTAGCATGCTTTTAAGCAGCTTTGCGTTAACTAAATTGATACTAATAAGAAACAAACAAAACAAAAAAACTAGAGAGAGGCGAAAGTTTTGCTATGTAAACACTTGGCACTTGGTTGTGTCTTTGTAATTTGGACAATTATTAGCGAAACGTGCAGAAGCCGAAACTTTTCAGACACTAGGCAAAGCGAAAGTTTTTAAGTAGTGTATACATGCACATATGCTTATATATTTCGTAGCATACTTTTTGTATAGCATTCTTAATGTTGTATGTGGGTAATGCTACTTGTCTTCTTTGTGGGTTTTCCTTTCTTTTTTTTTTTGTTTGTTTTGAAACAGCTTGTTAGCTCATTAAAGTGATGATTCTGGAAAAAAAAGAACGTCTAGTAAGGTAAAGAAAGTGTATCAAATTCTGGGCAAGTCCGATTTGTTCTACATTTTTATTTTAGCCTGTTTGCGGTTTATTTATTTATTCACTGTTTTTTTTTTTTCGTTTTCGTTCTTTTTCTTTGTTTTTGTACTTGTGCTTTATCACGTCGAGCACACCCTCGCCTTACAACAACGAGACCTGCCAATAAATTTAATATAGCATGCTTTTTTGCGCGTTGTCTAATAGGCGCTTGTCTCAATTATAGTGCCGCAAAAGCGGCAACAACGAAACCAAACCAAATAAAAGGGGCGATCAGTTTGTGAAAAGAAAAAAAAAGCAGACAAGACAGGAAAAAAAAAAACCCAAAAGGGAAGACATCCTGAAGGACATGAGCGCACATAAATCACTGTATTAATTTATATGCCGAACGAATTTTTCCTCTTTACTTGCCTTTTTTTTTATTTGTATTTTTTCTTGTTTTATATTTCACCATCATGTTGTCGTTGTTGTTGTTGCTTCACTTGCTTCTTGTGGTGTGCCACGGACGAGTTTTATTCTTGGAATATGCGCAACCCTCGTGGTTTGCTGTTGTAGTTGTGCTGCTTCTGCCGCTTCTTCTTCTTGTAATTATTATTATTTATTTTGTTTTTCTTGGTATATCTTATTTGCTTTCGTCTTCGTTTTATTTTTATTTTTCTTTCTTTCTTTCTTTCTTTTTGCTGTTGGTTTTAATTTATTAAATTTTCATCATTACTTCGTGGTAATTTTCTGCTGATTGCAAACTGAAATGAAACAAAAATTCGCATGAAAAACAACACGACTAATAAATTCCAACTGACAGCGTACGAAGAGCACAAGAAACTGAAGAAGAAGCAGAAATATTTGCATTAAATTTATATTTCTTTGAGCAAAAACTGATATGCATATTGGATCGTTTCTTATTAGACAACAAGACCTTTCATAATAAAAACTCGTTCATTCGTTCATCTATTTTTCGTATTTTTTATTCATTTGTTGTTTTTGTTGTGGTTTAGTTCGGTTTGTTTTGTTGATTGCTTGAGTGCTTTTGTTGTTGTTGTTGTTGTTGTTGTTTTAGTTGTTGCCACGTTTGTCTTTGTTGTTGTGTAATTATGCGGAAATTACGTGCTCAAAGTTAATTAAGTAAAATTTCCAAGAAAATGGAGTAACTGGCTAAGTTGTAATTAAACCATTTCGAACACGTTGTTGTTGTTGTTTTTATTCGTGGTAAGGCTATTGTCAGTCTTATTTTTGTTGTTGTTGTTGTTGTTGTTTTCATTTCAGTTTTTGACGCTTTGCGGTTATTGATAATTTTCCTTGACCATTTTTCTATGATTTATATACTTTTTATTGTTCTGTATTCCACTTCTTGTGCTTGTTGCTGTTGTTGTTGTTGTTCATACAATGCATATGCAACAATTGTGCTGTCAACAACAGCAACAAAGGGTTGTTGGTTTGTTGTTCTTTACATAAAATGTATGGTATTTCATGAAAGCGCAAAAGTGTAAGCGATTGCATGTTGAAATACAAAATACATGTCTTCAGTAAGCATGTACAATGGAATATGTTCAGTCTTAACGAAACTTATATACACTCAAATTCGAAATTTTAGTAAAAAGCGTGTTTAAACAAACAAACGTATCGGTTGGTGATGCTTTATTGTTGGCAAAGTTACAACGGCACATATGTAAATGAAACACTTTTGCAGGGATATAAAGTTACAAATTTTTATAGCATACTTTTGAAGGCACACTTGAGTTGCTCAACTCTTTGATTGCGCCATGCTTGTATTATTTGTTATTACTTTTCATTTCGCTACGCTGTCAGCATTCACTCACTCACTCTTAATGTCCGTCCGCAGTGTCCGTCCGACTGCTTGTCTTTCGCAGTAATTTTCTTTTGCTTACATTCATAGTACTTATTTGCTTGATTTCTGCATGACTGAAACTTAAAGTAAACTCCTTAGGATATTACACACACACACGCACGTACGCACACACACACGCACACGGACAGTTATACATGCGTATTTGTATATTTGTATGATGCCATCAATTTACAAGTTGGTTTCTTTTGCACAAGTCAAAGTCAATTTAAACCAATATCAGACCACACTTGCACAGAGCACACTCACACACACACATGTGTAAGTAGATGCATGCATGTGTGTGTGTGTGTGTGTGTGTATCCTCTGCTAACCGCCAACGCGTGCTTTCGCAGCAAATTCAACTCTATTTTCTTGTTGCTTTCTTTCTTTCGTTTTTCTTTGTGTACATGTGTGTTTTTCTTTTGTTTTCAATATTCTGCTTCGCTTTACAAATTCACTTGCTCATTTGATATCTTTGTTGTTGTTGTTGTTGATGTAGTTGCTTGTGTTGTTTTTAGTCTTCCTTCAGTCGGCGAATAGAAAAACTTTTGCTTTCTTTCGCTTATTTGTTCGCTGTTGTTGACAGTTTCAGACAGTAACTTAATTTTACAGTTAGTTTTTTTTTTTTCTTTTCTTCACTTTTTTATTTGTTAACTGTTTTTGTCTTCTATATAATGCTTCGCTTAACGCTGCGTTTCAGACAAGCTTCGCATGCTCCAATTTCTTTTGTCACTGCAAATGTCTGTCTGTGTGTGTGTATGTGCATGTGTGTGTGTGCGTCGCAGTTGCATTTTCTATGCATTTACATTTTATTTTCACGCTTTAAATCTTTAGAATTGTTGAAGGAACAAAATTCATCACTTTTACTAAAACAAATCAAAAAGCAAAACATTATTTTTTGCCGCACTTTTCTCAATTAAAATGAAATATGCTTGAAAATAATTTGACAAAGTCATTGGCAGCCTTTTCAAGCTCGTCAACAAACAACCAATCTTTCTCTTAAGCACCTTTAAAATGAAAAAGATATTCTGTTTTTTCAGCTCTTATGATAAATTATCAAAATACTATAGTTTTGCAGCACTGCTTTTCAATCGCTCATTCATTCATTTGTTAACTGAACCACCCCTGCCAAGCAAAGCCATCCTCCTGGCGAACGTCGGACGTTGTCTTATGTATGAACTTTGAAAGAAAAGTTCATTTAGATGAAATTAATTAACTTGGTCGTCGTTAAGTGCAAAACAACGTCTTTTTGACTGACATGACGATGATATTCATCGCCATTGAAATGTTGGAAGTTCATTCCTTTCGGCCGTACAGCAAAACATCGCCGAGTGTGCCAGAGGAGGGGGGAACAACGATTCGAAGGCAAAAGAGTTTTTAACTTTTGGCAGCTTATTACATAAAATCCATGCTAATTTCAAACTTTTGCTGTGCTGAGCTTTGCAGCCGACAAACGACAAAGGTGCTCTGCGAGTTTAATAGGTCAAAACACTATTGAAAAGCCATGAAAGAACGCTGAGACATATTGCAAAGAAGACGGCGTCAGATTAAAAAGTTAGCAAAGGTTTTGAAGAAGGATTGAGTTAGAGAAGAAGTTGTTGATTCAAAGCAAAGGAGTAAACATTCATGACAGGTCATTATAAGTCATGATAATTCGCTTTAGCATGATATTTCAACACTAAGCTTTTGCTCAATTTACTTTTAGATTATTGAAAGAAAAGACAAACATTATAAACAGAAATTAGGTTTTTTGGTCGCCCTGGCCGAAACTTGTTTATTGTTGCAAGCATTGTGCCAATTATTCTTGTTGGAAAAACCTTGGAAAAAAAGAAATATTGAAGTTTTTAAGGACATCATATTAATTTTAATAAACTGAACTTTAGGGCTTATACGCCAAAACGCCTCTATTTTATTTTCAAAATAAGTCACACGCTTCACTTGTTAATGTTAAATGTTGAGTTATAAGTCAATTCTTGTTTTTTATATAAGAAATTTAATGTTTTGAAGATCCCACTATGGTAGGTGCTCTTTCTAGGGTTCAGACCTTGTTATTCATAATATATATTAAATAAAGAAATCTTTGCCTATCAAATGTCGGCTCTGTATCTCAAAAAAAAACAAAAAATACTCAAATAACGCCTCTCACTTGCTTCATTTGTCTTCTTCTTTTTGCGTGGGGTCTACAAACTCCAGTGGTCCGAAGATGCACAGTCTGCTGATCAAGAATGTATATACTTTATATGGTCGATAATGTCTTCTGCTTCTAACGCTGTCAGATAATATTAATCAAAGCATAGAAAGCTGCGCTCATACATGAAGAGCTTCGAGCACTTGCCCGGTCTTCATAGGCAAACGGGTTGTTTTGAACAATGCATGGGAATAACAAGGGTAACTGATCAGCAGCTGAAATTTTTATCGATAAGCGACAACAACAACAACAACAGCAACATAAGTACATGAACATCGTGCTGTGTGCCAATGGCGGCGCAGTTGTGGGCGTAAAAAAGAGGGTTGCCGTGAATTGGCAACGTACGTGCGCAATAAACTTGGTTAAATGCTGAACAAGTTAAAGGCGGTAAGTTTTGGCACACGGACGGACGGACGGACGGAGAGAAGAGCCGTTGGAGTAGCAGGCAGGCAGGCAGACATAACAGCATTTCCGCATTTTGCGCCTCACTGCGTTTAACAATGAAAGCAAGTGAAGCCGCGTTGAAATACTTTCTTTTTTGCTGCCACTTACGCCGCTGTGTTGCTGGCGTTGAGCTTTGGGCGACGCTAAGTTCGCTAAGTTAGCCATTGGTGGTGTTGACAGTCCGTCAGTCAGTCAGTCAGTCAGGCAAGCAATGATGATGATGATGAGGAGAACGACGACAATTTCAATTGAGGCGAACAAACGTCATTGGCACTATCAGAATTAACGTCAACGTCATTGTTACGCAGAAATGGCAACGCAGTACGGCACGGCGCACATTCAAATAACGCAGTAACGCTTCAACGGTTCAACGTTAGCAACGAACGACAGCAGCAACAACAACAACAACAATAGCAGCAGCAGCGACGGCATTAATGTCAACGCTGCTGTTGTTGGTGTGGTTGTTGTTGTTGTTGTTGTTAGCGCTGCCACTGGTTGTGCTGCTGCTGTTGTTGATGTTGATGTTGATGCGGTGGTTGTCGCCTTCGTCAAATGTCAAGCGGTTAAAACAACAACAACAACAACAGTGAGTGAATGACGTGTATTTGTAAGGCATGAGTTGAGTGAAGATTACCGGAAGATGAAAGTATGTGTGAGTGTGAGCAGAGCGCAAGAAACATGTGTGTGTGTGTGCGTAAAATTAAATTCAGTCAAAAGGCGAATTTGAACATGAGTTGATTTTGCCTGTTGGCTTACACTTAACGGCTATGCGTGTGCGTGTGCGTGTGTGTGTGTGTGTGTGTTGATTATGGCAGGCGGCTTCATTTAAAATGTAACTGGGGCAACGTGTGTCAGGGTCGGCCGAAGGATATGCGGCAAGCGCACAAGTCAAATGCTTAATTCAATAACGTTGTTGTTGTTGTTGTTGTTGTTATTGGTGTTTATTGTTTGAATTGTTTTTATTGTTGTGGCATACCTGGTTTTCGCTTCGCTACACAGCTTGGCTCAATATGCAAAAAAAAAAGAAGAAGATTTGACTGCTGCGGATTAGACGATTAAATTAACGCATACAAGGATATACAAAAATATAAAAGAATTTCAATCAATTAAGTTCGTTTTTTCCGCTCTTCTTTATTATTATGTTGGCAAGACATTTGGGAATGATTGAAGGCATAACAACAACAACAAAAACACACAAAAAGGCAACAAAATGTTGTCAAAAGTTAGCAACACACTTGATCAAAGCAAAGCAATGAGCAAGAAGCCTTCAAATTAACAAGAGGAATAAGCGCGCTTGAAAAAAGCTCAAAAAATTAAATGCAAAATAGAAAATTATATTTCTATGAATGAAAGCATGGCATTCCCAACTGAGCATTATTATTATTATAATAATTATAATTTCTTCTGCATAGTATAAACATGTCTTTGCCGTTGAGCTTTTCCAATTATTTTTGCAAAGCTCTTATTCTCTCTCTTGTCGATTTTAAGAAACAACAACAACAACTACAAAAACAACTTCAATAACGGCAACAGTGCAGTTTGCCGGCAATATGAAAATAATTCTTATGACAATTTTGTTATTGCAACATTATGCAACGAGGCATAAGCGAACTGCCGAAGCAAACAACAATTTTCCAAAGAAGACGACAAACAAACTTATTCAATGCACAGCAAACTGCAAACTGCAAAGATAGAAACAGCAACAAAAACAACAACAAAATATAAGACGAAACCTGACACAAAGTCAAAGAAATGCTTTAAAACAAATAACGGCCAATAACAACAGCAACAACAACAACAGCAGCAACAAGAAACACGCACACATGCCATCAGCCAGGCAAGCAGTTGGGAAAGTAGCAAGAAAGAGATAGCGATAGAGCAACAGTGATAGAGCGAGTATAACCACAAAGTGAATAGGCAATAATTTAAGTTGAATTAAAATTGCAATTTCTGCAAAGTGCAACAACAAGCGCTACAACAACAACAAGAAGAAGAACAACAAGAACCAGAAGAAGAAGAAGACCAATTGCAAGATTATAAACAACAAGAAAACCACAAATACAACCAAGAGTAAACAAGCAGACCGTGACTGTCAACTAAAGCGAGATAGAAAGATTGAGTGAGTGAGTGAGTGACAGCAAGATGCTCATGATGAAAGCATGTGTATGTGTGCGCGTGTGCGTGTGTGTGTCAAAGACAAAGATGACAAGAAGAACGTAAGAAACGAAACGAAGTCAAGCCATCAAACTAACAACTTGATGTTGTTGCTATTATTATTACTGTTGTTGTTGTTGTTGTTGTTACTATTGCTGCTGTTGTTGCTGTTGTTGTGGCTGCTTTTGCTCTGTGGTGTATTCGTATGTCGTTTAGTTTTAGTTGTTAAAACAGTTACAGAAGGACAGTTCACAATATTGAAATAAAACGGTTGGCTACTGGACAGGCAGGGTGTAGAGAGGGGGCGTACAGGAAGGCAATTCGAGTGAAAAGCATTTGTAAATGTTGCTTGACTGCGTGCATGCCGGACTTTCTAATTGAGAAGTTGAGCATAGTTGACCAGAGTTCTGTAAATAACATGAGCATGATAGAAATGCAAAAGTTCATGAGAAATTGTATTGCAAAGAGAAATGCTATTGGTGTTGTTGTTGTTGTTGTTGTTGGTAATGGCTTTGATGATGATTTGCCCCAGTCAGATTGATAATTTTTTCTTTAGCCATTCTCAATGGATTTGTCTTTCTATTGCATTTATGTGCTGCTGCTGTCACTCACAGAACAATCTTATAATCTTATAAAACAATACTAATAATATTCAATAAAATATTTATGATTGTCAGACAAAATTGCAAAGAGGAAGAAGCAGAAGAAACAATAAAAAAATATCAAAGACAAAAAATCAATGCTAAACATTATAAAAATTATATGCAATTTGAAATGCAATTTAGCACGTTTCAATTGAACGCAAAGCCTCAACAGCATCTCGGCAAGGCCGAAGATAACGTCCTTACTGGTTTTTATTATTAAAGTATCTTTCGAATGAAATTATTATTTTTATACCCTGTACATACTGTACCAGGGTATATTGTGTTTGTTTGGCCGAAATGTATGTAACGCAGAGAAGGAGGGGAGGGGGACCCTATAAAGTATATATATTCTTGATCAGGACGACAAGACAAATTGATTAAGCCATGTCCGTCCGTCTGTCCGTCCGTCCGTCCGTCCGTCCTCACCAATGGTTCTAGGAAACTATAAAAGATAGAGACTTGAAATTTGGAGGATAGACTCGTGATGCTGGCAGCAGATCAAGTTTGAACGGTTTTGAGCCACGCCCACTCCTTCCCACCCAACCAGCTACGCCCACTTTTTGAAAAGGCTATAACTTGAACACCAGAAACGCTAGAACTATGAAAGTTGGTATGTCGACTAAGTATGTAAAGACCTATAAAACTGCATACCCCAATTTTCCCCCCAACCCTTCATTACCCCTCAAAAAGTGTTTTTTTGTAAATTACTGTATCTTCAAAACTATAAAAGATACGGACCTGAAATTTTGTATGTAGACTCAGTAAATACATGTCCTTAAAACTGCATACCAGAAAATACCCATTTGTATTTTTGACTACCCCTCAAAGACCACCAAACTTACATTTTTTGTAAATTTCACTTTTTTTTTACAAAAATTTGTATATCTCCACAACTATAACAGATACGAAATTGAAACTTTGTATGCAGACTTCATAGATGTATGTCTTTAAAACTGCATACCAAATTTTCCCCCCCTACCCTTAATGACCCCTCAAATAGTGTTTGCATGTCAAATTTTGTTCGTAGACAAAGTATATATAACTTCTTAAGACTGCATACCAGAAAATACCATTTTGTATTTTGACTACCTATTAGAGGTCGGCAAACTTAAATTTTGGGTAAATTCCAGTTTATTTTTATTAAAATATGTATATCTCCACAACTATGAAATATACATGTCTGAAATTTTGTATGCAGATTCAGTTAATATACGTCCTTTAAACTGCATACCGAAAAACACCTCTTTATTTCATGGCTTCCCCCTCAGAGATCTACAAACTCGAATTTTTCGAAAATTCCTCACTTTTGACTGATTTTTTATATTTGGAACACCATTTAAATGGGTGAGGGTATGTGCAGGGTATTATATGGTTGAGTATACTCAACTATACCGCCGTTACTAGTTTATATTTGGAACACCATTTATATGGGTGAGGGTATGTGCAGGGTATTATATGGTTGAGTATACTCAACTATACCGCCCTTACTAGTTTATTTTATATATATTAATATAACCTTAAGTAAATTATAGCAGTATATTGTAATTAATAAACAAATAAATAATGTTCCTCCCTGAGGAACTTTCTGATCGAGCTGGGCATTTCCTTGGACTTTTTTCGTACAGGTAGAAGGCAGAAAAGTTGGCGTAACAGATCTGCTGAGATGGGGGATTGTGCAGCCTTATATAAAGGAGAAGCTGAAAGTGGAAAAAAGTTCGATATCTAAGCCGCGCCGCGCACATAGAGATGGTTAGGGCGCCGCTAAGTTAGAATGCTGGTAGAGGGATTAAAACGGTGCTGATCTGGGGTACTCCTATGGTGGCTACCGTGGACACCGGAGCACCACATAGCTTTGTAAGTGGTCGCCTGTTTTCTAGGGCGCTAGTTCCTCCCTGAAGAACTACTCAAACAACTGTGGCTCTTTCTTGGACACCTTTCGGCCCTGAGGGAAGTGAACGCTGGAAACTTGGGGTAACAGAGCAGCAGAGACGGGGAATAGCTGCCCTTCATAAAGGATCTGCTGGAAGTGGGAGAGAGTTCGATATCTGGCATGGCGTAGAAAGATGTGTACTCACTGGGTCCTTTTTGGTTAAAGCGCCCCTCAGACGCAGTGATGGTTGAGGGATTGTAACGGTGCTGGTATGGGGTACTCCCATCGTGGCTACGACGCCGGAGCAGCACAAAGCTTTGTGAAATTACGCCTGGTTTCTACGTCGCTAGTTCCTTCCTGATGAACAACTTAATCGACTGTGGCTCTTGCATGGACTCCTTACGGCCAGCAGGGAAGCGAAGGCAAGAAACTTGGTGGTCAACGTGGACACCGGAGCAGCACGCAGTTTTGTAAGTAGACGCCTGGTTTCTACGACGCTAGTTCCTCCCTGAAGAACTGCTCAATCTACAGTTGCTCTTCCATGGACTCCTTCGGCCAGGAGGAAAGCGAAGGCTGTAAACTTTGTGTTACAGAGCAGCAGAGACGGAGGATGATGTTAGCCTCCATAAAGAAAATGCTGAAAGTCGAAGAGAGTTCAATTTCTAAGCCATGCCACTCAAACAAAGATGGTGAGGGGTGGGAGGACTCACAACGTCCTCTTTGGTAATAGCGCCGTTCATACAGTGTTGGGGTTGAGAGATTGTAACGGTGCTGGTCTGGGGTTCTGCCATGGTGGGAACCGTGGACACCGGAGCAGCACGAAGTTTTGAAGGTTGACGCCCGATTTTTACAACGCTAGTTCCTCCCTGAAAAACTCCTCAGTCAACAGTGCCTTTTCGTGGGACTTCTTTCGACCAGAAGGGAAGCGAAGGCTGGAAACCTGTTGTTTCAGAGCAGCGGTGACGGGGGATGTTGCTAGTCACTATAAAAGAGGAGCTAGAAAAGGAAGAGAGTTCGATATCTAAGCCGTGCAACGGACAGAAAGATAATCAGGGGTGAGAGGACTCACAAGGTCTTCTTTGGTAATAGCGCCGTTCAGCCAAAATGGTGGTAGAGGGATTCAAACAGTGCTGGTCTGGGTTACTCCCATGGTGGCCACCGTGGACATCAGAGCAGCAAGCAGTTTAGTCAGTAGACGCCTGGTTTCTACGACGCTAGTTGATCCCTGCAGAACTACTCAATCTACAGTTGCTCTTCCTTGGACTTCTTCGACCAGGAGGAAAGCGAAGGCTGGAAACTTGGTGTTAGAGAGCAGCAGAGACGGAGGATGATGCTAGCGTCCATAAAGGAAATGCTGAATGCTGAAGAGAGTTCGATATTCAAGCCTCGCCACTCACAGAAAGATTGTGAGAGGTGGGGTGACTCACAGCGTCCTCTTTGGCAATAGCGCCGTTCATCCAGTGTCGTGGTTGAGGGATTGTAACGGTACATGTCTGGGGTTCTGCCATGGTGGGTACCGTAGACACCGGAGCAGCACGCAGTTTTGTAAGTGGACGCCTGGTTTCTACGGCGATAGTTCCTCCCTGAAGAACTACTCAATCTACAGTTGCTCTTCCTTGGACTCCTTTCGATCAGGAGGGAAGCGAAGGCTGGAAACTTGGTGTTAGAGAGCAGCAGAGACGGAGGATGATGCTAGCCTCCATAAAAGCGCAGCTGGAAGTGGAAGAGAGTTCAATATCTAAGCCGTGCCACGCACAAAAAGATGGTAAGGGGTGGGAGGACCCACAGGGTCCTCTTTGGTAATAGCGCCGTTCATACAGTGTCGTGGTTGAGGGATTGTAACAGTTCATGTCTAGGGTTCTGCCATGGTGGGTACAGTAGACTTCGGAGCAGCACGCAGTTTTGTAAGTGAACGCCTTGTTTGTACGGCGCTAGTTCCTCCCTGAAGAACTACTCACTCTACAGTTGCTCGTCCTTGGACTCATTTCCGCCAGGAGGGAAGCGATGGCTGGAAACTTTGTGTTACAGAGCAGCAGAGACGGAGGATGATGCTAGCCTCCATTAAGGAGCAGCTTGAAGTGGAAGAGAGTTCAATATCTAAGTCTCTTCGCGCACAGAAAAATGGTGAGGGGTGGGTGGACTCACAGGGTCCTCTCTGGTAATAGCGCCGTTCATACAGTGTCGTGGTTGAGGAATTGTAGCGGTACATGTCTGGGGTTCTGTCATGGTGGGTACCGTAGACTTCGGAGCAGCACGCAGTTTTGTAAGTGAACGCCTGGTTTGTACGGCACTAGTTCCTCCCTGAAGAACTACTCACTCTACCGTTGCTCGTCCTTGGACTCATTTCCGCCAGGAGGGAAGCGAAGGCTGGAAACTCTGTGTTACAGAGCAGCAACGAGGGGGAGTGTTGCTGCCCACCATGAAGGAGTAGCTGCAAATGGAAGAGAGTTCAATATCTAAGCCGTGCCGCGCACAGAAATATGGTAAGGGGTGGAAGGACCCACAGGGTCCTCTTTGGTAATAGCGCCGCTCAGACAAACTGGTGGTGCTGATCTGGGGTACTTCCATGGTGGCTACCGTGGACAACGAAGCAGAAAGCAGTTTTGTAAGTGGACGCCTCGTTTCTACGGCGACAGATCGTCCCTTAAGAACTACTAAATCAACAGTGGCTTTTCTTGGGACTCCTTTCGGCCAGAAGGGAAGCGAAGGCTGGAAACTTGGTGTAACAGGGTAGCAGAGACGGGGGATGTTGCTGCCCTCCATAAAGGAACAACTGGAAGTGGAAGAGAGTTCAATATCTAAGCCGCGTCACTCACAGAATGATGGTGAGGGGTGGGAGGACTCATTGCGTCCTCTTTGGAAAAAGCGCCGATCATACAGTGTCATGGTTGGGGGATTGTAACGGTACAGGTATTGGGTTCTACCATCGTGGGTACCGTGGCCACCGGAGCAGCACGCAGTTTTGTAATTGGTCGCCTGAATTCTGCGGCTCTAGTTCCTCCCTGTAAAAATACTAAATCAACAGTGGCTTTTCCTGGGACTCCTTTCGGCCAGAAGGGAAGCGAAGGTTGGAAACTTGGTGTTACAGTGGAGAAGAGACGGAGGATGGTGCAAGCTTCCATAAAGGAGGAGCTGGAAGTGGAAGAGAGTTCAATATCTAAGCCCCACCACTCACAGAAAGATGGTGTGGGGTGGGAGGACTCACAGCGTCCTCTTTGGTAATAGCGCCGTTTATAGAGTGTTGGTGTTGAGGGATTGTAACGGTGCTGGTCTGGGGTTCTGCTATGGTAGGTACCTTAGACACCGAAGCAGCACGCAGATTTTTCCTCCCGACGAACTACACAATCATTTGATGCTCTTCCTTGGACTCCTTTCGCCCAGGAGGCAAGCGAAGGCTGGAAACTTGGAGCAATAGGGTAGCAGAGACTGGGGATGTTTCTGGCCTCCATGAAGGTGCAGCTGGACGTGGAAGAGAGTTAAATATCTAAGCCGCGTCACTCACAGAATGATGGTGAGGGGTGGGAGGACTCATTGCGTCCTCTTTGGAAAAAGCGCCGATCATACAGTGTCGTGGTTGGGGGATTGTAACGGTACAGGTATGGGGTTCTACCATCGTGGGTACCGTGGCCACCGGAGCAGCACGCAGTTTTGTAATTGGTCGGCTGAATTCTGCGGCTCTAGTTCCTCCCTGTAAAAATACTAAATCAACAGTGGCTTTTCCTGGGACTCCTTTCGGCCAGAAGGGAAGCGAAGGTTGGAAACTTGGTGTTACAGTGGAGAAGAGACGGAGGATGATGCAAGCTTCCATAAAGGAGGAGCTGGAAGTGGAAGAGAGTTCAATATCTAAGCCCCACCACTCACAGAAAGATGGTGTGGGGTGGGAGGACTCACAGCGTCTTCTTTGGTAATAGCGCCGTTTATAGAGTGTTGATGTTGAGGGATTGTAACGGTGCTGGTCTGGGGTTCTGCTATGGTAGGTACCTTAGACACCGAAGCAGCACGCAGATTTTTCCTCCCGACGAACTACACAATCATTTGATGCTCTTCCTTGGACTCCTTTCGCCCAGGAGGGAAGCGAAGGCTGGAAACTTGGAGCAATAGGGTAGCAGAGACTGGGGATGTTTCTGGCCTCCATGAAGGTGCAGCTGGACGTGGAAGAGAGTTAAATATCTAAGCCGCGTCACTCACAGAATGATGGTGAGGGGTGGGAGGACTCATTGCGTCCTCTTTGGAAAAAGCGCCGATCATACAGTGTCGTGGTTGGGGGATTGTAACGGTACAGGTATGGGGCTCTACCTTCGTGGGTACCGTGGCCACCGGAGCAGCACGCAGTTTTGTAATTGGTCGGCTGAATTCTGCGGCTCTAGTTCCTCCCTGTAAAAGTACTAAATCAACAGTGGCTTTTCCTGGGACTCCTCTCGGCCAGAAGGGAAGCGATGGCTGGAAACTTGGTGTAACAGGGTAGCAGAGACGGGGGATGTTGCTGCCCTCCATAAAGGAACAACTGGAAGTGGAAGAGAGTTCAATATCTAAGCCGCGTCACTCACAGAATGATGGTGAGGGGTGGGAGGACTCATAGCGTCCTCTTTGGAAAAAGCGCCGATCCTACAGTGTCGTGGTTGGGGGATTGTAACGGTACAGGTATGGGGTTCTACCATCGTGGGTACCGTGGCCACCGGAGCAGCACGCAGTTTTGTAATTGGTCGGCTGAATTCTGCGGCTCTAGTTCCTCCCTGTAAAAATACTAAATCAACAGTGGCTTTTCCTGGGACTCCTTTCGGTCAGAAGGGAAGCGATGGCTGGAAACTTGGTGTAACAGGGTAGCAGAGACGGGGGATGTTGCTGCCCTCCATAAAGGAACAACTGGAAGTGGAAGAGAGTTCAATATCTAAGCCGCGTCACTCACAGAATGATGGTGAGGGGTGGGAGGACTCATTGCGTCCTCTTTGGAAAAAGCGCCGATCATACAGTGTCGTGGTTGGGGGATTGTAACGGTACAGGTATGGGGCTCTACCTTCGTGGGTACCGTGGCCACCGGAGCAGCACGCAGTTTTGTAATTGGTCGCCTGAATTCTGCGGCTCTAGTTCCTCCCTGTAAAAGTACTAAATCAACAGTGGCTTTTCCTGGGACTCCTCTCGGCCAGAAGGGAAGCGATGGCTGGAAACTTGGTGTAACAGGGTAGCAGAGACGGGGGATGTTGCTGCCCTCCATAAAGGAACAACTGGAAGTGGAAGAGAGTTCAATATCTAAGCCGCGTCACTCACAGAATGATGGTGAGGGGTGGGAGGACTCATAGCGTCCTCTTTGGAAAAAGCGCCGATCATACAGTGTCGTGGTTGGGGGATTGTAACGGTACAGGTATGGGGCTCTACCTTCGTGGGTACCGTGGCCACCGGAGCAGCACGCAGTTTTGTAATTGGTCGGCTGAATTCTGCGGCTCTAGTTCCTCCCTGTAAAAATACTAAATCAACAGTGGCTTTTCCTGGGACTCCTTTCGGTCAGAAGGGAAGCGATGGCTGGAAACTTGGTGTAACAGGGTAGCAGAGACGGGGGATGTTGCTGCCCTCCATAAAGGAACAACTGGAAGTGGAAGAGAGTTCAATATCTAAGCCGCGTCACTCACAGAATGATGGTGAGGGGTGGGAGGACTCATTGCGTCCTCTTTGGAAAAAGCGCCGATCATACAGTGTCGTGGTTGGGGGATTGTAACGGTACAGGTATGGGGCTCTACCTTCGTGGGTACCGTGGCCACCGGAGCAGCACGCAGTTTTGTAATTGGTCGCCTGAATTCTGCGGCTCTAGTTCCTCCCTGTAAAAGTACTAAATCAACAGTGGCTTTTCCTGGGACTCCTCTCGGCCAGAAGGGAAGCGATGGCTGGAAACTTGGTGTAACAGGGTAGCAGAGACGGGGGATGTTGCTGCCCTCCATAAAGGAACAACTGGAAGTGGAAGAGAGTTCAATATCTAAGCCGCGTCACTCACAGAATGATGGTGAGGGGTGGGAGGACTCATAGCGTCCTCTTTGGAAAAAGCGCCGATCATACAGTGTCGTGGTTGGGGGATTGTAACGGTACAGGTATGGGGCTCTACCTTCGTGGGTACCGTGGCCACCGGAGCAGCACGCAGTTTTGTAATTGGTCGGCTGAATTCTGCGGCTCTAGTTCCTCCCTGTAAAAATACTAAATCAACAGTGGCTTTTCCTGGGACTCCTTTCGGTCAGAAGGGAAGCGATGGCTGGAAACTTGGTGTAACAGGGTAGCAGAGACTGGGGATGTTTGTGGCCTCCATGAAGGTGCAGCTGGACGTGGAAGAGAGTTAAATATCTAAGCCGCGTCACTCACAGAATGATGGTGAGGGGTGGGAGGACTCATTGCGTCCTCTTTGGAAAAAGCGCCGATCATACAGTGTCGTGGTTGGGGGATTGTAACGGTACAGGTATGGGGCTCTACCTTCGTGGGTACCGTGGCCACCGGAGCAGCACGCAGTTTTGTAATTGGTCGCCTGAATTCTGCGGCTCTAGTTCCTCCCTGTAAAAGTACTAAATCAACAGTGGCTTTTCCTGGGACTCCTCTCGGCCAGAAGGGAAGCGATGGCTGGAAACTTGGTGTAACAGGGTAGCAGAGACGGGGGATGTTGCTGCCCTCCATAAAGGAACAACTGGAAGTGGAAGAGAGTTCAATATCTAAGCCGCGTCACTCACAGAATGATGGTGAGGGGTGGGAGGACTCATAGCGTCCTCTTTGGAAAAAGCGCCGATCATACAGTGTCGTGGTTGGGGGATTGTAACGGTACAGGTATGGGGCTCTACCTTCGTGGGTACCGTGGCCACCGGAGCAGCACGCAGTTTTGTAATTGGTCGCCTGAATTCTGCGGCTCTAGTTCCTCCCTGTAAAAGTACTAAATCAACAGTGGCTTTTCCTGGGACTCCTCTCGGCCAGAAGGGAAGCGATGGCTGGAAACTTGGTGTAACAGGGTAGCAGAGACGGGGGATGTTGCTGCCCTCCATAAAGGAACAACTGGAAGTGGAAGAGAGTTCAATTTCTAAGCCGCGTCACTCACAGAATGATGGTGAGGGGTGGGAGGACTCATTGCGTCCTCTTTGGAAAAAGCGCCGATCATACAGTGTCGTGGTTGGGGGATTGTAACGGTACAGGTATGGGGTTCTACCATCGTGGGTACCATGGCCACCGGAGCAGCACGCAGTTTTGTAATTGGTCGGCTGAATTCTGCGGCTCTAGTTCCTCCCTGTAAAAATACTAAATCAACAGTGGCTTTTCCTGGGACTCCTTTCGGTCAGAAGGGAAGCGAAGGCTGGAAACTTGGCGTTACAGAGCAGCAGAGACGGCTGATGTAGCTGCCCTCCATAAAGGAGCAACTGAAAGTGGAAGAGAGTTCAATATCTAAGCCGCGTCACTCACAGAATGAAGGTGAGGGGCGGGAGGACTCACAGCGTCCTCTTTGGTAATAGCGCCGCAGAGAGAGAGTGCTTGTAGTGGGATTGTAACGGTGCTGGTCGGGGGTACTCCCATGGAGACTACCGTGGACAACAGAGCAGCGTACAGTTTTGTAAGTGGTCACCTGATTTCTTCGGCGCTTACTCCTCCCTGTAAAAATACTAAATCAACAGTGGCTTTTCCTGGGACTCCTTTCGGCCAGAAGGGAAGCGAAGGTTGGAAACTTGGTGTTACAGTGGAGAAGAGACGGAGGATGATGCTAGCCTCCATAAAGGAGGAGCTAGAAGTGGAAGAGAGTTCAATATCTAATGTAATATGCGCATATATCGAGGGTACACTGTACCAACAAAGTATTATTGTCTGCAGTCGTCGTAGCTGTGTCTTTGCTTGCACAACTGTACGTAACTGATTTTAGTCAGTACATAATTGATTGATTATTGTTGTTGCGCATTGATTGCTAGCGGGACTTTTCTACGATGAGCAGATCAACGCAAGAGTTGCGTTGTTTAGTTACGCTCTTAATGATATGCACATAATACTCTCTCTCACGATTAGCATGATAAGAGAAAATATGTAATAAGCCGCTCCGCTGCTGTCGTAACCGGCAGCGTAGCTACGAGGTTAGCTGTAAGAACTATTTTTAATAAACTTTCTTTTTAAAATCAGAAGTAAAACGGCACGGACGTGCCTGAGTTCTAATTAAAATAAAATACCTTTTTACATGGCGACCGTGACATGTGCACGAATACCTCAAAAGGCAGTCAATTCGAATGCATAAGTGCATAAGTGTTTTTATAATACGATTTTATTATAACGTGTCGGAGTTAAATCAGACGTTAAAATTCGTCAACGCTCAAACTCAATTAATTAATTTGACATCAACATCCAGCCTTGGCATCAACACAAAAAACTTCTTTACGAAAAATTAACGCAGTAAGTAGAGTGGTATGTGTGGCAAAAGAAGTGGTGTAGCAAAACGCCTAAGAGATCGAAGGGCTACATTGCTTAAGCTGCTAAATAGCGGAAATTTGGCGTGGAGCACATCCATCAAACTACACGCGGAGCTCGAACACGTCAAATCGCTACTAGAAGGAAGAAAGAAGCAAGAGCCAGTGCGCACAACCACCTACACTGCGATAAAATCTATAAACGAAGTGATAATCAAAAAACCACCACCACAAGCGAAGGAGATACCGGCGTTGAAAAGGACATGTCCGAATGACTGCGAGGGACCGTTGAACGCCCCAGCATGCGAATATACCTGTGCAGCCAGCACCGGCCTCGTCTAGCGCGGAAAATTAAACCAAGAAGGGACCGACAGCGTTACTAAGAACGCCCACCGATGATGTTTTTTTTTTTTTTCTGATGCACTGCGATGCATAAAAACTTAATTTTAAAAATTTTTTTTTGTAAAATTGAGCGGAATAAAATCTGCCCGATTAGCGTGTGGCCTGAAAACCACACAAAAAACTAGGCAGGAAAACTTGTGAAATTAAATTAGCGATACAAAAAAAAACTTAATTTTTAAACAAAACTTGTAAAATTGAGCGGAAAAACATCTGCCCGATTAGCGTGTGGCCTGAAAACCACACAAAAAACTAGGCAGGAAAATTTGTTAAATTTAATTAGCGATGCTTAAAAACCTAATTTAAAAGAAATTACAATTACAAATTACACAATAAGTGTTAAAAAAAAGAAATACTTATAAATACATACGAAAATTAAAAAAAACTTTTTTACATTAAATGTGTACATCACAAAAAAGAAACCGTTTATAAACTCGTGGATAAAGAGCTATGGAATGGAGTGAATTAGCGAAGCAAATAAATACTTTTAAAAATAAATTTGAAAAATCCTATAAGTGTGTTAACAAGACCACGCCTATAAGAGTAGAAACGCTAATTCACCACATAACCTTAGTAATTTCAAACTATAATAATATAGTTCAACTATTTATGGTTAAAGAAGATAGGCTTACAGATGAGCATAGGAGTCAATGCAAAAAAATAATAAAATCATTGGGGACTAGATTGTTAAATATTAGTAGAAGGCATAATATTGGTATTAACATCCCGAAAGATTTAAAGTTGATGGCAACTTTTGACCCAGAAAAGCTAGAAGAACTTAAAGAATCTAGGCCATTACTTACTAGTGACACAGATATTGAAGTTGATAGTGACATTGAGCCCCTAGAACTAACAGAGCCAACCATGACGAACCAGGTAGCTTTAGATCGCGAATATATAAGACAAATTTCGTCTACAATTCCAGAATTTGATGGTAAAAAACTATCACTGGCTAGATTTCTAACGGCCTTACGACTGGTAGAACGTACTAAAGGCGAGCAAGAAGACTTGGCTGTAGAAGTTATTAAATCTAAAATAATTGGCCCAATTCTGTACAAAGTACAAAATGAGACTTCCATTATGGGTATAGTAGCTAAACTAAATGCCAATGTCAAAGGCGAGTCAACTGACGTTATCAAAGCAAAATTGCTGAACATAAAGCAAAAAGGGAAGTCAGCTTCGCAATATACATCTGAAATTGACAGTTTGCGTAAGCAACTCGAAGCAGCCTATATTGACGATGGCCTGGACTTTGATAACGCCGAAAAGTTTGCAACAAAGGAAACGATATCAGCCATGACAAAGAATTGCGAATACGAGAAACTTCGCATTATACTAGAAGCCGGAAATTTCAGTAGTTTCAATGATGCTATGGGTAAATATATCCAATGTAGCACCGAAATGACCGGAAGCCCAAGTACAATATTGTATTACAAAGGGAAAAATGAGCGTGGAAATTTTAGCCGAAATAACCCAATAGGTAGAGGCAACGGCCGCGGTAATAATAATTTCTACAACAATAACAATGGTAACAATAGGGGTAATTTCAGAGGAAATTACCAAGGTAGCTACCGTGGACGAAATAATTCACGCCGAGGTGGCAACCAAAACCAAAATTACAATAATAGAGGTTATGTCCGAGTAACTCAAGGTAATTCGGAAAACCAAGAAAACCCTTCAGATGTTCAAAGCCAATAAATGGCACAATAAAAACCATCAACCTCAACCTAAGCATATTTGTAAAAATTAACAATGAAAGAACAGGTAAATCCTTTACACTGTTGCTTGATACTGGTGCAGATATATCTATATTAAAAGAAAATGTAGATATATTTGAAAACATAAACGAAAGAGTTACTACCCAAATATCGGGAATTGGCGAGGGTACAATTTTTTCAAAAGGCTTGGCCTTTATAGAACTCACTACGGGTAAATACATAATCCCGCATGACTTCCATTTAGTTGACCAAAACTTCCCAATACCTAGTGATGGCATATTAGGCATGGACTTCATGAAACAATATAATTGCCAATTAGATTTCACTCATAGTAGCGACTCACTAATTCTTCGCCCAAATAACTTAAATTATCCGATTAAATTACAAATACTTCATACTTGTGACAATAACGCCACAGTACTCCCAGCTCGATCCGAAGTTGTCCGTGAAATACAAATTCCCTTAATAAAAAATCAAATTTTGATATTAAATCAAGAAATTGAAGAAGGAATTTATATCGCAAATACCATATCCAACAGCAAAAATACTTATGTCCGAATTTTAAACACAACAAATACCAATAGGATCGTCAATTTAAATAAAATAAAATATGAAACCTTAAATGATTATGAAGTATTAGAGCAAACTAACGAAGAAAGAGACAAATTCGTTATGAATAAATTAATTAAAAACTTTCCGCCTTTATTCAAAAATCAACTAAAAGATTTATGTACCAGATATACAGACATATTCGGACTAGAAACCGAATCAATAACAACAAATAATTTTTACAAACAAAAGCTTAGACTGAAGGATGATGAGCCAATATATATAAAAAACTAGTAAGGGCGGTATAGTTGAGTATACTCAACCATATAATACCCTGCACATACCCTCACCCATTTAAATGGTGTTCCAAATATAAAAAATCAGTCAAAAGTGAGGAATTTTCGAAAAATTCGAGTTTGTAGATCTCTGAGGGGGAAGCCATGAAATAAAGAGGTGTTTTTCGGTATGCAGTTTAAAGGACGTATATTAACTGAATCTGCATACAAAATTTCAGACATGTATATTTCATAGTTGTGGAGATATACATATTTTAATAAAAATAAACTGGAATTTACCCAAAATTTAAGTTTGCCGACCTCTAATGGGTAGTCCAAATACAAAATGGTATTTTCTGGTATGCAGTCTTAAGAAGTTATATATACTTTGTCTACGAACAAAATTTCAGGTCCGTACCTTCAACAATTTCGGAGATGTAGGCTTTGACATGCAAACACTATTTGGTAGGGGCTCTACTTAATCTGCATACAAAGTTTCAGTTCGTATCTGTTATAGTTGTGGAGATATACAAATTTTTGTAAAAAAAAAGTGAAATTTACGAAAAATGTAAGTTTGGTGGTCTTTGAGGGGTAGTCAAAAATACAAATGGGTATTTTCTGGTATGCAGTTTTAAGGACATGTATTTACTGAGTCTACATACAAAATTTCAGGTCCGTATCTTTTATAGTTTTGAAGATACAGTAATTTACAAAAAAACACTTTTTGAGGGGTAATGAAAGGTTGGGGGAAAATTGGGGTATGCAGTTTTAAAGACATACATCTATGAAGTCTGCATACAAAGTTTCAATTTCGTATCTGTTATAGTTGTGGAGATATACAAATTTTTGTAAAAAAAAAGTGAAATTTACAAAAAATGTAAGTTTGGTGGTCTTTGAGGGGTAGTCAAAAATACAAATGGGTATTTTCTGGTATGCAGTTTTAAGGACATGTATTTACTGAGTCTACATACAAAATTTCAGGTCCGTATCTTTTATAGTTTTGAAGAACATTTACAAAAAAACACTTTTTGAGGGGTAATGAAGGGTTGGGGGAAAATTGGGGTATGCAGTTTTATAGGTCTTTACATACTTAGTCGACATACCAACTTTCATAGTTCTAGCGTTTCTGGTGTTCAAGTTATAGCCTTTTCAAAAAGTGGGCGTAGCTGGTTGGGCGGGAAGGAGTGGGCGTGGCTCAAAACCGTTCAAACTTGATCTGCTGCCGAGCATCACGAGTCTATCCTCCAAATCTCAAGTCTCTATCTTTTATAGTTTCCGAGAACCATTGGTGAGGACGGACGGACGGACGGACGGACAGACGGACGGACGGACAGACGGACGGACATGGCTTAATCAATTTGTCTTGTCGTCCTGATCAAGAATATATATACTTTATAGGGTCCCCCTCCCCTCCTTCTCTGCGTTACATACATTTCGGCCAAACAAACACAATATACCCTGGTACAGTATGTACAGGGTATAATTATAGGAATCCTCATAGCCAAGTACAAAAATTAAGCCCAAGTAAAAAAATTAATAGATGATAAAATAGTCGAACCATCGGTCTCAGAGTATAATAGCCCACTCTTACTAGTCCCGAAGAAGTCTCTTCCGGACTCCGAAAAGAAAAGATGGCGATTAGTAGTTGACTATCGTCAAATTAATAAAAAACTATTGTCTGACAAATTTCCACTACCTAGAATTGATGATATACTAGATCAACTAGGTAGAGCAAAATATTTTTCATGTCTAGACCTAATATCCGGTTTTCACCAAATTGAACTTGAAGAAAGTTCTAGAAATATAACGTCATTTTCAACGAGCAATGGCTCATATCGCTTCACGCGATTGCCATTTGGTTTAAAAATAGCCCCAAACTCATTTCAAAGAATGATGACAATAGCATTTTCTGGTCTAGAACCATCGCAAGCATTCCTTTATATGGATGATCTAATAGTAATCGGTTGTTCCGAGAAACATATGGTTAAAAACTTAACTGATGTTTTTGACAAATGTAGGAAATTCAACCTGAAACTAAATCCGGAAAAATGCTCATTTTTCATGCATGAAGTCACATTTTTGGGACACAAATGCACTGATAAAGGAATCTATCCAGATGACAAAAAATACGACGTCATCAAAAATTACCCAGTCCCACACGACGCGGACAGTGCAAGACGGTTCGTTGCATTTTGCAATTACTATAGGCGGTTTATAAAAAACTTTGCTGACTATTCACGCCACATTACAAGATTATGTAAAAAAGACGTAAAATTCGAATGGACATCTGAATGCCAGAATGCCTTCGATCATCTCAAAACTGCACTAATAAATCCAACCTTGTTACAATATCCAGATTTCACCAAAGAATTCTGCATAATAACAGATGCAAGTAAGCAAGCGTGGGGAGCGGTTTTAACTCAAAACCATAATGGACTCCAACTTCCAATTGCATACGCATCAAGATCCTTTACTAAAGGAGAAAGTAACAAGAGTACAACTGAGCATGAGTTAACAGCTGTTCACTGGGCAATAACATACTTTCGACCATATATTTATGGTAACCATTTCACGATAAAAACGGATCACAGACCACTAACTTATCTATTTTCAATGGTCAATCCAAGTTCTAACTTAACACGTATGAGGCTTGAATTGGAGGAATTTAATTTTACGGTAGAATATCTGAAGGGTAAAGACAATTACGTAGCAGATGCATTATCGAGAATAACCATCAAAGAGCTACAAAATATAACAGGAAATATAATGAAAGTCACAACAAGACAAGCAAGTAGACAAGAATCCTGCGCAGGAGACAAAGAAATAGAATTGCCTAGGCAATTTATAGAAAAAGCTTCAAAGCCCAAAGTGTACCAAGTCATTAACAATGTCGAGGTACGAAAAGTAGTAACCTTGCATGTGAACAACATGACATGTTTATTTAAACATGGCAGAAAAATTACAGCAAGATATGATGTTAGCGATTTATATACTAATGAAACCATTGATTTAGATCAATTCTTTCAAAGGCTTGAAACGCAAGCCGGTATATATAAAATCAGCCAACTCAAAGTGGCACCGTGGGAAAATATCTTTGAACACGTTTCAATGGATAGTTTCAAGAAAATGGGCAATAAAGTATTGAAATATTTAAGAGTAGCGCTACTCCACCCGGTGACCCAAATAAATTCTGAAAAAGAAAAAGAAGCTATCTTGTCTAAATTACATGATGATCCCATATTAGGAGGACATACAGGCATTATAAAAACCTTGGCCAAGGTCAAACGACATTATTTTTGGAAAGGTATGTCTAAACAAATAAAAGACTACATCCGAAAATGTCCAAAATGCCAGAAATCCAAAATTACTAAGAACACAAAAACTCCCCTAACTATAACTAAAACACCAATATCCGCTTTCGACAGAGTAATTGTTGACACAATAGGTCCATTACTTAGATCAGAGAATGGGAACGAGTATGCGCTTACACTCATTTGTGATTTAACGAAATACCTCGTCGCCATTCCGATCCCAAATAAAAGTGCAAAAACTGTCGCTAAAGCTATATTCGAATCTTATATTCTGAAGTACGGTCCAATGAAGACGTTCATTACGGACATGGGTACGGAATATAAGAATTCAATTATAAACGATTTATGCAGGTATATGAAAATAAACAACATAACATCAACTGCACACCATCACCAGACAGTTGGAACAGTTGAAAGAAATCACAGAACTTTTAACGAATACATACGATCATATATATCAGTTGATAAAACTGATTGGGACGTATGGATCAAATACTTCGTATACTGTTTTAACACGACCCCCTCTATGACACACAATTATTTTCCATATGAGCTAATTTTTGGTAAACCAGCCAATTTACCCAAAGATTTTAATAATATAGACAGAATAGACCCACAATACAATGTAGAAGATTATGCTAGAGAAGTTAAGTTAAGAATAGAAATATCATATAAAAGGTCTAGGCTAATGCTTGAAAATTATAAAGCAAAAAATAAGGAACTTTTCGATAAAAAAGTCATATATTTTCAAGCAAATATAGGAGATAGGGTCTTATTAAGAAACGAAACTGGCCATAAATTAGATCCAGTATATCTAGGCCCATATATAATAGTTAGCATAGAAAATAGAGATAACATTCTAATTAAAGATACAAAAAATAGGACCAAAAAAGTTCATAAGGATAGATTAAAAGTGTTTAACAGCTGAATTATTTAAATTCTTAAACAACAAAGTAAATAGTTGAACTTATTTTTTTTCTAAAACCTAAAAATAACGGTCTGATCAACAAAAAATAATAAATAAAATACAAAACATATATTTTTATATGAAATTTTTTGATTCTCGTATGTATTCCTAGTAAAAAAAAAAAGAAAATGTATTCTTATTGTAAAAAAAAAAAAAAAGTCAAATCAAAAAATGAATAACATTTTATAAAACTAACTCCAATATATTACGTTATTACGATATTCAAAAGGAGGGAGATGTAGAATGCGCATATATCGAGGGTACACTGTACCAACAAAGTATTATTATCTGCAGTCGTCGTAGCTGTGTCTTTGCTTGCACAACTGTACGTAACTGATTTTAGTCAGTACATAATTGATTGATTATTGTTGTTGCTCATTGATTGCAAGCGGGACTTTTCTACGATGAGCAGATCAACGCAAGAGTTGCGTTGTTTAGTTACACTCTTAATGATGTGCACATAATACTCTCTCTCACGATTAGGATGAAAAGAGAAAATATGTAATAAGCCGCTCCGCTGCTGGCGTAACCGGCAGCGTAGCTACGAGGTTAGCTGTAAGAACTATATTTAATAAACTTTCTTTTTAAAATCAGAAGTAAAACGGCACGGACGTGCCTGAGTTCTTATTTTAACAAAATACCTTTTTACACTAAGCCCCGCCACTCACAGAAAGATGGTGTGGGGTGGGAGGACTCACAGCATACTCTTTGGTAATAGCGCCGTTTATAGAATGTTGGTGTTGAGGGATTGTAACGGTGCTGGTCTGGGGTTCTGCTGTGGTAGGTACCTTAAACACCGGAGCAGCACGCAGTTTTTTCCTGTCGACGAACTACTCAATCATTTGATGCTCTTCCTTGGACTCCTTTCGCCCAGGAGGGAAGCGAAGGCTGGAAACTTGGTGTAACAGGGTAGCAGAGACGGGGGATGTTTCTGGCCTCCATGAAGGAGCAACTGGACGTGGAAGAGAGTTCAATATTTAAGCCGCGCACTTCACTGAATGAATGTGAGGGATGGGAGGACTCACAGCGTCCTCTTTGGTAATAGCGCCGCACAGAGAGAGTGCTTGTAGAGGGATTGTAACGGTGCTGGTCGGGGGTACTTCCATGGAGACTACCGTGGACACCAGAGCAGCGTACAGTTTTGTAAGTGGTCGCCTGAATTCTACGGCGATAGTTTCTCCCTGAAGATTTATTCAATTATTTGTGGCTCTTCCTTGGATTCCTTTCGACCAGCAGGGAAGCTAAGGTTGGAAACTTGGTGTTACAGTGGAGAAGAGACGGAGGATGTTGCCTGCCTCCATAAAGGAGGAGCTGGAAGTGGAAGAGAGTTCAATATCTAAGCCGCGTCACTCTCAGAAAAATGGTGAATGATGGGAGGACTCACAGCGTCCTCTTTGATAATAGCGCCGCACAAACAGAGTGGTTGTAGAGGGATTGTAACAGTTCTGGTCGGGGGTACTCTCATGGAGACTACCGCGGACACCAGAGCAGCATACAGTTTTGTAAGTGGTCGCCTGATTTCTACGGCGCTAGTTCCTCCCTGAAGATTTATTCTATTATTTGTGGCTCTTCCTTGGACTCCTTTCGGGCAGAATGAAACGAAGGCTGAAAACTTGGCGTTACAGAGCAGCAGAGACGGCTGATGTAGCTGCCCTCCATAAATGAGCAGCTGGAAGTGCAAGATTATTCGATATCTAAGCCGCGTCACACACAGAATGATGGTGAGGGGTGGGAGGATTCACAGCGTCCTCTTTGGTAATAGCGCCGCACAGACAGAGTGTGTGTAGAGGGATTGTAACGGTGCTGGTTGGGGGTACTCCCATGGAGACTAGCGTGGACACCAGAGCAGCGTACAGTTTTGTAAGTGGTCGCCTGATTTCTGCGGCGCTGGTTCCTCCCTGTAAAAATACTAAATCAACAGTGTCTTTTCCTGGGACTCCTTTCGGCCAGAAGGGAAGCGAAGGTTGGAAACTTGGTGTTACAGTGGAGAAGAGACGGAGGATGATGCTAGCCTTCATAAAGGAGGAGCTAGAAGTGGAAGAAAGTTCAATATCTAAACCCCGTCACTCACAGAAAGATGGTGAGGTGTGGGAGGACTCACAGCGTCCTCTCTGGTAAGAGCGCCGCACAGACAGAGTGATTGTAGAGTGATTGTAACGGTGCTGGTCGGGGGTACTCCCATGGAGACTACCGTGGACACCAGAGCAGCGTACAGTTTTGTAAGTGGTCGCCTGATTTCTACGGCGCTGTTCCTCCCTGAAGATTTATTATATTATTTGTGGCTCTTCCTTGGTATCCTTTCCGCCAGCAGGGAAGCTAAGGCTGGCAACTTGGCGTTACAAAGCAGCAGAGACGGCTGATGTAGCTGCCCTCCATAAATGAGCAGCTGGAAAAAGAACAGAGTTCTATATCTAAGCCGCATCACTCACAGAATGATGGTGAGGAGTGGGAGGACTCACAGCGTCCTCTTTGGTAAAAGCGCCGCACAGACAGAGTGGTGGTGCTGGTCTGGGGTATTCACATGGTGGCTATCGTGGACACCGGAGCAGCACGCAGTTTTTTAAGGGGACGCCTCGTTTCTACAGCCACAGATCGTCCCTGAAGAACTACTATATTAACAGTGACTTTTCGTGGGACTCCTTTCGGCCAGAAGGAAAGCGAAGGTTGAAAACTTGGCGTTACAGAGCAGCAGAGACGGCTGATGTAGCTGCCCTCCATAAATGAGCAGCTGGAAGTGGAAGAGTGTTCAATATCTAAGCCGTGTCACTTACAGAATGATGGTGAGGGGTGGGAGGACCAACAGAGTATTTTTTGAAAATAGCGCCGCACAGACAGAGTGGTTGTAGAGGGATTGTAACAGTGCTGGTCGGGGGTAGTCCCATGGAGACTACTGTGGACACCAGAGCAGCGTACAGTTTTGTAAGTGGTCGCCTGAATTTCACGGCTCTAGTTCCTCCCTTTAAAAATACTAAATCAACAGTGGCTTTTCCTGGGACTCCTTTCGGTCAGAAGGGAAGCGAAGGCTGGAAACTTGGTGTAACAGGGTAGCAGAGATGGGGGATAATGTTGTCATCCATAAAGGAGCAGCTGGAAGCGGAGGAAAGTTTAATATCTAAGCCTTGCCGCGCACAGAAAGCTTGTGAGAATTGGGTGGACTCACAGGGTCCTCTTTGGTAAAAGCGCCGCACAGACAGAGTGGTGGTGCTGGTCTGGGGTACTCACATGGTGGCTATCGTGGACACCGGAGCAGCATGCAATTTTGTAAGTGGTCGCTAGATTTCTACGGCGCTAGTTCCTCCCAGAAGAACTACTCAATCTACTGTCGCTCTTCCTTGGACTCCTTTCGGTCAGGAGGGAAGCCAAGGCTGGAAACTTGGCGTTACAGAGCAGCAGAGACGGCTGATGTAGCTGCCCTCCATAAATGAGCAGCTGGAAGTGGAAGAGAGTTCAATATCTAAGCCGCGTCACTTACAGAATGATGGTGAGGGGTGGGAGGACCAACAGAGTATTTTTTGGTAATTGCGCCGCACAGACAGAGTGGTAGTAGAGGGCTTGTAACGGTGTTGGTCGGGGGTACTCGCATGAAGACTACCGCGGACAACAGAGCAGCATACAGTTTTGTAAGTGGTTGCCTGATTTCTACGGCGCTAGCTCCTCCCTGAAGACTTATTCAATTATTTGTGACTCTTCCTTGAACTCCTTTCGGCCAGAAGGGAAGCGAAGGCTGGAAACTTGGTGTTACAGAGCAGCAGAGACGGAGGATGATGCTAGCCTCCATAAAGGAGGAGCTGGAAGTGGAAGAGAGTTCAATATCTTAGCCGTGTCACTCACAGAATAATGGTGAGGGGTGGGAGGACTCACAGCGTCCTCTTGGGTAGGAGCGCCGCACAGACAGAGTGCTTGTAGAGTGATTGTAACGGTGCTGGTCGGGGGTACTCCCATGGAGACTACCGTGGACACTAGAGCAGCGTACAGTTTTGTAAGTGGTCGCCTGATTTCTACTGCGCTAGTTCCTCCCTAAAGATTTATTAAATTATTTGTGGCTCTTCCTTGGACTCCTTTCGGCCAGCAGGGAATCTAGGGCTGGCAACTTGGTGTTACAGAGCACCAGAGACGGAGGATGATGCTAGCCTCCATTAAGGTGGAGCTGGAAGTGAAAGAGAGTACAATATCTAAGCCGCGCCACTCTCAGAAAGATGGTGAGGGGTGGGGGGACTCACAGCGTCCTCTTTGGTAATAGCGCCGCACAGACAGAGTGGTGGTGCTGGTCTGGGGTACTCACATGGTGGCTATCGTGGACACCGGAGCAGCAAGCAGTTTTGTAAGTGGTCGCCTGGTTTCTACGGCTCTAGTTCCTCCCTGAAGAGCTACTCAATCAATTCTGGCTCTTCCTTGGACTCCTTTCGGCCAGAAGGGAAGCGAAGGTTGGAAACTTGGTGTAACAGTGGAGAAGGGCGGAGGATGATGCAAGCCTCCATAAAGGAGGAGCTAGAAGTGGAAGAGAGTTAAATATCTAAGCCGCGCCACTCCCAGAAAGATGGTGAGGGGCGGGAAGACTGACAGAGTCCTCTTTGGTAAGAGCGCCGTTCAGACAAACTAATTGTAGAGGGATTAAAACGGTGCAGGTCTTGGGTACTCCAATGGAGAATACCGTGGACACCGGAGCAGCACGCAGTTGTGTAAGTGGTCACCTGGTTTCTACGGCACTAGTTCTTCCATGAAGAACTACTCAATCAACTCTAGCTCTTCCTTAGACTCTTTTCGTCCAGAAGGGAGCGAAGGCTAGAAACTTGGTGTTAAAATGCAGCTTAGACGGGGAATGTTACTGCCCTCCATAAAGGAGCAAATGGAAGTGAAAAAGAGTTCGATATCTGAGCCCTGCCACTCACAGATAGATGATGAGAGGTGGGAGGACTCACAGCGTCCTCTTTGGTAATAGCACCGATCATACAATATCGTGGTTGAGAGATTGTAACGGTACCTGCGTGGGGTTCTGCCATGGTGGGTACCCTAGACTTCGGAGCAGCACGCAGTTTTGTAAGTGAACTCCTGGTTTCTACGGCGCTTGTTCCTCCCTGAAGAACTACTAAGTCTACAGTTTCTCTTTTTTGGACTCTTTTCGGTCAGGAGGGAAGCGATGGATGGAAACTTGGTGTCACAGAGCAGCAGAGACGGAGGATGATGCTGCAATCCATAAAGGAGCAGCTGGAAGTGGAAGAGAATACGATATCTAAGCCGTGCCTTGCACAGAGAGATGGTGAGGGGTGGGGGGACTCACAGCGTCCTCTTTGGTAATAGCGCCGCACAGACAGAGTGGTGGTGCTGGTCTGGGGTACTCACATGGTGGCTATCGTGGACACCGGAGCAGCAAGCAGTTGTGTAAGTGGTCGTCTGGTTTCTACGGCGCTAGTTCATCCCTGAAGAACTACTCAATCACCTGTGGCTCTTCGTTGGACTCCTTTCGGTCAGGAGGGTAGCGAGGGCTGGAAACTTGGCATTACAGAGCAGCAGAGACGGTGGATGTTGCTGCTCTCTATAAAGGAGGAGCTGGAAGTGGAAGAGAGTTTAATACCTAAGCCGCGCCGCGCACAGAAATATGGTAAGGGGTGGGAGGACCCGCAGGTTCCTCTTTGCTAATAGCGCGGCATAGACAGAATGGTTGTAGAGGGATTGTATCGGTGCTGGTCGGGGGTACTCCCATGGAGACTACCGCGGACACCAGAGCAGCATACAGTTTTGTAAGTGGACGTCTGGTGTAGTATGCGCATGTATCGAGGGTACATTGTACCAACAAAGTGTTATTGTCTGCAGTCGTCGTAGCTGTGTCTTTGCTTGCACAACTGTTCGTAATTGATTTTAGTCAATACATAATTGATTGATTATTGTTGTTGTTTATTGATTGCTAGCGGGACTTTTCTACGATGAGCAGACCAACGCAAGAGTTGAGTTGTTTAGTTCAACTCTTAATGATTTGCACATAAGACTCTCTCTCACGATTATGATGATAAGAGAAAATATGTAAGAAGCCGCTCCGCAGCTGGCGTAACCGGCAGCGTAGCTATGCGGTTAGCTGTAAGAACTATATTCAATAAACTTTCTCTTTAAAATCAGAAGTAAAGCGGCACGGACGTGCCTGTGTTCTAATTTAATTAAAAACCTCTTTACATGGCGACCGTGACATGTGCGCGAATCCCTCAAAAGACATTTAATTCAAATGCATAAGTGCATAAGTGATTTTATAACTTTGTGCTAAACGTGTCGGAATTACAATTGCACATTCAAATTCGCCAGCGCTCAAACTGAATTTAAAACGCTAATTTTGCTAAAGTATGCAGAGCAGAAGTTATGCAATATTTGACATTTATTATTTTTTTAATTAACATCTTTACATTATTTTTATTTACATCTTTACAAAAAAACTGAACGCAGTCAGTAGAGTGATATGTGTGGCAAAAGAAGTGGTATAGTAAAATGCCTAAGAGACCGAAGGGCTACATTGCTTAGACTGCTAAAAAGCGGGAATTTGGCGTGGAGCACATCTTTGAAACTACACGCGGAGCTCGAACACGTCAAATCGCTACTAGAAGGAGGGAAGAAGCAAGAGCCAGTGCGCACAACCACCTACACTGTGATAAAAACTGTAAATGAAGTGCTAATAAAAAATTCACCACCACAAGCGAAGGAGATACCGGCGTTGAAAAGGACATGCCCGAATGA
>JBAMBP010001135.1:0-18401 GCA_037044515.1 Phortica magna
CACTTGAAATTTGGTACAGATGTTTGAAAAGGGTGTACCAATATAACAAATCACAAAAATCGATAATCGAAAATACGTTGCCCGCGAAATTTGAAATGTCACCTTACTTTTTGAACACACCTCGTATCTCCACAACTATGAAATATACATGTCTGAAATTTTGTATGCAGGTTCAGTTCATATACGTCTTTATAACTGCATACCAAACTAGTAAGGGCGGTATAGTTGAGTGTACTCAACCATATAATACCCTGCACATACCCTCACCTATTTAAATGGTGTTCCAAATATCACAAAAATCAGTCAAAAGTGAAAAATTTTCGAAAAATTCGAGTTTGTTGATCTCTGTGGGAGGAAGCCATGAAATAAAGAGGTGTTTATCGGTATGCAGTTAAAAGGACGTATATTAACTGAACCAGCATACAAAATTTCAGACATGTATATTTCATAGTTGTGGAGATATACATATTTAAATCAAAATAAACTGGAATTTACCCAAAATATAAGTTTGCGGGCCTTTAATGGATAGTCCAAATACAAAATGGTATTTTCTAGTATGCAGTCTTATGAAGTTATATATACTTTGTCTACTCACTAAATTTCAGGTCAGTACCTTTATTAATTTCGGAGATATAGCTATTGACATACAAACACTAGTTGAGGGGTAATAAAGGGTAAGAGGGAAAAAGTTAGTATGCAGTTTTAAAGACATACATTTCCTAAATCTGCATACAAAGTTTTCGGTTCGTAGCTGTTATAGTTGTGGAAATATACAAATTATTGTAAAAAAAAAGTGAAATTTACGAAAAATTTAAGTTTGATGGTCTTTGAGGGGTAGTCCTAAATTCAAAGGGGTATTTTCTGGTATGCAGTCTTAAGGATATGTATTTACTGAGTGTACACACAATTTGAGGTTCGTACCTTTCATGGTTTTGAAGATATCGTAATTAACAATAAAACACTTTTTGAGTGGTAATTATGGAGAGGGGAGAAAATTGGGGTATGCAGTTTTGTAGGTCTTTACATACTTAGTCGACATACCAACTTTCATAGTTCTAGCGTTTCTGGTGTACAAGTTATAGCCTTTTCAAAAAGTGGGCGTAGCTGGTTGGGCGGGAAGGAGTGGGCGTGGCTCAAAACCGTTCAAACTTGATCTGCTGCCGAGCATCACGAGTCTATCCTCCAAACCTCAAGTCTCTATCTTTTATAGTTTCCGAGAACCATTGGTGAGGACGGACGGACGGACGGACGGACAGACGGACAGACGGTCGGACATGGCTTAATCAATTTGTCTTGTCATCCTGATCAAGAATATATATACTTTATAGGGTCCCCCTCCCCTCCTTCTCTGCGTTACATACATTTCGGCCAAACAAACACAATATACCCTGGTACAGTATGTACAGGGTATAAAAACGCATATTTGATTTTAATGGGCTATGCCAAACATAAATTTTTTTTAATTGGGACGTCACACGTCCTACCGTGTGTGCAGAGTATTATATGGTGAGTGTACTCAACTATAACGCCCTTTTAGTTTTTATCAAAAATTTGTATATCTTTACAACAATACAAGATACGACTTTAAAACTCTGTATGCAAGCTAAGTAAGGTAACGTCTCAAATACTGCATACCAAAAATTTTTTCCTTAACCCTCAATACCCTTTAAATCTTGTTTACTAGTCAAACACTATATTTCCAAAACTGTTAAAGGTACGAACCTGAACCTGAGTTTATTTGGTCGAAATGTATGGAATGAAGAGAAAGGGGAGGGAGACCCCATAAAGTTTATATATTATTGATCAGGATGACAAGACAAATTGATTAAGCGATGTTCGTCCGTCTGTCCGCCCGTCCATCCGTCCGTACTCACCAATGATTCTCGAAAGCTACAAAAGATAGAGACTTGAGATTCGGAGGATAGACTCGTGATACTCGGCAGTGCCACGCACACTCCTTCAAACCCAACTAGCCCACCACCCACTTTTTGAAAAAGCTTTAACTTAAACACGAGATCTATAAAACTGCTTACCACAATATAACCCCCTTCCCCTTATTTCACCTTAAAAAGTGTATTATAGTTAACTACTAACCAAACCATTCAAGGTACGGTCCTGAAATTATGTATGTAGACTCAGTGAACACATGTCCTTAAGTCTGCATACCAGAAAATAACCATTAGTATTTTCGACTACCCCTCAAACACCATCAAACTCGAACTTTTCCTAAAATCCGCATTTTTGACGATGTTTTTAATATTTAAGCCACCATTTAAATGTGCAATGCTAAATATACAACTTTTTTTATTGGGACGTCACACCTCTAACCGTGTGTGCATAGTATTATATGGTTGAGTGCACTCATTTATACCACCCTTACTAGTTTTTAACAAAAAATTGTATATCTCCACAGCCCTCCCTTATACGAAGCTGAAACTTTGTATGCAATATGCAATAAATGTACGTCTTTTAAACTGCATACCACAATTCTCTTCCACTTGACACGAAGACTAGAGTACGCGCACAATTTCATGACAGAGACAATCAGACCTGCTCGTGTTTTAGAAGCCCTTCGTTTCTTCTCTAATACCGAATTTTACCAAAAACACAACATTTCTGTTTCTCGCGACTGACTACGTCATATTAGCTACTCTCAAAAAGTCGTTCATTGCTGATCGGTCAACTACAGACCGATTTCTTCGCCACCGCAGGGTCACGTATGCCAAAAACCATGACTCCTTGGATTATGAAGAAAATTTGAGCCCTGGAGGTAATGAAACTTTAGTTGAAAGTAAAGCAATTCAACACAATGCAATCATTGGTCGTATTGCACTGGCTCCTAGTGTAGGTCGGTGACCAGCAGATATAATGCTGGATGAGGATTCTGAGAAGCTTTCATTTTCCACATTTTCTTGTGGCAAAATATTTAAGAACAGCGCAGCTTATGTAAGAAAAGCGATATCCCAAATCCGATTTAATGACCGCCGTTGTGCTTAAGTTCCAAAAGTGCTCTATATGTACAAACGATACGAACTCAGTCGTATTAAAAATGCCATTTTTGTCTGCGAAAAAAATCAGGGTCCAAAAACATAACAGTAGCCAATATGCGAGACGAAACTTTCGACAGTAATTTAGTGTAACATGATGATGGATACCACATTCTATAAAACTTTTGATCATCTCCGGCTCAATAGGAATCTGAAAAAAAGAAAGTCTTTGCCATGATAAGACATTTTGGTTTGGCTACATTTTTTATAACCAAATGGAACAAACTGTTAGTAATTGTGACACTTCTTTTTGATAACAGAGTTATTATTGAGAAGGAAGAGGCTAATCCTTCAAGTTCTCAAAAAGCTGGGGATCCGATCTGACCCTATGACGTGCTCCCGGTACTTTAACTTCAGGTTTCGACAGTTGTTAAAAAATGATATATTTGGCGAATTTAATCTTTTTCAATATTATACCACACTGCCATAAAATTTATTCGCTATCGGGTGCTCCGAAGCTCGATGTGAGTGGATCGTCTGTGCCTAATACTGAGCAAGTTGTGAATTTTATTGACAGGTTCATAACGACAAACGGGGAAGACTTAGATTTGCATGACTTTTTCCAATATCAGCGCCAGACATACTGCTTCAGAAACAGAAATATCAGCTCAGGAGGCAGTGTAAAATATTTTGGAACTGCATATGTCTGAATATAGTAATGGAAAAGTTTTTGTGAACACTTTCAATCCTGACAAAAGAGTCGGAATGGTAAAATTTAAGAGAGGGGTCACGAATTGAACGGATTATCTTTCGCGGAGTTTGTGGCTTGAAGATTACGATGAACTTGAAGTAAAGGCTGAAAATTAAGCTGTTCCTACTGGGTGAAGTTATCCTCTTTTAGATGGAAGCGGGCTTGTGAATAAACAGCAGCACCCCCTCATTCTAAGATGGAGACGGTTCAGTATCAATACTTCTAGATCCGACTACATTAGGGAAAATGTAATGCTATTCTTCCCATGATGCAATGAACAGATTAAGCTCATCTTAAATGAACACGTATAGAACTAATGAAACTTTAATAATGGGAAATAAATATGTGGTTATTCTGGAAAAGCTGTGTTTGGCATTGGAGGGGTCAATTTGCATTCACTATTTTCGCTGCCAATGAATCAACCATCCGGCAATCTAAGACCACTAACATGGACTCAGTACCTTGCATTGTTAGTTCTCAGATGTAAAGCATACTATTATTAATGATATTTCAATTAACAGACTGCCTGCAAGAGTAACCATGTTTTCAGCATTTAAATTTTTTTGGTAACGTCAAAACTCTGGAAGAGTCCGAATTAAAACAGACAGATGAATATGGCTATGTGAATTCGTCTCGTAGACCTGATCAAGAATATATGTACTTTATATAGTCGCAGATGTCTCCTTCTCTGGGTGCAACCTTCATGACTTCATAATTTTATATTTTTAGCGCTCTTTCCGGGGAAAGAAAAGAATATTCTTGAAAAGAAAAAGAAAGTATATTCTTGATCAGGATGACGAGATGAGTTCATATAGCCATGTCCGTCTGTCGATCTGTCTGTATGTCTGCAAACTCCTTCCTCAGTTTTAAAGCTATCGACCTAAAATTTTGCATAGACTCTTGTATTTTCTTACGATGATACATCTGGTAGCCACCATATGAAAATATGAAGAAATGAGAACAAAATTACAAGCGTTGCGTTCAAGAACGCAGAGATAGAGATTTCGCAAGTAGTAAATTTGCATAACCAGATCAAATGCCTGAAAGTTTCAACCACTGGAAATAGTACCGGCTATACAAAATATTAACCAGTGAGGGAGCTATTTTCGGCTATGCCGAAACTTATATACTCTTGCAAACGTTTTCACAATTATTCTTATTAGAAGATCAATTTTTAATTTTCCAATAAGAATCATATACGTAGCCACGCCCATTTTCTAATTTGTCTTTAAGAAGGCAAAGTAGTCAAACTTCACTACATTTTCCAATCTTGTATCTCGTCTGTTTACAGAGAAAGCCCATTTTTAAGTTTTTAGTTGTATGGGCGGTACCACGCCCTTATGTCCGATTCTTATAAAATTCTGGATTTTAGTTAGGCAATAATAAAAACACGTAATAGCAAAGTTTGGTTTGCTTATATTCAAGAACAAAAAAGTTTTTCTAACAATAACAGTATTTTTAACCGATCGTTCCTATGGGAGCTATATGCTATAGTAGCCCGATCTTGACCATTTTTGCAAGGTATCTTTGTTGATGTTAAAAAAGTTTTTGTGCAAAATATTGAGTCGATAACTCCAAAAACACGCGGTTTTTTAAGCAAAAACCTCATTTTTGAACGATCGTTCCTATGGGAGCTATATGATATAGTCATCCGATCAAACTGAATTTTACATACCAAATACCTGCAAGGAGAAAAAAATTTTCTGCGTTTAAAGTTTTTTGCTAACTTTAAAACTCTGGCTGGAGATCGCATTGAAACAGACAGACAGTCGGACAGACGGACATCGTTATTTGAACTCGTCTCGTCATGCTGATCAAGAATATATATACTTTATATAGTCGGAAATGTCTCCTTCACTGCGTTGCAAACTTCATGACAAAGTTAATATACTCTTTTTGCAAGAGTATAAAAAAGAATAAGAATCAAATTTACATAAGCCGTTGTATTAGAAAATTTTTTTTTCTTAACCAATTGACTTAAAACTTCATACAAACATATCTTCATAGGGTGGCATAAAAACTATTTTGATTTTAAAAGTGGGCATAGCACCGCCCACTTATGAACAAAACCGGCAAGGCCGAAGCTAGCAACTTTTCTGGTTTTATAACAAGTTTTGTGTAAATAAAAAGGAGACGTTTCCTCTCTTTTGTTTTTTTTGTCGAATTTACACGACATTATATGGTCGAAAGGAGCTCCCCCTTTAGCGAGCTTGATTTTATATTGTAAAAGAAATTAAATTATGTCAATAAAGTCAATTATATGTGTCCTCTGGTTCATAACTTGAAAGAAAAATGTGTTGGACATTAAAACAGGCGAACATGGTTTTTTAATTTGGGACTTCTTGACAACCGACTATTAGTAGTACATAGAGGGGGACTGTAGGAAATTTCTATCTATCTCATTTGTTTGCTGTATAAATATCTTTTTTTGAAATGTCAGCCCTCGATAGAGTGAGTGTTAAGTCAGAACACCATTCCTGCGCCGCAGGCTAGCCCAGGCAGCACTCACACGATACTATGGCTAAGGGTCGTGACAAGCTGACCAGTGTCCAATTATTCAATAACCCTATAATACCCTGCACACACCCTCAACCATTTAAATGATGTTCCAAATATCAAAAAAATCAGTCAAAAGTGAGGAATTTACGAAAAGTTCGAGTTTGAAATAAAGGGGTATTTTTCGGTATGCAGTTTAAAAGAAGTATATTAACTGAACCTGCATACAAAATTTCAGACATGTATATTTCATAGTTGTGGAGATATACATATTTTAATAAAAATAAACTGGAATTTACCCTAAATTTAAGTTATCAGGCCTTTAATGGGTAGTCCAAATAGAAAATGGTATTTTCGGGTATGCAGTCTTATGAAATTATATAAACTTTGTCTACCTACAAAATTTCAGGTCAGTGTCTTTAACGATTTCGGAGATGTAGGCATTGACATGCAAACACTATTTGAGGGGTATTTAAGAAAAATTGGAAAATTTGGTACGCAGTTTTAAAGGCATACATTTCATAAGTTTACATACAAAGTTTTAGGTTCGTATCTGTTATAGTTGTGGATATATACAAATTAAAAAAAAAACTAGTAAGGGCGGTATAGTTGAGTGTACTCAACCATATAATACCCTGCACATACCCTCACCCATTTAAATGGTGTTCCAAATATCAAAAAAATCAGTCAAAAGTGAGGAATTTTCGAAAAATTCGAGTTTGTTGATCTCTGAGCGGGGAAGCCATGAAATAAAGGGGTGTTTTTCGGTATGCAGTTCAAAGGACGTATATTAACTGAACCTGCATACAAAATTTCAGACATGTATATTTCATAGTTGTGGAGATATACATATATATACAAACGTTTTCACAATTATTCTTATTAGAAAATCCTTTTTTAATTTTCCAATAAGAACCATATTCGTAGCCACCCACGCCCATTTTCTAATTTGTCTTTAAGAAGGCAATGTAGTCAAACTTCACTACATTTTTCAATCTTGTATCTCGTCTGTTTACAAAGAAGTCTCATTTTTAAGTTTTTAGTTGTATGGGTGGTACCACGCCCTTATGTCCGATTTTTATAAAATTCTGGATTTATGTCAGGCATTAATTAAAACACGTAATAGCAAAGTTTGGTTTGCTTATATCCAAGAACAAAAAAGTTTTTCTAACAAAAACTGTATTTTTAACCGATCGTTCCTATGGGAGCTATATGCTATAGTAGCCTGATCTTGACCATTTTTGCATTGTATCTTTGTTGATGTCAAAAAAGTTTTTGTGCAAAATATTGAGTCGATAACTTCTAAAACACGCTGTTTTTTAAGCAAAAACATAATTTTTGACCGATCTTTCCTATGGCAGCTATATGCTATAGTAGCCCGATCTTGACCATTTTTGCACGGTATCTTTGTTGATGTCAAAAAAGTTTTTGTGCAAAATATTGAGTCGATAACTCCTAAAATACGCGGTTTTTTAAGCAAAAACATCATTTTTGAACGATCGTTCCTATGGGAGCTATATGCTATAGTCATTCGATCAAACTGAATTTTACATACCAAATACCTGCAAGGAGAAGAAAATTTTCTGCGTTTAAATTTTTTTGCTAACTATAAAACTCTGGCTGGAAATCGCATTGAAACAGACAGACGGACAGACGGACATCGTTATTTGAACTCGTCTCGTCGCGCTGATCAAGAATATATATACTTTATATAGTCGGAAATGTCTCCTTCACTGCGTTGCAAACTTCATGACAAAGTTAATATACTCTTTTTGCAAGAGTATAATAAACTGGAATTTACCCAAAATTTAAGTTAGCCGGCCTTTAATGGGTTGTCCAAATACAAAATGGTATTTTCTGGTATGCAGTCTTATGAAGTTACATATACTTTGTCTACTCACTAAATCAGGTCAGTACCTTTATTAATTTCGGAGATATAGCTATTGACATACAAACACTATTTTAGGGGTAATAAAGGGTAAGGGGGAAAAAATTAGTATGCAGTTTTAAAGACATACATTTCCTTAATCTGCATACAAAGTTTTAGGTTCGTAGCTGTTATAGTTGTGGAAATATACAAATTATTGTAAAAAAAAAGTGAAATTTACGAAAAATTTAAGTTTGATGGTCTTTGAGGGGTAGTCCTAAATTCAAAGGGGTATTTTCTGGTATGCAGTCTTAAGGATATGTATTTACTGAGTGTACACACAATTTGAGGTTCGTACCTTTCATGGTTTTGAAGATATCGTAATTAACAATAAAACACTTTTTGAGTGGTAATTATGGAGAGGGGAGAAAATTGGGGTATGCAGTTTTGTAGGTCTTTACATACTTAGTCGACATACCAACTTTCATAGTTCTAGCGTTTCTGGTGTTCAAGTTATAGCCTTTTCAAAAAGTGGGCGTAGCTGGTTGGGAGGGAAGGAGTGGGCGTGGCTCAAAACCGTTCAAACTTGATCTGCTGCCGAGCATCACGAGTCTATCCTCCAAATCTCAAGTCTCTATCTTTTATAGTTTCCGAGAACCATTGGTGAGGACGGACGGACGGACGGACAGACGGACGGACATGGCTTAATCAATTTGTCTTGTCGTCCTGATCAAGAATATATATACTTTATAGGGTCCCCCTCCCCTCCTTCTCTGCGTTACATACATTTCGGCCAAACAAACACAATATACCCTGGTACAGTATGTACAGGGTATAAAAATGTGGAATTTACGAAAAATTTAAGCTTGTGGGTCTTTGAGTAGTCGTAGTGGGTAGTCGTAAATGCAGAGGGATATTTTCTGGTATACGATCTTAAGGATATGTATTTAGTGAGTGTACACACAAAATTTCAGGTCCGTACCTTTCATAGTTTTGAAGGTATAGTAATTAACAATGAAACACTTTTTGAAGGGAAATAAAGGTGAGGGGGGAAATTTTAGCTTGCAGATTTATAAAAATGTACATACTTAGTCTACATACCAATTTTTATAGTTCTAGCTTTTCTGTTGTTCAAGTAATAGCCTTTTCAAAAAGTGGGCGTAGCTGCTTGGGCGGGAAGGAGTAAGCGTGCCTCAAAACCGTTCAAACTTGATCTGCAAACTTGATCTGGATACTCACGAGTCCATCCTCTAAATCTAAAGTCTCTATCTCTTATAGTTTTCGAGAGCCACTGGTGAGGACGGACGGACAGACCAACGGACAGACGGCATCGCTTAATTAATTTGTCTTGTCGTCCCCTTCTCCTCCTTCAATGCGTTACATACATTTCGTCCAAGCAAACGCAATATACCCTGGTACAGTATGTACAGGGTATAACCAGTAAGGGAACTATTGTGGGAGTTACCGAAACTTATGTACTCTTGCGAACATTTTCCCAATGATTCTTATTAGAATTCGTTTTTTCAAGAATCATATACCAAGCCACGCTAATTTTCAAATTGTTCTTAAAGAAGGCAATGTAATCAAACTTCACTACATTTAGCAATCTTGTGTCTCGTCTGTTTAGAGAGAAGACCCTTTTTTAAGTTTTTCGATGTATGGGCGGTACCACACGTTAGATTATAGTCAGGCATTAAAAAAAACACATAATTGCAAAATTCTGTTTATATGCAAGAACAAAAAGGTTTTTCAAACAACAACCATCTGTTTGCCCGATCGTTCCTATGGGAGCTATATGCTAAAGTCCGAGCAAGCTGATTTTCTTCTAAAAACTGCCTGCAAAAAAATAAAGTTTTCTGAATTTAATTTTTTTTTTAAGCTGTGGGAGGAGTTCGCATTGAAACAGACAGATAGACGGACATGGCTATATGAACTCGTCTCGTCGACCTGATCAATAATATATATACTTTATATAGTCGGAGATGTCTCCTTCTCTGCGTTGCAAACTTCATGACAAAGTTAATGTACTCTTGCAAGAGTATAAAAACAAAAAAACCAAGCAATGTAAATACAAAATTTGATTTTAAAATATAACAAAATTTAATAATACACATAAATATTCTTGGAATTAAGAATGGTCAAGAAAAGTGTAATGGTCAACAAATTAGCGAATCGATTTTCTTATGCCTCTTGTCACCATTTGGCGAAGGTGTTCACAACTGAAAATATTAGCCATTTGAATCAGGGACATGTTAATTATTGGTATAAAATATATAATAAACTTACTCACGTTATTCCCCAATTTGTTTTACCAAAAGAAACGGAAACAACGAGTAAGAAACATTCTTGCTACCGACAAAGTCTACTCCACAGACGACCGGCGTCAAGAAAACTTGAAATTCAACCGTCAGGAATTTATCAAGATCATGGCATGCATTCAGCAAACTGCTCTGCTTTTCCAATTGATCGGAATTGGTTTAATCCAAATTGGATTAGTCCGAAAAATTACGTATTCAAAAACAAGTTTTCGCGACCCAAACAGCAACACGTAAAAACAAAGACGTTGTCACCAATAAAAAAAATGCATGGTCGAAACAGTTCAAGTTATAGACCATTCAATTTCGGTTTGTGCGCAAACAATTTCTTACATATCAAAAGTGACACAATATGCGAAATTAGTCCTTTCAGTAGAGTTTCAATACTACCACAAAAAACAAAACCTGGGAAAAAGATGCAAACATTTCCAATCCCAATAAAATCATTGGATAACTCTTCTGATGTTTGTATATTGAATAAAAGACAGACAAGTAAAAAAATAAATGATGGTAAACGTGAAGAAGCAGAACATAATTCAAATCAATCAGTGTTAAATGAGTGTTCACACATCATCTTTAACGATGCGAACGTCTATAAGCAACATAGGACAGCACAGAATACATCCCATAAAAAATATTCAGGCAAACATTTTAAGCAAATGACTTTTAAAGCTGATAAATTTAATACAAAGTCTAGCCGGCCATTACATTTACTGAATAATGTAAACAAAACTAAAAAAAAGCAAATCGACCAAGTGAAAGATTTTTTTGGTCAAAGTCAGATAGTGTCCATGCAATGTAACATTGATCCCAATTATAAGGCAGGACTTGACTGCATGTCAGAGGAAAATTATTACTTGGTCAATAATTACCCTCTCTTTAACAAAATGTTCCGTAAAACTCGAAAAGGATGCTTTGAAGTTGATAACATTTACGATCGCATGCAAAAGAATCAACAGAACGATATATCTTCAATACGTACATACTCTGACCCTGTTGACAAGACAAAAAGCAAAGCCCAAGAAAAATTTAATTTGCATGATATGTTGGAAAGAAACAAAATTAAAAATATTAAAAACAATAACTTATGGCAGTCCGTCATGCAATTGGTGTTGCATATGTGTGACCAAGAAGAAAACAATACAGCATGTGAAAGTAAACAGGACTCTAAAACAAAAATTAAAAAATCACTTTCCAAGATTTTAACTTCAACGAGTAATTTGATAAGTGACTCTAAAATAGAGAGACAATATGCGATATATTTGGTCGTCACATCTGATGATGACAGTGATTGCGATGATGAAAAACTTCCATCTCATCTTACTAAAAACAAACGTTCTCTTGTGAACTGCTTTGAAACAAATGAAAGTAGTTTAACTAAACTATTTAATGTTGATGTTTCTGACGGTAGCAAATGTGAATCGAACAAAATATCACCCAACAAGTTTGTAAATCTGAGTGCAAAACGATACAAAACATGTAAAGAAGAATTTAAACGAACTTGCAAAATACGTTATGAAACCGAGCACTCCAGCAAGCCCAGCTTTTTTCCAAAACAGGTCAGGTCGACTCAAGTAATTAAAATACCATTGTATACAACGCCAATCTTAAGAAACTCGGGAACGGTTTTGCGCTGTCCAACCTCATATTTTACAAAGGCAAAAAATAGAAACAAGTGTTTCGAAAGCTATAAAAAAATAATCCAATAACCAGGCAAAACGGATTGACTAAACGCAAAACATACTGTACCGACCATTTTAATAACCCCTCACACTAAAAAGTGTTCAATAACCATCAGGAAATAGGGGCGCTTATAAAACACCACTTAGTATAAATTAGTTACAAAATAATTTAAATTCTATTTGCAAAACATATTTATAGAATTATTTTGGCACATAAATATGAGTGTTTTAAAAATAACTACAATCTGTGGAATAGTTTTTGCATGGTTTGTATTTATTTTGAAACACTTGTAGATTTTGTACCAATAATTCATTAAATTAAATTCAAAAAAAAATATTAAAATTTTCATCATACATGTGTAATTTGATACAAACATGTTTTTCAATTATTGTAATTTCAAATCTTGAGAAACTATGGTTACACATTTGATGCAAGGATTCGGGAAAACCTAATCAGACCAATATTTTAATTCGTTCATAAAGAAATATTTTATCAAAAAGATAAAATTCTTTTCTCAATATGTTAGTCGAAGTATTTCTCTAAAGCGATAAGCATTTAGGTGATTTACCCTGAAGATATTATTACATTGTACCACTGTGTTTGTTTGGCCGAAATGTTTGCAACGAATAGAAGGAAGATAGGACCCTATAAAGTATACATATATCTGATCAGGACAAAAAGAGAAATAAATAAGCGATGTCCGTCCGTTTGTCCGTCCGTCCTCACCAATGGTTCTCAGAAACAATAGAAGATATAGACTTGAGATTTTGAGGAAAGACTCTTGATGCTCAGTAGCAGATCAAGTTTGAACGGTTTTGAGCCACGCCCACTCCTTCCCGCCCAACCAGCTACGCCCACTTTTTGAAAAGGTTATAACTTGAACACCAGAAACACTAGAACTATGAAAGTTGATATGTAGACTAAGTATGTAAATTTTATAAAACTGCATACTAAAATTTTCCCTCCTCCCTTTCATTCCCCTCAAAAAGTGTTTTATTGTTAATTACTATATCTTCAAAACCATAAAAGGTAGGGACCTACAATTTAATTCAGTAAATACATATCCTTAAGACTGCATACCAGAAAATACCCCTCTGTATTTACGACTAACCGTCAAAGACCATCAAACTTAAATATTTGGTAAACTCCACTTTTTTTAACAAAAATTTGTATATCTCCACAACTATAACAGATACGAACCTGAAACTTTGTATGCAGACTTAATAAATGTATGTCTTTGAAACAACATACCAAAGTTTTCCCCCTTACCATTACTTCAACCTTAAATAGTGTTTGCATGTCAAAGTCTATATCTCCGAAATCGTTAAAGGTACTTACCTGAAATTTTGTACGTAGGCAAAGTATATATAACTTCTTAAGACTGTAAGCCAGAAAGTACCATTTTGAAATTGGACTACCCATTAAAGGCCGGCAAACATAAATTTTGGGTAAATTTCAGTTTATTATACTCTTTACGAAGTGAAAAGTATAAAATTATACAAGTAGTGATGAACTGTAGTCAGGCTAAATGCCTTAAAGTTTCATTGAGATCGGACTACTGGAACTGGGACCTGCCATACAAAATGAAGAAGAGGAAAACAAGCAAAGTTTAAATGGTTGTATGGGAAACTATTTGGTTTCTTGGATAGAGCGCTGAATTTTCACAAATAGTAATTTGGTGTAACCAGGTCAGTTGCTATGAGGTTTTATTGAAATCAGACTACTGGAACTGGTACCTGCCATACAAAATTAAGAAGAGGAAGAGTATCAAAATTTAATTTGTTGTACAGAAAACTTTTTTGTTTCTTAACTAATTGACTTGAAACTTCATAGTTATGTTGATAATGTGGCTTAAAACCTATTTTGATATCAAAATGGTCGTGCCACGCCCATATATGACCAAAACCAATAATTTCCATATATCTGGCACCCAATGAGGTATAACAACGAAAATTTGTCTTTTGGCTATGTGGACAAAAGGAAATAAGATTCCAAAAATAAAATAGTCGTACCACAAAAGGTTTCGTGAAGAGTATACATCTTCGGCAAAGCCGAAGATAATGTCCTCTCTGGTTTTGATTAGGTTTGATAGATAATTTCAGCCGTAAGTTCATTACACATGTGGTCGAAGTGAGTAATTACCGTTTCACATCCTGGGTTGGGAGCCGATTTTGCGCGAAGTCCGCGCATAGTTTCTGTCCCGTTTTTCAATGCTTTCGCCGGTGTCTCTTCTTATTGAGTTGAAGTGGTGCCAGGCGATAAATGGGTCGTTTTAGCGTGCCCGTTGATGTCCTCTTATCTGCTCCTCTGATGACATTGCCATCACCTTATATCGTATGTCCGATTCGTCCTAACGCCCTATCTGTTTGTTTTGTCTGCCATTTAGGACGTCCCTGTAGTTCCTTGAGGTACTCCGTTGACCATCTCGTCCAGAACTCTTGTTACAGCTGTCTTACATGTGTCCATCATGACGCCAAGCCGAGGCGGCCGTCCTTAGCGTAGACGTCAAGTGGCGCTGTCATTGGCTCTCCGATTAAAAAGTGGAGTGGGCGCCGTTAAATCGTTTGGATCTGTTGACACAGGAGTCAGAGGGCATGAATTTAGCACGGCTTTTGTAGCGAAGTAGCAAATCACAGCTAAGTACACCTTATCCGGCCATTTTCCTCGTATTTTGTATTGTACCCGGAATGGTCCGGCGTAATCAACTCCTGATATGCGAAATGGTCGGGCAGGTGTTATTCTGTCTGCTGGTAAGTTCCCCATGATTTGAGCACCCTGCTTTTGCTTGAATCGAGCGCATCGTATGCACTGATGAACCACATTGCGTACCATGATTTCTGCTTTAACAATGCAAAACCGCTGTGGCAAAATGTTGGTCAGGGCTTGTTGGCTACAGTGAGCGTTCTCTTCGTGCTCTTGTCAAACCAAAAACTTCACCAGTGGATTATTATAGGGAATTAAAATTGCAAGATGCGAGGTATTGTCGGTGCGTCCACCCACACGAAGTACGCCGCTTTGCCAAGTACGGCGTTCATTTGTTCAGATCTTCCTTTGACTCCTTTGACGATGAGGAAAAGCGAACGACGTACGCCATTACACGTTGTAGCATTCGGAACCTGTTGCGATGTCGTATGTGGTAAATCCAGTCGTCATTGCTGCTCGTTATCTTTGCGCTGGCGACGACTTGATTTACCTTTCGCTCGATGTCACCTCTCGGACTGTCACAGCTGGTCCTTGCTGTCACATGTCACTGTGGCTCTGAACCATGTAGAAAGATTGGTCCGAAGAATGAGAAACCGCACCCGACGAAGTCCTGGACCGTCATACCTCACGATGCCAAATCGGGTGGATTTTCTTTCGATGGGACATTGCACTGGTGGCAGCGCAAGTGGTGATGGAACGTAGGTAGCGGCGATGGCAGACGACAGTATGTCGTCGTCTTCCACGGAGGTTTCGACCGGGGTGGAGGCGGCGGTGGCACTGGTGCTCGGCGTCTACGTCGGCAGACGACAGCAATTACGAAGGCTGTGTCCGGGAGAAAAGGCGGAAATGACGGCGGGAACGCTGGTAGGATCGCCAGTGGGAGCCATGTTGGGTACAGTGGATGCAACTGCTAGAACGGGTAAGCTGAAATTGGTGGAGCAGGTGGCTGCACGTGTGGTGCCACTGGTGGCGGCGGCGTGGGTTGTGGCAGCACGGTTGGTGTTGAAAGCGCGGGTAGCGGCAATGGCAGACGACAGTGGGTCGTCGTCGTCCTCGGTGGTTTCGACCGGGGTGGAGGCGGCGGTGGCACTGGTGCTCGGCGTCTACGTCGGCAGACGACAGCAATTACGAAGGCTGTGTCCGGGAGAAAAGGCGGAAATGACGGCGGGAACGTTGGTAGGATCGCCAGTGGGAGCCATGTTGGGTACGGCGAATGCAACTGCTAGAACGGGTGAGCCGAAACAACTGGTACGGGCGGCTGCTCGGGTAATTGCACTGGTGGCAGTGCAAGTGGTGATGGAACGTAGGTAGCGGCGATGGCAGACGACAGTATGTCGTCGTCTTCCACGGAGGTTTCGACCGGGGTGGAGGCGGCGGTGGCACTGGTGCTCGGCGTCTACGTCGGCAGACGACAGCAATTACGAAGGCTGTGTCCGGGAGAAAAGGCGGAAATGACGGCGGGAACGCTGGTAGGATCGCCAGTGGGAGCCATGTTGGGTACAGTGGATGCAACTGCTAGAACGGGTAAGCTGAAATTGGTGGAGCAGGTGGCTGCACGTGTGGTGCCACTGGTGGCGGCGGCGTGGGTTGTGGCAGCACGGTTGGTGTTGAAAGCGCGGGTAGCGGCAATGGCAGACGACAGTGGGTCGTCGTCGTCCTCGGTGGTTTCGACCGGGGTGGAGGCGGCGGTGGCACTGGTGCTCGGCGTCTACGTCGGCAGACGACTGCAATTACGAAGGCTGTGTCCGGGAGAAAAGGCGGAAATGACGGCGGGAACGCTGGTAGGATCGCCAGTGGGAGCCATGTTGGGTACGGCGAATGCAACTGCTAGAACGGGTGAGCCGAAACAACTGGTACGGGCGGCTGCTCGGGTAATGGCACTGGTGGCGGCGGCGTGGGTGGTGGCAGCGCAGTTGGTGATGGAACGTAGGTAGCGGCAATGGCAGACGACAGTGGGTCGTCGTCTTCCTCGGAGGTTTCGACCGGGGTGGAGGCGGCGGTGGCACTGGTGCTCGGCGTCTACGTCGGCAGACGACTGCAATTACGAAGGCTGTGTCCGGGAGAAAAGGCGGAAATGACGGCGGGAACGCTGGTAGGATCGCCAGTGGGAGCCATGTTGGGTACGGCGAATGCAACTGCTAGAACGGGTGAGCCGAAACAGCTGGTACGGGCGGCTGCTCGGGAAATGGCACTGGAGGCGGCGGCGTGGGTGGTGGCAGCGCAGTTGGTGAAGGATTGTGGGTAGCGGCAATGGCAGACGACAGTGGGCCGTCGTCTTACTCGGTGGTTTCGACCGGGGTGGAGGCGGCGGTGGCACTGGTGCTCGGCGTCTACGTCGGCAGACGACTGCAATTACGATGGCTGTGTCCGGGAGAAAAGGCGGAAATGACGGCGGGAACGCTGGTAGGATCGCCAGTGGGAGCCATGTTGGGTACGGCGAATGCAACTGCTAGAACGGGTGAGCCGAAACATCTGGTACGGGCGGCTGCTCGGGAAATGGCACTGGAGGCGGCGGCGTGGGTGGTAGCAGCGCAAATCACAGCTAAGTACACCTTATCCGGCCATTTTCCTCGTATTTTGTATTGTACCCGGAATGGTCCGGCGTAATCAACTCCTGATATGCGAAATGGTCGGGCAGGTGTTAGTCTGTCTGCTGGTAAGTTCCCCATGATTTGAGCACCCAGCTTTTGCTTGAATCGAGCGCATCGTATGCACTGATGAACCACATTGCGTACCATGATTTTTGCTTTAACAATGCAAAACCGCTGTGGCAAAATGTTGGTCAGGGCTTGTTGGCTACAGTGAGCGTTCTCTTCGTGCTCTTGTCAAACCAAAAACTTCACCAGTGGATTATTATAGGGAATTAAAATTGCAAGATGCGAGGTATTGTCGGTGCGTCCACCCACACGAAGTACGCCGCTTTGCCAAGTACGGCGTTCATTTGTTCAGATCTTCCTTTGACTCCTTTGACGATGAGGAAAAGCGAACGACGTACGCCATTACACGTTATAGCATTCGGAAGCTGTTGCGATGTCGTATGTGGTAAATCCAGTCGTCATTGCTGCTCGTTATCTTTGCGCTGGCGACGACTTGATTTACCTTTCGCTCGATGTCACCTCTCGGACTGTCACAGCTGGTCCTTGCTGTCACATGTCACTGTGGCTCTGAACCATGTAGAAAGATTGGTCCGTAGAATGAGAAACCGCACCCGACGAAGTCCTGGACCGTCATACCTCACGATGCCAAATCGGGTGGATTTTCTTTCGATGGGACATTGCACTGGTGGCAGCGCAAGTGGTGATGGAACGTAGGTAGCGGCGATGGCAGACGACAGTATGTCGTCGTCTTCCACGGAGGTTTCGACCGGGGTGGAGGCGGTGGTGGCACTGGTGCTCGGCGTCTACGTCGGCAGACGACAGCAATTACGAAGGCTGTGTCCGGGAGAAAAGGCGGAAATGACGGTGGGAACGCTGGTAGGATCGCCAGTGGGAGCCATGTTGGGTACAGTGGATGCAACTGCTAGAACGGGTAAGCTGAAATTGGTGGAGCAGGTGGCTGCACGTGTGGTGCCACTGGTGGCGGCGGCGTGGGTTGTGGCA
>JBAMBP010001136.1:0-46381 GCA_037044515.1 Phortica magna
GCCTGGTTTCTGGTGTATATATTATCGCCATATATATGTTTTATAAACGTTTTTAATTTTGATAAAAATCGCACTTCATTATTTTATTTTTTTCAAAGCACATTGAAGCATTTATATTCGTTTGGCTTTGCTTAAATAAGTAAATAGATTACATGGCGTTGAATACAGAATTTGCTGTCATTGCTAACCAAGTCAGTCCACTCTGATCTTTGATTTAGTAACTGCTTAATAAAATTTTGAATTTATCGCTTGACAACAATAATAATTGTTAAAGTGCGCATCATAAAGCGTAACTTTAGATCATTTTTCCGCGCAATTACCTTGCGCTCTAACTCCTTGCGGCTTCGGCTTCGGCTTCTTTGACCTACCGATTGCAAGGCTAATGGAGCCAAAGTCACAACCGTAGACGTAGACGTCTTGTGTTGTGCCAAAGTGCATGCTGACTTCTACGTTCTGCGTTCGACTGCCGATGGTGCAGACACACACAACACACAACACGTTCGACGTGTCTGCGCAAAATAAAAATAAATATGAGAAGACTTATAGGAGTCGGTGCGACGGCGGGGGCCGTGTTGCAGTAGTTGCGGCCATTAAGGCAAATTGTCTGTAAAAATGTAGCAGTATTTCTTTTTGCAAGGTACTTAAAATTAAATTATTGGACACATTAACGTCTTGACTTTGACTTTGCCAGAGGAGTCCAGTTGCCAAGGACATGTTAGGTGTTATTACGTATACACTGCATCAGCCTGAAATAAGTAAGTTGTCTTTAATGACCCTATTAACTAACGTCAACTGATGTTGCTGTATGATTTCTTCTTTTTTTTTGTGTTCGTTAAATTGTTTGGAATAAATTAAATTGCATTGCTTATATGAAAAGTTTAAACAATACATGAAATGCCTGCTTTCAAGTAGCAGGACATGGTTTTTCGTTTTGATAATGCTGTTACCCTACTAAGTAACACCAATCATGCAACAGGTTTCTCAAGAAGTCATTTAATAGCAATCAAGCAATATGAGTCGTTGGTGCCGAAGAGGCAAACAAGCTGAGCGACAATATAAATTATCTGTTGCAAACGAATGAGACAAGAGCTGACAGCGACAAACAGGGCGTAAATTAAATTAGAAGCGAGTGAGCAAATGGCAACACTTTATTGAATTATTTAAACACGATGCGCAAATAAATTTCGTTGACAAAGAGAAAATCGCATCGGTGGGTGGCATTTATTTGTCGAATATGTATTGTGCATATTTTAAATGGCTGGGCAAGTCAGGGCGCGGGTAAGTTTGTAAATATGATTGTATGCGAATTTTTGTAATTTTTTTTACTTTGTGCAATAATATTTTATAGAACATTTCAAGAACCAATACATAAATAACAAGAACGCTTAACCATCGAAAAAAAAAAGGAAAAAAAATTAGAGCCGACAATTTCATGCATGACAGACAAATAGGCACTTACAAAGCTAGAAGGGTCACAGGATATAGGAATAAAAAATGCACTCGTTGCATAGACAACCATATACTTCAGGGAGCATAGCATGGCATCAATTAAACCTAAATTGTTGCAGTTGTTAACAGGCAACAAAATTGTCTGCAGCAAATGTCACAAAAATTGTACAACAAATCTGAGTAAAAAGGGAAATATATTTGAGACAATATCACAACCAGTTGCAACGCGCCTCAGGAGGCACTCAGCTTGCATCAAATTGCAACTGTAGTAATGTTCTTGAATTTTTCGATTTGTTATATTCGTTCTTGCCACGAGTATTGTTGGATTTGTGTGTGTGTGTGTGTGTGTGTGTGTGTGTGTCGGTCGACTCGACTGGGCCTAACAGCGCAATTACTGCACTGAAATATTGGCGCTTACTTTGATTTATACGCAAAAGGCGACTGTGAAAACATTTTGAAAAGAAGACAGGACAGACTCAACGCAAATTCGCTGCTAAAATTAAGCTAAACTTTTTAAAAGCCAACTTTTTTTTTTGTACTCCTTTATTGTAACGCACAATGGCTCAAATAGTCAGTTGGCTGATAAATTTAAAACGTAAAGTCATTGGTTGTGCCGCAAACAATGCAAAGCACACAAATCAAATGAAATAAATTTGTCAATGCAGGAAACATGTTACTCATCTCTGAATGCACTTTCCACATGAGTACACTTCAATTTAATGCATTGAGCATGCTCACCTGTGACGTTGGTGGCACAGCACAGCACAGCCAGACTCTGCAGTGATATGGTGAAATGGCCTGAAAATGATTGAATGCGGAAATTGTGGCCAAGACAGTTTTTGGCATTCTGCGCGGCAATGGCAAAGAGAAAGGTAACAAACGATCGCGTTTTGGTTTTGGTTGATGCCAAGTTTATAATAAACTTTTTACTAATTAGCCTTGCATGCAAAGCAAAGTTGCGCGTATTTTTAACACCACACTAGGCAATTAATCATTGTCTGCTCTGCTCTGCGAAAATGCATGCTAACAAATTAGCACACTAAATTAAAGTATGGAACATTGTTGCAGTCCGCCGTTTCAGAGTGACGTTAATCAAACGCACGTCTGTCATGTTAGCAGCTTAAAGAAACATTTTTCAAATTCTATGTTTTTGCATTTATCGTTACATCATTAATGTAACGTTCAAACTTTTAATGGAAGCTGTCGCCACAGTTAGTACGTTGCATATTTTTTTGTTTGAAGTTTCTCTTTATTTTGGCGTTATAAATGAATGGCTTTTTTTTTTGCTTGCCATAAGTAAAAGTTTTAAGTTTTTATTATGGCCAACAACCTGATCGATTAAAAGAACGGTCGCATTGTTCGTTGACAATGCGCTACTATCAACGCTAATCCGGCTTCGTTCTAACAGTTTATGGCTGGGCATTTTTATGGCGTTCAGCATTTTTGATGCTGTGCAAAAAATACAATAAAATCAATGAGGTGTGCGCCGCAATTGTCTCAAACGATAGTAAACCAAAACCAAAACCAGCCCGACTGCAGTCTCGACGCGTTAGCTAAGAACGAGTCTCAGTCTCAGTCTGAGCCTGAGTCAGTGGCAACTGTGTCAATAATAGCCGAACACACAATTACACATTTATACACGCTATAAGCAACGAACGAAGCGCAGCGCATCAATAAAGCAATGAAGCTCCTGCCGGAAGCGGAAAACCAAACGTGGCACAATGTACACAAAAACCGTAACAACATTGAGTATCCAACAAAACAATCAAGTTTAGCAAGCATGAAAAAAAAGGAGAAAAAAAAAGAAGGACAAAAACCTCACCTACAATCAAACATAACGTTACTCATGTTGGCCCCAACACAGTTTGCTACACACCCACCCGACCCATATCAACGTCTCGCTCGCTCTTCGATGTATTGAAGCATTACCGTTTTACCTATTCATACGTTATTATTATTATCCTTACATAGCCTAACCTCGTCACTGCTTACGCTTACGTAACTTAACGGGGCTGCTGCTGCTGGAAGCTTGCTGAGCACTTTCAATGAACAAAGAATGTGCTTTATTGGCACTTTTTGCACAATTGTGCCACCGTTGTCGGCCAACCAAGCAGGAGTGTATGAGTGGCGCTTTCTCTGCTCCTGTCGCTGCTGCTGCCGCTGCTTATGCTGATGCCGATGCTGACGCAACGTTAAGTGTTCATCATCATCAACATGATGATGGTGGCGGTGTGAGCTGGTTTTGTACGCTTTGGCTTAGATAGCGTAGGTGTGCTTGGGCCGCCTGAGCGTGTGTGTGTGTGTGTGGTTGTGTGTAGGCAGCAAACTCTTATAAACGAAGGATAAACACATTCATGGTGTGCAATCGATTGGCATAATGTGTAGCGTTTTATTACGGCTATCAATCGGGGTAGCGCAGTGTTAGTCTCTGTGTGTGTGTGTGTGTGTGTGTGTGAGCAAACTCTGCCAGACACCAAGTGGCTCATGAAAACAACCAATATGTGCTATACGGAAATTATTGAAGACCGTTTATGCCGCATTATTAATGTGCAAGGTGTGCCTGTGGTTCAACATGACCCGACGGCGACGACGACGACTTACGCGCCTAGAGTTAAGTTCAATTTTGGCACATTTGTACTGTAAAATATTTCGTAGCAATAATGAGCATAATCGATGTTTGTCCATTTGACTAAATATAACGCAAAAGCAATTTGCCCAAAATTTACAATAATATGCTACCTTTCGAAATGCATTAAATTAATATTAAATGCAGACCAAAAAGCTGAATAATTATACATATGCGTGAGACACGTAGTAAAATGGCGGCTATTTGGGCAGGAGAAATGGCTTGTCAGGAAGGAAAACAATGAAGCACAAATCAGACAAATGTATGAGAGCGCGCTGTGAAAACACAATCAAATGAATTGAATTGGAAAAGCTGCTTTGTTGTAAAACAAATACGCACAAACGCATATCAATGCTATGGCAATGGCAATGGCAGTGCGTGTGCCGGTGTGTGTGTGTGTGTGTGTGTGTGTGCGTGTGTGTGTGTGCGTGTGTGTGTGTGGCTGGATACTTTTGGTTGCACACAATTGGATTAAAATTTACACATTCGTTTTGCATTTTGTGTTGTGTTGTTCTTCGTGCTTGTTTTGTCTGCGGGAATGCATTAATGTGCTTAACGATAAAAAAAATAATAGTGTAAAAAATAAAACGCCAAAAATATATATTCATATAAAGCCATGTATGAAGAATTCAATGTGGAAACAAATGATACTGACCTATGTCAAACATCTAAAGCGATGGAACTGCATTGAGAGACTAGAACCGAAATCAACTCGAAAATCTATTAAACTGAAATCCAAAGCTTAGCCTAGCAGTGAGCGGAAGACCAAGCAAAATCAAGCAACTCATCATGAAATATTACATAAGAATTCTCAAGTCTATACAAAAATATATATGTAGTCTCCCATGAGTATTACTAACAATACATGTCTGAATAACAAATTCCTTCAGTTGTTTTGAAAAGCTCATTTGCGGTTCGCGCTAAAATTCCAATTTTGAAAAAAACCAAGTGCAAAAAATGTGTCGTATAATAAAAATAAGCTTTCCATTGAAAAATCATAAAAGTTAGGGATTTTCGTAACCGATAAAACGGCATTTGATGCGACTTATTTTATTTACGTTGTGTGCAAATTGATTTTAACCACGTAAGAAAGCAAACAAACAAATAAACAAACAAATAGCAAAAAAAATAAAGAGCGCAGGAAGCGTGCCAGAACTAAATCAAGACTAAACAAATATGTTAGAAGGGCGCTGCTGATATTAGAGAACAAGCGTGCCAATTCGATTGTAGGCGAAAGTTAGCGAAAAGTCAAAGGAACTCATGCAACATAACAGTTCCGTTACGTTCAGCTCTGCTTAACTCCGCTCAGTTCACATGCATGCGATAAGTTGCAAGGAAATTACTTCGAACATCGTAAACTTTTTCCTCCGTCGCCGTTTTGCACCCCTTTAGTTGTCGGTCGGTCTGTCGGTCGGTCGGTCTGCTTGGGTTGTTTGTTGTTGCATGTAGTATTTCAGCATCAGCTCGGATTATCCGTAGCAATGAAAATTTATACAAATTCGAAAAGTGACAACATTTTGCTTTTATTGGCCATTAAAAAGACTTAGCGCTTTGGATTTGCAATCGTTTTAGCGTGTGTGTGATTTGTACCTTTATTGGGTGCGATTTTGCATACGATCTGTGATTTGTGACATGTGCGACTCAATGTGAATGGCATAAAATGCAAAGATTTGATTGGTTGCCTTATCAGTTACAACATGCGTTGCTTTTATTTCGTTATATTTTTTAAGGCGATATTATGCGAAAAATTTAGCAAACCTAATACTCTAAAGAGTGTCGCGCAGAGGACCAGACAAAGTTTGTCGTTTCTTTATACGCAATATAGAGAATTTTAATTTGAGGATGGAACTGGAACTGAAAGATGGAATAATGGCAGTAATACTAAGTTAGTAAAGGTTCTGATCAATGATCTATAGTCAACAATAGTAATATTTACTTAGTAATAGAGATAATATAGAGGCAATATAGAGAATTGAATTTGAAGATGGAACTGGAATTGGAAGATGGTATAATGGCAGTAATAATAAGTGAGTAAAGGTTCTGACCAATGATCTACAACCAACAATAGTAATATTTGCTTAGTCATGCACTTTTCATTCATTCAGTCATTGCACAGCTTGAAATTTATAGGAAATATCTTAATCAAAAACTCAGTTCAATATCATTTTGACCTAATTTAACTTATTTTTTAAATTTTTAAAGTTTTTGCTAGTGAACAGTATCACCTATAAATCAAGCTATTAATGAATATTCCTTTAAACTCCTTTTCTATATTTTCGTATGCCAATATTTGATAATTCAGAACATTAGGCAATTTCGCCTAGAACAAGTTGTGGCGTATGCCAGTCTATTGGCAGCTTAGATCATTGAGCCTGACTACAAGGTGTGTAATTTAGCAAACATAAGCAAAAATGACTATAAATGATTGAAGCAAATGAAGCAAACAAAAATATGTATCAAGGAAAATATAGAAACAAAGTGAAGCGTATGCGAGGCAAAATGGAGCAAATCGAATGGCAGCCGAGGTAGGAAATTGCTTATCGCAGAGAAAATTTTCCCACAGCTACAAATAAATTTATTGAGTGGAAAATGTTAAAACCTACGAGTGCAGACACAGACACAAACACATAACGTGTTAGTGGGGGAGGGCGAGGGAGTGCGTGCCTTTCTGTGTGTATGTGCACGTCGAGCGAGGAAAATTACGTTCAGCGTCAAATCCATTAACCTTGTATTTGCTTTTCTACACATAATACACATGGAAACAAGCAAAGTGAAAGTGTTTTACTTTAACTAGATTTTGAACTTGTTTGTTTTTATGTTGTAAGGGAAACCTGATATTTTTACGTTTAGTTTGCGAAATTGAATAACGCACAAATGTGTTTAGTGCTTAAAGGTTATGAACATTTGCTGTGCATGTGTGTGTGTGTGTGTGTGTGTGCGCCAAATGGCAGGCAATAGGTAGTAAATTATTTGCTCAAAGATAAACTAACACGCACACACACACAGACAAACACACATGCCGTTGACGTAAATTACACACATTACATTAACATGAGAGGGTCAAACTGCTCGCAAACCGCCGCTTTGACATGCCGGAACAGCTGTTTCGCTAGTTGAAGCCGCAAGTAAATACATTTTCTGGTGTTGTACTTTTCTTTTTTGGCCACCTTGCTTAAATATCTTAAACCAACCCTGAAACACAGAAAATTTCCTTCATCAAAAGACCTTTAATTTGTCAGCTACAAATCAAATTATGAATGCCTTAAAACTCACAAAAGTTGCCTTTCTCAAACACTACGCACCCTTTCGTTTTAAATGACAACAAAAAACAAAAACAAAAACCATAAAAAAAAAAAAATTCAAAAAGCAATTAGTAGCTTTTTTGACGGACACTCGTTTAATCATCGCCACTCAACACGATGAATGCATTACAAAATACTCAACAGTACACAAAAAAAAAAGCAACAACAAAAATAAATAAATACCTAAAAAAGTTAACAGTTAAAGGGCGCCAAGACGTATTACCAATTTTTCACTTGCCCAAATTCAATGTGTCTTGAAAAATTACTGATATATTCAAAGAAAAGCAAAGTATTAAAGCCAAACTTTGAAATGATTTTCGTTTAAGGCCGCAATGAATTAATTCAAAAGTACAGCATTACAGAAGGGTAGATAATCACACGCACTTTACTCAAACTTCTTCAATAACAATGACAACCTTTGTTCGCATTGAAATCCAACGTGTGGCACGAAGTCAAATTGCTTGCGTCCCAGCAGTCGTAAAACAAATGACAGACGAATTCTCATACGAAAAAGTCTTCTAGACAAAATTGCTTTGCGTTGAAACCTTGTGCCATAAAAATGGAGAACACGATACATAATACTTAAATCATTTTATATGAAAATATATTGTTACAGCCCTGTAAGCTCGCTGCTTGTTGGCTGATGCTGATACCTTTTTTTAAAAACGCTTCAACGGCTGGCGGCGGCATGGTGCAGCCGGACCGAGCAGTACACTTTTCTTTTAGCCGAGTGCGTCACCCGCTGAGTTTTACTGCATTGTCGCAAAATCCCGCTGACAGTTGCAGTATTTCTTTCATACGAGTAAAATTCAACTTGACGTTTGTATCAGATCTTTAAAATATATGCCATACCATTTACCATTAGAGCACCAAAGTTCAAGTCTGAAACAACTACACTACACATAATACGTAGACAAACATTACCAGAAAGTCTTCATTACAAATTTTAATGCAATTTGACAAATTTGATATTTACAAACTTACATATAATTGTATACAATATAATAATAGTCAATGATTTGTTTCTTTGTATATTTTTATTTAGAGAAACCATAAAACAAAACAATTTTTTTACTTTTTGATTTAATAAATTTGCTGTGCGAAAATATGTTTCAGTCACCTACACTATAGCCTCTTTCATTGTAAAAACTTTTATTATGGTCATTGTATAAATTTCAAATAAAATTATACACCAAGTTCGTATAATAATACATTTTATTTATTTATGCCCAACATAAAATCAAAATAGACATATTTTTCCATACAATACCAATTTACTTTTTTATTGAATATTATAAAAAAAAAATAAAAAATTTACAAATTATATTTTTTTGTCTTGATCCTTGACAAGGGGCGACGAGTGCAAACGAAAAGCACTTAATCCGTATTCAATCGAACTTCAAGAGCAAATGCACAAAATTGCATTGCATTTATAAAATATCGCGTCAAGAGCCCTGAAGTGACGAATTGTCACGAATTGTTAAAAGTGCACATTGTCTCAGTTGAAGGAGTAAAAAAAATGCTGTATGAGGTTATATAGAGGTATGCACACACATGCACATGTTGCAGCAATTATGTATATATAATTGCTGCCACGAGTTTGGTTAAACGGTTATATAAAAGTGCTTCTTGATTATTTTAAAGTCAAAGAAAGATTTATAAAAATATTATGCATAATTATTTAAGTACTTTATTAAGTTATTTGGTAATGAGTATTAACTAATTATCAAAATGTATGTATAAAAATGGCAGACTGGACTGTTTCAGGCTTCTACTCAACGAATGCTTTCATTACTATTAATAAAAGGTTCATGTATACTTAAACCTAAATTAAAACAGATTTTCCCTGCAATGTTGGCGATAATAACGCAAAGTCGTAAAAAATTTAGTATTGCCGTATATTCGAATATGATTTTGTTGCTGGTTTTATGTGTGCTCCCCCATTCTCCATGCAAAGAACAAAGTTAATAACGGCATATTCATTGTGCTGCGATTTCTAAATTGGCATATTCATAAAATTTACAATGTATACAAAAGCATACAACAACGTTCTAATCAGCATTTGAGTAGTCATTTGTATTTAAATTCTTCAACCTGTCATATTACCTTGATTTTGAGATTCGCCTTAAATCGCTGTCATATTAGCTTTATGCGAAAAATGATTTATCTGCATGACAAATATTATTAAATTATTATTTGAAAACAACCGAAAATATCAACAAGGCCAACAGTCTATTGCAAAAAAAAGAAACGTACCGAATGCGCACAGGGGAGCAATTTGTTTTGTAAAAACGCAAATTTTAAACCAAACTACCTATACCAACCAACAACAAAAAAGACGTCTATGAAACGTGAACAATTTAATAAAACACAGAGCCATAGCAAAATGAAAAGAGAGAAGCTGTGAGTAAATTTAAGTGGGGGGCTGTACGCAAAGACATGTCAGCAGTCTCAAATCGCAGTGCTTACATGAAAAAATGTAAAGTTGTTTATAATATTCGCGTTGCTCTTTCTTTTTGCGAAGTTGGCTCAGGGTTGAAATGAATGTAAGCGCGCAAATAAAGCAATTTGTATTCAAAATTTAAAAGGACAAGCACATGGGGTGGGCTAGTCGACTACTGACTACTGACGGCGTTACGTCTTTCAAAGCATGTTTACAGAGCAGTGTATTATTGTGTGTCTATTGTGACAAGTGACAACGCCAATTGATAGCGACAGGCTTCGGCAGATGATTTAACTTCATAGCTACTAAACACTTTTAATATTTTATATTTGGAACGGCTATATGAATTTTTTTTTAAATATTAAATATTTTGTGTCTATAAATTGGTAAGCTGGAAATTATGCAAACTGATAAAACAGACAAAAGTTATATTTTGTCAAATCAATCTTTGTTAGCATAAACGCAACATTGTTTGTTATTCTTACGCCTTGAAGCCAACTTGGCAAATCAGCATAATTAAAGCTCCTGCGCCTTGGACGGGCTCATTAGCATTATAATTATCAAAGACAAAGACATTTGGGTGTGTTTGCAACCCTTCAGCCTAAGCCGAAGCCTAAGCGCAATAAGTTTAGCTCGTGTTGGCAGAAGTTTCACCCACACGGAATATGTGCAACCACGTAATAAATTAACACCGAAATGTGTGAACACTTCGGCGTGTTTGCTGTTGGCAGAAACACCACAATGACATCAAACAGGCAACGTCAAGTGCTCACGAGTACTGTAACATAATGGCGGCAGTAATTATCACACAATTTGCGGTATAAAATATTTGGTTGATTTGTGACTCCATTAAAGTCACAAGCAGCCACATGGTAGGAGTATGTTTGTGTGCGTGTGTGTGTGTGTGTGTGTGTGTGTGTGTGTGTGTGTGAGTGCAAAAGGTGTGCATATTAGCAACATCAATAATCCCATTGCATTCGCTTGAACACGCCAGCGCCAAGGCCAACAGGGCCTTCAAGTGGCCTACGGTGCACCTGGTGTGAGGCGTAATGTCACTGTATTTGAAATTGTGCATTTGGTCGGCGTTCCAGCTAATTAAAGTGGTTTTCCTAGTGTTGACCACATCATAAAACGAACAAGTGCTGCCAAAACCAGCAGCGTCATTATTTTGATAGTCGTTAATATAATTAGAGATTATTTAAAAATTTGTATTTATGAAGAAATCAAAAAATTCATAAAGCGTTGCTAAAAAAATTAATTAAAAAAATCTTAAATTTACATTTGGTTCGAAAAAAATTGAACGAAGGTTGATCCAAGCGAACACACAAGAAAAAAGTCACCTTTCCGATAAACTGCTGCAATTATTAATTTCAATCCGTGTAGTTTCCTTACAGGACAGCAAACTGGTTAGAAAGACAAAAACGTTCTCTGTCAGTGGCATGGAAAGAAGCTGCGGGTGTATCACATGCGAAGGCGACCTTCTGAACACAGTCATGGCATGTTGCCACTTCAACAATTTCGGTGAAATGCCAATGGTCAGCAAAATGTCCATAACTTCAGACGCAGCACAAAGTTTTTCTGCTAGCATCTGAGCAGATATGCCGCCCCAAGGTATGGCTTCGTTGTAGTAGCAGCTGCTCTGTAACGTTCTGCAATCGATGTTCGACAGCTAATAGCCGTGTTTACGCGCTTGTTGGTCCTTTGGTTTGGTCCTGCTCTTTTTATACATATCTGATGCTTGCTCACCTCTGGCTGGATTAGCCGACAACCACGTAAACTTCATTGCTGCGCACTTTGGAACTTTGGCAGTTTTGCGATTGCGGCACTTGCATGATTTACTGCAGCGACTTTGAGGTATCTAAGTGTGAAGAATAAAAGATTTAAAAAAAATATTCACACATATGCAAACGTTTCACAAAAGTGCACTTATCCATAGAAATACCCTTACTTGTATTACAGAGGAGGAAATAATTCAATTAAGTTCCTTTAACTATAGATCAAAATAAATCAGTTATAAACGGCATGCCAGATATACAGTGGGGCCAAAAAGTTTACAAAATGCTTGAGCTTTTTATTATTTAAATTTTTTATTATAGTTTGCAGTATTTGAAGACTTATCCCATGAATGAGAAGCTTTTAAGAAATATTATAACTTATACAAATTTTTTTTTTTTTAATCACTGTATCTATAATCTCTCTATAGAAATTCTGAGCGATTGCCTTCATTATAATTAAGTCGAACTATCAATTTTCAAAAATAGTTCTTTAATGTATAAAATGCAATTCAAGCCAACTTAGATATTCATTTTATACATTTGCCATTAATCCGTAACCTTTCGTTACGACAAATACGTGGTTTAGTATTAATTTTCCTACTTGTTTAGTTGTTGTTTGGTCATGTTGTGTGTAATCCCCTGCGACATTCACTTCGAATCGTTTATTTGCCACAATTAAGGGTCTAAGTTTCTATGTCTTAGATTAGGTAACCTTTGCTAGATACAACACTTGACATTCGATTATTTGTCGATTCCTTGCGCACTTACACGAACACCCTCCCACACTAAATCATTTGTTGCAGGACATGTTGTACTTGTGCAGCTTAGACAGTTTTATTGGTTGCTATTATCCTCGTTAAGTTTGACTTTGATATGAACGGCACATATATGCCAAACGATGTTGTTTAATTTCTTAGATCACAATTAAGGTATTGGAGAACTTGATTATGTGCAAGCCTTTACTGCTAAATTATATTTGTGGTTTTTTTTTTTTTGTAAAGGAAAAATATGTGGAATTGTTTCTTTTAAGTGAAATACATTTTTCGGTGAAATGCACAATTTTCATACTCACATCAAAGGCACGTGATTCTATACTGATTTAAAGTGTCTGAAAACGTGATTTTTTTAAAATTCTATTAATTTCGTCACATCAAACAAAAGCAAAAATCGACTATTTTAAAAACAACTTAACCTTATGCTTGCTTAAAATAATAAACTTCGCTGCCAAACAACAAGTTCAAAATATGCAAGTTGTATAATGTTTTGATTATCTTAAAATTTCTTCCGACTTCTTATGACAAAGCAAAGAAATTTCAAGAGTGTAAGAAAGTTGAAAAAAGTACAATAATGTCAACACCGTGCGTTGTCATGTGTAAAACCGAACAATCATTGTCTTCATTCAGCGCAGTAACAGACCGCTGTGGGTATAGACGTCAGCAACAAACATCACTCATTTACTCTGTACATTGTGAATTGACTTGTGATTTCACCTCAACGCAGCATGCGGCAACGGCGTGCGCCAGACTGGCGCCGCACACTCATGCACACACATACATACAAACACTCATACACTCATACACACCCACACACCACTCAAGATATTCTGTGTGTTGTTGGCTTTAAGCAAAAGATTTGAACAATTTTTCAATAAGGCAAAGTAAAAGCAAACGCTAATGTAAATGTTTGTCTGCTATTTGAATTTTAATTACTTTTGGTTTACACAAACTATACATTCAGCAGGAAGTGAAAGACGTGTAAGACGTGAAATATCCAAACGGTAAACCTAAACTTTTTAATAGAATTCAAAAACCATAAAAACTTTTCGCAATACGTGCAATAAAGTTTTTGACTCCCTTTACGTCATAGAGCAAGCGCGAAGTCAACCGTAACTAATCAAGGAAAGCGGCCGTGTCCGCCGCCAACAATTGAAATATTGTAATTCGCCTTAATTGAAACGATTCCCAAACCAATCATTTTAACAATAAAAACTAAGCTTTGTACAACCGCTGGTAGTGGTGTAGTGGAGTAGATGGAGTAGAGGATAGAGCCACTTAACCTTCGACAAAGGTACAACTCCCAATTGCGCAGTCAAGAAGACCATTCAAACAAGCCTGCCCAGTTAGTAACAAGAGTGCGCGCAAGTGGGCGGCATAAATTCACAATAGCACAGTTCCCAGTACTCAATACCAGTCTGCCCGAATTGCTCAGTTCAGTTCAAACCAACAGTGCCGCTCACGGAAACGACTAATTCAAGACGCTGAGATTGAGATGCGTCTGTGGCAGTCTGGTCGTCTGGCACACGGCACTCAGCACACGACACTCGGCAGATGTTTCTTTGGCGCCCACCACGATTTTAGTTTCCTGTTGCAGGCGGCTTGATTTTTATTTCTCTTTTGGCGCAAAGCTAAGAACTTGTAAGATGTTTTATCTGATGAAGACGTGCATTTTTGTTGTATATTATTTTGACTGTTGTAGAAAAAGTTGAAAATAAAATTCAATCAAGGACACAAGTTAATCCCGCGTGAGTTCATGAAGTTCACAAGCCAATTTATTTGCCAAAGACTTTCAAGCAGCCACAGTTGAAACCTGCCGGATATCAATTTGTTGTATACGTATACGTAATAAAAAGGTTAGTGTGAACATTATTTTTGTGAATCATTTGTGGTTTATGCATATAATGTCAACTGACACTTTTATTTTTTGTGCGCTTTGACTGAAGCATTGTGTCAATTTCAGTTTAATTCCCGCACGTCGAAATTCCTTGAAAAGTCATGCAGCCGAAAAGTATGCAATAAAAAATATGTAAATGTGCAAATACAAGTTCGTGCTATGTGCTATATAGGCTATCTTGTCTCTTGCTTGCCACATGCCGAGTGCGCTCAGCATGACAACCGTAATTAATTTGTATGTTGCGCTTTGACCAAAGGTCCTTCGTATGACCAATTCAAAATTTTGTGCCATACGCTTCACGCAATGAATCGTATTATAACTTTGTCAGTAAGTTTGTAACACAAACAAGTTCAATTCGTTACATCAACTTTTTGTTTGTTATTTAAGTTCGAGCGGAAAAAGTCGTAAAGTAAACACGAATATATGTTTGTAGCATCAAACTAAAGTCCTCATATGTACAACTTTTTCTTGGCTCTTAAGCTATTGAAGTGAACCAAACAACTTATAGAAATATGAAGCGCATCAAATCTTCGGCAAAGCTGAAATAATCTTCTGGCTTGTTTTTTATTACGTTACAAGCAACCGTTAACCAAAAATTAATCAACGTTATACACATATGCAAAGGGAAGCAGCAGCAGCTGAAATAAATGAGTACTTTTTAATTATTATAGCATAGTGCACACACCACTTTTCGCTTAGGCAACCTGCCATATTTTTGCATTTGGTGGCATTGCTGTGAGTGTTTAAGATTCGAAATTTAAATATGAACAACGCCAATCGCTTTTGTGGCGGCAACAAACACTACAAACCAATTTTATGCTGAATTAAACACAAGGAGCCATAGTTGGGGTGTGCTGACAGCAGGCAAACATCATATCACTAATAACAGCCACAATGACGACTGCACGTAGATTGCGCTTTTGTAGTACAACAAAAACAAAACAAAAAAAAAAAAACAACTTCGAATGAACAACAATGGCTGCTTGATACGCCAACACGTTTCCCGCCGACATTGCCGTGGGCATTTTTTAAGAAAACTTTTGTACGCGTTACGAACCAACGGCTCGGCCATACTCACTTTAACTTTTCACTCCGCACATGCCGTCATTATTATTGTTGGAGGTGTTGCAAAATAAATAATACAGCAGACAGCACTGTACCTCGGGCAACAACACGCGCACCAGCGCACCTCGCATATACAATCGACGTTGAGAATAATTTGCACGTTGCTGTTGCAAAGGGGATGAAGGTGCTGACTTGTCAGCTCAATCAAGCATTAGCAATGACTAGCGTTGTGCTTAACAGGGGACAGGGGACAATCAAAAGATTTTAAAAGTAAGCATTAAACATGAGCAAAAAAAAGCTGGACAAACTAAACTTGAAGGCTGTACAATGATATGACATCAGACTATATAATAGAACTCTGACCGAAACATGTTAAATTCTCTAGCAAAGCCATACATTAGCGGAGATATATGTATGTCTCGTTTACTTTTAATTAAAGGCATACTTAAATAGAGACAAGCTCGATGGCGTCTGCAAGTCATTAGCGGCACAGCTGGCCGCTAATAAACAAAAGACACCTGTTTTTTGATGTTGCGGCATCTGTCGCCATGCCCAACCTGGCCCACCACACTTACAGCCTAACGCCCGCCGACGTAATTACGTGCGCACTAAGCAAATGCCTGTCTGTCGCTTATTTGTAGCCATAACCGTCTATTTGTGCATTTGTTATTACCGCAAAAAAGCGCTTTGTTGTGTATATAAATCGCCTGTTTGTCGTAGCGCCGTGCTCTCTTTCCTATCAGTCAAAACGTTGCAAATATTTGTTGGTAACAATGGTCCAATAATGGCGCCTTTCTGTGGCACATAATTTATGTTTTTGTTACTTGGCCGCGATTCGCGGTTTTTTATTACTGCATGTTCCTGCCCATAGCCCATAATCCATGCGAACTCGTTTCACGCTTCCGTCTGTAACTGTGTAAATGTCAAGACAGACGCGGTCATAAAAGATAATTATGAATCCCGTAATAGGTCCGTAAACGTGCGTGCGTACGTCGCCAGCACAAAGGTTCATGTTTACAATTACCGTCTCTTTGGACACCGCCAACTTGGCGGTGACCAACATTGCATAGCAATTATTAAAATTATACGCGAAATGCTCTAGCGCCTCTGAAAACATTCGGACTAATGTTGCCAAAAACACAACTGCTTTTTCTGATTTAAGACAAGTTAATTTCAACTTTAATGTTAATGTTAATACAAATTGTGTTCAAAAAGCTGTTCTCCAATACATTTCAAATAATCAAAAGTTGTAAGAATAAAAAAAATTTATAATTCATACAATTTGACCAAATGCTTAACAACTTTACTTGAATAGACTTTTTTTTATAAATAATTTCTCTATACAGATTTACTTTTTATCTTTTTCAAACATGAATGATTTTATTGAAAGGCGTGTGGAAAAACTCTTTTTTATTGTCCAAAATAGACAAAAGAGCACTCAATGAAAAAGTCACAGCCGCCAACGGAAAAGGTGGAAAAGGACACGACCGCACACACGCTCAGCAAGCTAAAATGTACACTGTTATACATATATAACGCTAGTCGTCATGTGTATTTTGTTAGATATCGGCTTAACTTTGCCATAAAACTGTCACCATCACGCAGTACATGGAAGCAGAAAGAAATAAATTTTACAGACAATCGCACAGCAAAAAGGTCAAACAGTCTGGGACAGACACGAATAAAGTACAACAATGCCACAGACCGAGCACCTGTGACCTGGAAAACAAGCGGTACTAGACTGAGGCTGTGGAGTTAGAAAAACGAAATTTAATCTGGAACATGAAACATTAACTTTAAAAACAAACATATCTCTTAAATTTCATATTAGTATTTGGCAAATACTCTCAGCTATGTACGATGAAAAGACTTCCCTGCCGAATGTTGTCGATTAAGTGTCATCAATCATTTTTTGCTGATGTTGTCATTAAATTGCATTAAACGTACTGCCAACCACAAAATTCAGGAACGACGCACCGAACATGACAACTTACAAAATTCCATTTAACCTGAAATGGACAACGCGGCACAAAAAATGTATAGACGAGACGAGATGAGATGAGATGAGAGACGGTGTGATTTTGAACTCTTGACTGAGCAGTGTTTATAATTAGTACTCATAAGCGAGTTAGGAACTTTTTCAATTAACAGAAAACCATTTTATGGTTTTGTATGTTTCGCTTTTGCGAAAGACGATATTATGCATGACAATTTTAATAGCTCATTTAATTTAGTAAAATGTTTTCAATATATACGAATTTCGATTAAGTGAAAACTTAGGTTTCTTGTGACGACGCAAAAATGCTTATAACCTCTTTATTAGGTGACATCACAGCGCCACTAATCTATAAGCCAGTTTACTGACTTCGCTTTCAAATTGTGCTTCGTTAACCTAAGCAACAGCAATGCTAAGTACATTAGAAACGAACGTTCTTATTTTAATGAAGTTGTCACCTCTTTAAATTTATTAAGATTAATGTATTTGCTGCTGATTCACCACTGCTACTTTGCGTTGCAAATCACCTTTAAAAGCGGAATTAAGCGGCAGTAGCAACACAATATTGAAATTTTCTTGACACACTTTTAACAAAGAGTAATTGTTCGAACATGATAATTGTTTTAATGACAGCAGAATAAGTTTGAATCGAAGTCATTTGGGATCTATGATTAATGATTGTTAAAAGCGGCAATGGGCACAGGAAAGTATTTGTTTCTGCTCAGTACACAACGGTAAAGCTCTGTTTAAGAATTAAAACTGTGTTGTCGCTTATTTTTGCCAATTTTAAATTTCCACTAAAGTATATAAAAGAATCCTTCTGATGCCAACCATTTTTTATTTAAAAAATCTAATCTTCTCATGTTTGCATATTGAGAAAGAACGGAAATCAAACAAAACATAAACCGATGTCAGGCAATGACATCGTTTAATAGAAAACGTGTTCTAGCATAAAAATCGCCGCTAAGAAAGTGCATTAAAATACAGCATGGGTGACACTCATGCTTCGAAGAAGTACAACACATGTGATTATACTTGCGTGCAGACCAATATGGAAACGTCTTTTTTATGGGTTAACCCGAAATTATAGAATAAAGCGCACACACGCAATGAAAAACAGCAAGTAAAAGGTTACAGCCAAGAGTTCTCAATTTAAAAATACGCTTTATTGTCAACTACAAAAAATCTGTTCTAGGTTATGAGTACGCCAATTTTAAGACCAGTTTATTACGAGGCTAGATTGAATAGAAATTAACCTGACGCCCATTTTCAATATCTGTGATAAAATACAATTCTTTAAGTAGATCAGAAACTCAAATAAATACTCAATTTGCGTATGATTGGCGTATACTGACAAATCGTAGCCATAAAGACACCCAAAGACAAATGTCTTAAGCTGCGCTAAGTATGACATGTATCAATAAACCTTTTAATTATAATTAAACATTTTGAATACTTTTTGTTAGCTTTATGCTTCGTTATAAACATTATGATAAGCAAGCCACGCCGAGTCACGTTCGAAAATAATTACTGCCGCTGCTGTTAGTTAAAATATCGTTTAATTAGAGCGTACAACACACAAAACAACTGTGATAAAAGCGGTACAGAAAAACTAAATCAATCACGATTGGAAAAAAAAATGTTCGTATTTTTGGTACAATCAATTCTTGCAACAGTTTGCGATTGAAGCTCGCGCTGGTTGAAATTAAGTTTACATTTAATGTTGTCAAAATAATAAAATATATAATAAAAGCGAAAAAATGCACAAACAAATCAATTTTATACTTTTTACACTTCTACTTTTAAATTCAATTTACAAAGCAAATTGTGGCAACAGTGAAAGCGACGAAAAGAGTCATGCAACGTCCATTGCCGGCATGACCGAATTGCTTAAATTAGAGACAGAACTAATAATCAATTTAGATAATTATGCCTCAGTGCTACAGGATAAGGTAGACACGATACGCAGGTGGATTAACAACAGTTTATTTAAAAGTTTGAGTATCATACCACATTAATTTATTACTTACAGTGCAATCAAAGATTTACGAAATGAAAATAGAAAATACCAAAATGATACTGAGGCTTATTTATCAAATCCTTTAAATGGATTTTCGCTTATCAGACGAATGCATAGCGATTGGATCCATTGGCAGTTGTACATGGCGCAACCCGTGGGAGAAGATCAAATAAATTTTACCAAAAATATGCGAACTCATATGCCAACCACCACCGACTTAAATGAGGCGGTTGCTGCGATTCATCGCTTACAAGCCACATATGATCTCAAAACAAAAGACATTGCCAACGGTTTACTTAATGGAAGGCAATATGAGTAAATGGTTTGCTGATTTTAATATATGGTATTTGAAAATAATATTGTACCTTTTCAGCATCAAATTCTCGCCACTGGATCGCCTTGCGATTGGTCTGCGCTTGTTTGACATGGAGAAATATTTTGAATCTAGTTTATGGCTTTACGATTTAATAGAGACTTACAAGCACAGTAAAGTTACCGAAATCATGGGTCTTGATTTCATCAAGATACATCAAATTTACGCCACGGCACTGCTTAAGCTAAGTAATGCACGAAAAAAACAAAAATAACATTAATTGACGTTTTCCGTTGCAGGCAAACCGGCGGACGCGATAAAAGTAATTGACATCGCACTTACTAAAAGGCCAAATGATGCAAACTTGTTGCTTCGAAGATCGGAAATTGATTTTATGATAAAGACCGAACCTTCGAAAGCAATTACGGTAATTGAACACACAGCAAAATAGTCTCATTATTAGGTGACAGGTTTTTACCAAGCCTACTTTTTAATGTTTCAATTATTTACTGATTTTTTACATTATACAGCATACTAAGCCGATTGTATCTAACTACCAACGAGGCTGCCGAGGCGAGTTTAAGTCGAGCTTCAAACTTTATTGCAGATACAATGCCTCCAACTCAGCATTTCTGAAAATAGCACCATTAAAGCTTGAAGAAATTCGCTTGGATCCTTATATAGTTATTTATCATGAGGTTATCTATCCAAGTGAAATACTTGATCTACAGGAAAACTCACGTCCAAGCTTAAAACGCGCCACCGTCTATGATGCGAAGCTGAAAAAAAATGTGGTAATGGAAACGCGCACTTCCAAAGTTGCCTGGCTGCATGACAACTTCAATCCAACAGTTGCTCGTATTAACACACGTATTGCCGATATGACAAGATTCCATGTGGAGGGTTCCGAGATGCTTCAAGTAATGAACTACGGTCTTGGGGGCCATTACGATGTGCATTTTGACTTTTTTAACGCAACGGTATGTTGAATATCAACTTCTAAACGGTTAATCAACTCTATTTTTGGCAACAGGATTCTTTGCGTGGTGATCGCATAGCCACAGTTTTGTTCTACGTGAGTAGTTTTTTTTTTCATTATTTAAAGAAATTAATGTGTTAGCTTTAAATCACACAAAATTTGCAGCTGAATGATGTTGAGCAAGGCGGCGCAACAGTCTTTCCACATATTGAGACGGCGGTTTTTCCACAAAAAGGCTCTGCTATCGTTTGGTACAACCTTGACAATGCCGGCGAAGGTGACTGGAAGACAATGCATGCAGCTTGTCCAGTGATCGTTGGTTCAAAATGGGGTAAGCAGCTTTTGGTAAAATACCAAATACCCGAGCAAACAATACTCGGAGAGGCATTCAATTGTGCAATAAGAACTATTATCTTAAAAGTGTGAGTAATTTCTTAAATTTCAATTTCAGTTGCTAACAAATGGATAAGGGAGAGACAGCAACTCTTTACAAAACCTTGTTTTAAAAATACTCTGTCAATAAATTTAAAGAAATAAATTGCAACACCTTTTCATCAAAACATAATTATTTTTTATTATATCTCAATATCACCTTTGGTTGAAAACTCTCTGAACCATTGAAACTTTTCCAATTTCTTTTGAAAAAATTCGCCGAAAACGTACAGTTTTATTGGCATTATTTCGCCTTCCTCTAGCTCTTCGATATCAGGCTCTTCTTCGTCGTCGTCATCGGTTGAGAGAAAAACGTCAATTGCAATTGTGGCATGCAGCATATACAGAACGCCACACGATAATGATGCTATTGACTGTGCACGCTGGAATTGAAAAAACGGATGTATCGGCTTCGACATAGGATCCTCATCATCTTCTGCACTATCCAAATACAGCAAATGGAAATCCTTTTCGGCATCATACATTGTCAATATTGCAACAAGAATAAACACAAACGAGGCAATGCAAGTACGGTTGATTTCGTGCCAAATCAGCGGCTTGTAGCCCGTACAAAGTTTAATGCTTGCAAACAATGTTAGCACGGTAAAGAAGTAGAATGTCACCATATAAATATAGTGCATTACATTGCTAAAAAGACCCATTTTGGCGGTGTCGACAGCAAAGAATCCCGAAATATGATAGGCCATGCAAAATAGGTTGAAAACCGTCTCCAACATCGCGAATAGAAACAGAACGGCCCGCATTTCAAAACTATATTTCGTTGTGCTTTTCAAGTTCGTATTTCATACACAGTTAATAATATTATTACTGAACTATTTAGCAAAACCTACTTATTTTAATTGTATTATTTTTGCGACCACGGCTATATTTCTGAGTTTTCAATACTAAATTTCAAGCGCAGCATGCTGTGAGTGGTGTTAAACGTTCTAAAACAAAAAGAATAAACTGAAGATAAGTAGTTAAACCAAACGACATATCATGCACATCAACATTGACAAACAAATTTCCGGATAATCACTTTGCTCGTCGTCAACCACCGCTAAGTAAAAAATTGTTTAAACCAACGATGAAACTGCTGAATAAGTGGCAACTAGACATTGAACTAGGTAAAAGTTCGCCATCAAGTGAGGAATTTGCGCCATGTTACGCTGTTTTTGTCTGCCATTGCCGTGTGTCTGACACGTCGTACGTGATGTGGAACTTAATGTTTCAATTAGAGGCGAAGTGGTGCACGTTAAGTTGGGCATTCTGTTCACTCGTTGCGTGCGGTTTGCGTCGCTTCGACCATTCAGGCGCTTGTCTCATTGTTCACTTATCTGCTTTTAAAAACTTTTAATAATGATCTGGCACTTGCCACCGGAAAACGTGTCTGTATGATTTTATGTAGTAGCTACTAAAGTAAAGTGCTCTGCAATGAACATAATGAAGCAGCCAGCCGCCTTATGCAAATTGTTACAATGTAATCCAACCATTCATGATTTTCCAGTAAAACTGTTTGCCTGTAATTTGTATGTATGTATGTACATAAATTCCATATAAATTACATAACTTGTATATTAATTACATAAGATTGTTTTATTATAAAAAAAATTACAAAAAAGATTCAATCTCAACTTTAAAAGCATTTTTCGGTTCATTGCTTCGTTTGCGAATGCCAAAGCGTAAATTTAATTGCATTTCTTTGCGCAACTCAAACAAACTTTACATTGACCGCAAATGAAATTTTACCCTTTTCGTACTCGTTCAAGTGTAATTCTTCAAAGTTTTAAAGCAAGTTTCTTATATTTTAGAGTTGATAGCAAACGATGTATGCAATTTCTTACCAGTTTTACAGTTATCGCTGGCAGGCATTTCTAAATGCACATCCGGCTTGGTTTTGTCACTGAGAAAACAAAGTTTCAAACAATGTTTCCTCTACATACAAATGTAATAAAGCTGACGACACATCCATCACACACGCAATCAAATTCAAAAAAAAAAAATGCCTACAACCCGCACAGGACGTCAAACAATTAAAATACATAAAAAATTCAAATAAGATGATTATTAAAATAATGCTTGAGAAACCAAGCCCACTGAAACAATGAATTTCAATTCGGTATTGGTATAACGATAAATTTCTCTAATGGCTAATGTTATGAAATAACTAAAGATCGATTGTTTCGCCAACATTCCATAAAAAAAAATATATCTAAAATTGTTCGCAAGGAAAAAGTAAGATGGTTTTCAAAATCATATATATTTTTTTTTTTGTTGCCATCGAATTGTTCAAATTTCTACAAGCATACCATATTCTACAACACAAAAAGTATTTCATTTTGATTGTCTACACTTAAGTAACTCCAATCAGACACATGTGAACGTGTATAATTCAAAATAAACGTGGAATACTTCAAGCAAAAAGGTTAAGAAATTTTGTATTTGTTATACGGTGCAAAAGAGCACACATAAATTCACAAAGACGTCCCCAATGTACACAATGTATGTTAAAAATGGTTTGCGAGACCTATTTTTATCAAAACAGAAAAAGGGACCAGTTTGTGGTCAATGAAGGAAATATGATTTGAATTTTGTAACTTTGATTACACGAAGTATTTTTTATGGGTTTCTTTTAGCCGCATAGGAAAAGAAAACAGCAAATAACATAAAATAACACACAGGTTAAACATATGTCTGTATGCCTTTTAAAAGGGTGAAATAATATTCAATACATCAACTTACAGTTGCAGGAAATTGAGTTTTCTCGCAAAACGTAAAAAGAATAAACTGTGAAATTTATGCGCGCAGTCATGGCGGCAGATTTGCTCCATTTTTTTGTGTACTTTGTGTCTACGGACTGACATCGATAACTCTTGTGTTCTGTAACTAAATTTTGCGTTAAACGTTTAGAAAGCCCTAGTACAATACAATGAAGCATTCGGACTACCTACGAATTTGATTAATACAATTATCGAATTATTTCTAGATCTCTAATATTATCAATCGAAAAAGTGATGATAACAAATACTTATACTTATCTTTCAAGGTGCTGATAACAATGTACGACTATACAGAGACAAATTCAAATAAGGATCACAAATCACAGTGAGAAACAAACAATTTTAACAAAGTTGCAGCACAATGCAATTCAAAATGATGCTCTGTGTGCCAGACGTATAGATTAGCAGTGCTCAACGCAAATTAATTTAGCAATCAAATACCACATTACATTGTATTAGAAAGCCAAACTGGCATGAACGCAATGGAGTGGCTTTGAAGCTAAATCAAATATGAATTATAATGGAGACTGGCACATTGCGTTCGTCCAGCCATTTTACCCTCCTGCATACACTAAAATCAATCGTTACTCATGTTGCTGAAATTTGCAATTCGTAATGGAGAAGGAGCCACGTTCGAAATTATATTGAGAATTCACTTCAAACGCAATTCGTATGATAAATGAATTATGCCTAATGGCATTTAAACCTGATATACGAATGAAATGAAATTTGGTGACAGCCCAAACTCTCTGTCCTGAAATGTTCCTGCAAAGAATTATACCAAATAAGTGGGCATTTATGCATTTCAGCTGGTCTTTTTTAACGTTCTCTAGCCTACCAAATATTTCATACAACAACAAATGACTTTAATTTTATTTTTTAGGTTTACATAAGATTATGTATAATTTAAAAAATCAAACTTTTATATGAGACTTTAAGCAATTAGGTGAATTCAACAAACAATAAAACAAAATTTAATATTGATTAGAAAATGCAACAAAATTTGGCACTCTAAAAAAGTCTTAATTTTACATAGAATCACGTGTAAAGAAAAATTTATATATGTATGTATGTCTATTTAATTTTTTGTTCTACAGATATGTTTTTATTTGTTAAGCTCAGTCGCAATCAGACATGACTGCGCATTTTGCGAAGCTGTCGCTGTTGGCCCTGTTTGTTCAAGTACACGCTCGTTTGGCGCCTAGCCAAATTGTGAAACTTTCTCGAGTCTTTAGTTAATGGGAATAAGGCGCGAAAAAAGATATTACTAGAAATAAAGTGTTCAAGATATGCGGCAACAATTTTAAGAGCTGCTTGTTGCGGTCACGTTGCAAGACAACTTGCAATATGATTACATCGTCTGCAACATTTTTGTTTTGCTTTTCTACTTTTACCACAAAAAACTTATACACAAAAAAAAAAAAAAAAGAAAATATAATACAAATAAACATCTACGTTTGGAAACCTAAGATTATACGATAAAAAATCAAAGGATTTAATTAATTAATTTAACAACTTCATTGATGAGCCCAATAGCGCATTAAAGGCATGAAAAAAAGACTAACTTAATTTAGTGACTGTTGCAAGAAAAAACTATCTTATACTTATGTACACAGGAAATGTTGAATCGGTGAACCATTTATGATGTACTTGAGTAAAAGAAAATAATCGGTTAGCACTAAATACTAAACTGAAGGGCGGCTTTCGTTATTCCACATGGATTATATATAAATTCACTGGCGATTGAAACAATTTCTTGCTTGCGCCACGAACATTTTGCAGTATACGCGTGCCAGGAAAACACAATCGTTTTACTCACGATTATTTTATTGCAAAATCTATGTTTCAAACAAAAGAATTACAAACCGCACTTTCTCGTACAAATAACACACACACACACACATACACACAGCCAACATTCTAGATATACCTTTGGGACATAACTCACCTCTTCTTTTAACAGAACGAAGCATAATTTATGCGTTATTTCTGCAGACAAGTGCACAGACAGTGGCATCGCCTGACGGACAGCCAGGCAGGCTAGCAGGCAGGCAGGCAACGGGCAACGAGAAACGAGCAAGTCAAACAATGTTGCCAGACATTAGAACATGACAGCCATCGTGTCAACGCCTGCAGACAAAGCCTTAGAAAAAGACGTCGTCGCGCACAACGCGTCTGCGAAATTTCACGTGGAAAAAGTGCGTCAGTGGAAGAAATTATTTTAATTAAAACTTGTAATATAACCAGAAAAAGAGCGCCGGCGTTTTTCTTATAGTTTGCTTAGGTTTTTGCGACACATTTTGTACATTTGAGATTATCTGTTTATTTTGATTTGCTCACAAGCGATTAATTTCACAATTTACAAACACACGCGCGGCCAAACAACATAAAACACATCATTTGAGTTAATATATTGAAATTGCAATTTACTCACAATGATCAAAAGAACATTAAAGTGACATTTAGAAAAAAAAAAAATTGAATTGGTTCACCTTTTATTGATGGAGTCAACACAGCTGTAAGTTGTAACGACTTACATACTTGAAGCGTCTATTGATAATATGTAAATGTACATGTACATACAATTCGTCCATAAGGTTGAGTTCAGGCAAACAGAGAAACCGCTGTTCGCCAACTGAATTCAAAATCAAATCAGCGTAACAATTTCGACACCTGCGACTCGGTTACTACCTTCCTTCCAAGTGCGAGTACATTGTAGGGCAATATATTCAATTTGATTTTATGTTTGAAAACAGAAACAGCAATTTTCATTGTTTGCAAAATAATTGCAAGGATTTTAGCAGCTGGTGTCACAGCTTACACGTTACGTGAAAGTATGCTGGGGGCGCATTCGGTGTGCATAGGTTTATCAACAAATATATATATATTTTTTTTGCGAATGTGGTTATACAAAGGATATAAAGTAAAGGAAATGCAAAAAAGATACACTTCGTACTTGAAAATGTCTGCCGTCAGTGAGCGAACTTTTAGCACCTTACAATAAAATTTGTCAAAGCAAATAATAAAATAAACTCTTGGCAAAATTAAAAACTCTCACTCACTGGGTAAAGAGTATAAAACCAAATATATATAAATACATAAATGTGCATTTAGGCGCATTCTTGCTGGAAACCACATTTTCACACCATTCTTGTCACGTTGTCTATTACACTGCCCAATCAAAAGTTTCAGCAAAAAGTAGACACACCATATGTCCACACATTGGCCTGCAAGTCGCAGAAGCATAGCGGCTCGCTATCTCGCTGTGCATTAAGTTCGCGTCCGCTGTGTGCAATAAATTGTTCAGTTCAGTTCAAAAGCCAAACAATTAGCACGGAAACAATGAACCAATATTGGCTGATGGAGCTAAAATGGATTATTGCAAAAGCATAAATTATATTTCGATGATAGCGGCGAGAGCAACGCAACCGGTCGGGCAACACTCATCGAGTTTACATGAAAAGAAATATAAAAACGCAAATTCCTGGAATGTTTTTAACCGCAGAGTCTGCATGTGAGTGCTCGCTCACGTATTATTGCGCGTTTCACCAATGTGTGTATGTCTATGTGTGTATCTGCCAAACCGGAAGTGCAGTCGATTGAATGCACGAATTTTTCACCATTTTCAACGATGCTTTCAAACACTATGGCTAACTTAACTCCAGAAAAAAACACCGAATTTTGATTTCTGAAATTTCAGCTCATCGCCTACTGCCAAAAGGCATCAAGATACACTGAGGTAATCGTCCAATAGTTTCTAGTTTTAAATTTGCTAAAATCACAACTTTAATTAATCATAGCACAAAATTCTTGGTTCATTTCACTTTGGATCATATATAAAGCACTAGAACGTCTCTACAAAAACACATTTAAGTAGCTTGTTGTCGTATCTTTAATACATTCAGCATCATGAAAAATAACATATATCTTGGCGTGTTCGTTACATTTGTCGAAGTCTATTACGCATTTTACATGCGCTGACATCAGCAACTAATAAGAAATTTAATGCCAGCTCCTTAAGGCAACCCCAATTATTCAGAACATACAATTAATGCTAATAAATAATAAATTTACATATTCAAAATAAAAGAGTAATCAAAAAATGATGCCAATATCCTTGGTCAGTCGAGTAAAGCATACCAATTATGTAATTAAAAGCATATAAGGAATAGATTACCCCCATGCCTTATATGAGGGTCTGGCTAACGCAATTTTGTAATGTGGCCAGTTTGTGATGCCAAGTACTTGATAACGTGACTTTTTGTGCCATGAGCAAACAGAATGCTTAAGTAAAAACAAGGCAATTTTTCCGTATTTACTTGAGTATTGAAGCGAAGATGTATGCATATATCTCCTTATTTGTGTTAATGAGTGGTTATACATACACAACAGTATCAGATAACACACGTACAACAAGTTATATAAAACATGTGTAATTTTAAAATCAATACTTTTGCACTTGAAAAAAATTAGAAACATTAGAAAGTCTTCTGTGTGTGCTTATTCAATATTTGTGCTTAATTCGAGTAAACTGAAAATATTAAATTGAAATGTTGAAGACAATTTGTGGTTTGTGTTAAACCATTGAAAAAACACTTAATCCAGATAGTTGTCGCACACAACCCCAAAATTGATACAAATGTAAGCTGCGATACAGTTTGCCTGAATTTACGCAAGTAATTAACCCTTACACCTAACGCACATACTCAACGATACACTTACAAGCTAAATAACAAGAACCACGTAGGCATAATTGAGTGTTTACATATTAATAAGATACATTTCATTAGCCACGTTAGTAAGTGTGTAAAATAATTTAGTTAGTGTTGTTTGTTTGGTTGTTTGGCTGAGACAAATACAAGGACTACAACAACACCGAAAACACCAAAACAGAACAACTTAAGCAGCATGTGCGTTCGGCTGGCACCAATTAAATCCTTCCGCAAAACAAAGTGATATATACAACCACTAAGAAGGCAAACACACGTTTAACTCATTGAAGCACATGCTTTCAAGTTCAGAGACGCGCATTCGAAATTAGTTACTTAGATCACTTAGCGCAGCACCACCATTCAGGCGTGTACACAACCACAAAAGCGCCGACACTTTTTTGCCTTGTGAAGCACTTGAAAATCCTTTAGCTTTTAATTGCTGCTGTTGATGAGCGCCACAGCAGCAAATAACAAAAGCAACGGCAACAGCAACGCGCCCATGCATGCATTCATTGTGTGGCAGAAGAGTTAAGGTAAAATCATAATTGCAAGATTGGGAATAATGTGTCAAGTTGATTACAGCAGCAGTGAAAAAAAACAAAAACAAAAACAAAAATCCAACACTTTGACTGAGAGAAGAGGTTTTTGGCTTTGAGGCACTAGAGTTATATAAACCAAGCTGTTAAAGATATATGGTATTTCTTAGTCTACATGTGTGTGTGTGTGTGTGCTCACTGGCACAAACACATTGAAAGAAACACAAACATAGTAAAACTTTGAAGTGCCAACAAGCAATCTTCTAACATGGCATCTTTCACTTTTGTCAGCAAAATAACAATGCCTTCTTAATTACGTCAGAGTGTGTGTGTGTGCGTGTGCAAGTTTCTGTGTAAAGATAAAAGTGATGTAACAGAAAATACTGTTTGTGGCGCACATTTGTTTGCTTGACACTTCCTGTATCTGCAACACTTTTACAGCTTTTGAGTCAAATTGGTTTTCTTAAGACTTTTGATATCGAAAAGGCAAGAGCCGTACAAACATGAGCAACAACGTCTCAGATACTTGATTGTTTGTAACATATGACAAGTATGAAAGATAACCGTCTGCACTTACGAATTAATAAAGTATTACAAATTTCTAATGGACCATTCAAGACATTAAAACTGAATTGATTTGTAATTAAAACAAGTGTAAATTCAAAATTATAATAATTATAGATAAACGAAGAATCTAAGCTATATAAACTCGTCTTGTCGAGCTGATCAAGAATATATATACTTTGTATGGTCGTAGATGTCTCCTTCTCTGGGTGGCAAACTTCGTGACAAAAGGACGAATATAAAATCACTATTGTTGTGAGTGTAGGTGGGACTCAAGACTTAAGACTTAACACTTTGCTATTATAATTATTCGCGCTCTGTCAACAAAGAATCGAAACCATAGCCACGTGAGATAAGTGTCGTCATTTATAATAATCGGAAAATAGCTTAGTCATGTCAAGACAACTCCAACGCTGCAAGTTATTATATAAATCTTAAATATGTACAAAAAATCACGTAAACTCATGCCAAAACAGAACGAACGCATGATTCGATGGAAACTTCGCCAAGTAGATTTTCATCGCTTGTCATACTTACAGCTAAGGCAAAAGAACTCTCTACAAAATAGAGCTAACCACAACAGCTAATTAACGTTAATTTATTAAATCAGTAAGCAAAGGAACGTGGTATTATCCGCTCATACACACACATACACTCTGACACTCACACATACACTTGCACACAGCCTCCCTGCCACCCTAGAGAGCTACAAAGCAAACGAAGCAAATCAAAAGTGAAAGATAAAAGTTTCTACTTTCTGGCGCATCTTGGCGTAGTTCACATTCTCAGTATTGGCTCCGTTGCTGGTGCCATTTACTTTACTAATTCTGTTCAGGCATCTTTCGGTTTCTCTTAGCTGGAAAAGCATGAAAACCACACGCAGCAATTATTAATTCAATTATTTCAGCGCAATCCCCAACTAAAACAAAGACAACGACAACGACAAGCACATAGACGAGAAGGAGTATAAATGAGCCAGTATTATTTTAAGACGTAAGCTGAGAAAAATAAATGGCATAAAAGGAAGGAGCACTAGAAGTGAGAAAAACAAGAAAAAAAGCGTAAACACAATTAAGTTGCCTCGAATGATACTAAAACAATAGTGAAGACGCTTTAACTTCTTTCTTTATCCAGAAAACCAAATAATCTTTGTTTGGAGCCTAAAATACTGAAAATTTTAAACTTTTCAAAACAAAAATGTACTGTTTGAATGATATGTCTTTTAAGTACTCATATTTCATATAGTACCTTAATGTGTGGAAAGTTTGTCGATTTTGCATAAGATTTTATCAAACATTGAAGTAAATAATATGAAAGCAATTTCCGTTTATTGATTTTGTTCCTACTTAAATCAACTCAAACCTTATATAACTGAACATTTCCTACTCTGATTGCAATTGCTGAAAGACATTTCCAGTTGCAAATTAGGAGTTTAACAAATCACAAAGTGAAATCAGAAAATTCAAATAGAAAGACACATAAAAATCAATCCCAGAAAAAGAAAAAAATAACAAAAACAATAGCCAGAACCCAGAACAACGAATTCCCAAAGTGCGGACTAGAAAAATAAAACTTTATGCAAATGTGTTACTCTAGCCGTAAAATGAAATAGTCTGCTGGGATATTCAATGAAAATTATACCTGATGAGGTCCAATTGCCGTGAACCAAATGGAAACAAAGGACAAGAAAAGCGCTCACAAAGTTAAAACCGTAAATTCGTTTCACTGCTGGCAAGAGTCTCGCTTACTCCGGAAATCATCATTGGGAAATATCGCAGGTGACTTTAAGTTTCAAACTTTTGACATTTGTTCTGTTTTTTATTTTTTATTTTTTCTTTTTCGTTTGATTCTATCAGCTTTTGTGAACTTTAGCAATTTGAAAAAATACAATGCATGTCCGCCAGTTTTTGGCATAAAGACAAAAATCGTTGTTAGATGTTTTAAAATTAAAGTTTATTGTTTCAATATTACAATCTTTTATTAACGCTTATGTCTTCTAAGCTAGAAGAAGGTCCAAAGTTGACAAAAAGTTAATGTTCTATTTTTGTTTTTTTGTGGTACTTTTGTATATGCATTAAGATTATCCAAACATGTCAAGCAGCCCTCGCATTTCCTGTATTGTTACACGCCTTCAACGTAGACTACATTTTCACAATGAACACTTTCAGCGCCGCTTGTGCATTATTTTAAGTTGTCTCCAAACGGTTTTATGTTTTACGTAAATGACTTAACTCATATTCGCTGAAAATTACATATGCATTATAAGTTTTAGTGTCAAGCCAAGTGAAAAAATAAAAGATAACGATGCATAATACAAAGACTAAAAATATTAGCATGGTAGACTTTTCGCAAATGAATTGAAAATACAATCTAACTAGAAAGGGAGCTGTATTCGGCTTTCCCGAAACTAATATACACTTGCAAGCATTTTTCCAATTATTCTTATTATAAGAATAACAGAAACAGCAAACTTTATGACAAAGTTAATATACTCTTTTTAGAAGCGTATAAAAATGAAAATCGGTTGACATTGAAGATGATGGTGAGAGCATATGTACAACACAAAATATTCTCAGCAAAACGTCACATCCCACGAGGACAAATTTTAAATTCGAAGTATCTGAAAAATGAAGTCAACTCTATTATTGGCGCACACCATATACTTACATATTGTCTAACGCATAAAGACCAGGTCAACTCCTTTGAGAAAAGAGTTTTATTTGCTGTTTCTCTAAAATTTTTTGAAATTCTTAGCGAAAGGTATTTTTTTTTATTTTGTTTTGTTTGTCTCGAAAATTCGTCATCTGTTTTTTTCGCTAGTATTTTTTTCAAGATTTCTTACACATGAGAGCATGGAAAAAGTGTGAATTTGTGATGTACAACTATTATTTTTGTAACAAAAAAAGGAACGTTTTTGAAAAATATTTTGCCATTGCACAAAGAATTAGAAGAATTAATGTTTACAAGGATTTCTTATTTGCAAAAAGTATTTTTGTCAGCCGCTGGTTTAAAGCCTCAACAAGACCTTGCATAAGTTTAACCATCCACCTTTAAATAAAAACTCCAATTAAAACATTAGCAACTCAAGAGCTTAACCATAAAAGAAAAGTGCCTGAGATTTTGGATAAGCAAGTAATAACCACAGACAGTTATGCATAATGGAAATCGTGTCGAAAAAGTTTCAACGTGAAAAAGGACATCAGCGCCGAGTCATTCAAAAGAAAATTGCGTAAATGCACAATTTAGCAGTGACAATTGCCTCAACATCATGGAGTAGGCAGTCGCAAGCCATTATTCTTTATCGAATGAAAGACGGTATTATCTCAGCAGTCTAACTTTAACTGCTTTTCGCATAAAACCACTTTTGTTATTTTAAAGTCGCATAGGAATTACAACATATATGACGGTTGGTCACCAAGCAAGCATGCTTTAATAAACGAAATGACAATCAAATGAAAAGCTGTACAATGCACTTTCTACTAATATCGTTTGAAGTTCTTATAAAGCTTTAGTTCCATTGTTAACGATAAGGGGGCTGAGTGACCGTAGATGATGGAATATATTACACTTTGTATCAAAAGCAAATCTTTCCTTTTTTTAAATTAAACAAAATTACCTTGAACTAAGACGTGCCAAGTACAATCATGTGGAAAAGAACAATTTAATGCACGACTTTGTCAAAGATATATGCAACAACATTTTCACAGACTCCCTTAGCTGTCGCGTCAAGGCAATCTAAGGAAAAGAACTCTGCTCCAGTAACTTTCAGACTGCCAAATGCAGTTAACAGCTTGTCTACGACATTTGTTGACACTACTTGCAAAGAAATTAAATTAAAATGCAAATTAAACAACGGAAGTCAAAACCTTAACCAAGTCAACCTTTGCGGTAAGCACTTTATTATCGTGTGCTCTTCCGCACCTCAACCACTCCTTATGTTGTTAAGATGCGGCAAGAACAAGTAGAATACTTAATTTTTTCCTTCTTAACTCAAAACTTGGTGGTTTGCTTGACATTTCACCTTTTCAAACTGCTCTAGTATGTTGATTGGTAATCTGTACCTCAATAGTAATGTGTGTAAGTACATGATCTGTTACTTTCGTAAATTATATGGAAGTAAGCCTGATTTAACTTATTTTTGTAAGAAACAACCAATAATGATTTATAAGACTGCCTTAGTGAACGAAAGAGGGGAGTGGTGCTCTTAAATACTACTCTTAGAGAAATTTGGTATCTTTTCTTATAAAAGTGGAAAAAGGGGCGTAGAAAAGTCGAAAATAGGTCATGTAATTTGGATATGAACCATTAAAGTATCGAAAAGATTAAAATTAAAACTCAATTTCTGGAACTATAATTGCTGAAGAGCAAGAAGTAATAAGCGACATCAGCATTTTATACAAATTAAAAATATTCAAAGGTAACTGATTCAAGAGCATGAATCATGAAACAGAATTTTATAATATAAGCAGTTGGGACAAACTTAAAATAAAAACAAAGTCAAGACTTTACTCCACCACCTTCTTCTTTTAGACAGGGTACGTAAAATCTACAAACAACTTGACATTTTGGTTTTGCACTCAAAACGTTAATTTAATTTTGAGCTAAAAGAAAAATAAAACCAGCTAAAGTTTTTAATTCGCAACGAAAGATAAGAAAAAAGTCATCACCAACCCTTTAAGAACGAAAGAAATCTAAAGAATCAGCAAAGTAAAGGGTGGGCTGTTAAAGCATTACTTCTGTGAGCAAACAATTTATAATTAACTCAAGGAACAACTCATTTCATATTCCCTTTTAGCGATGTAAACTTAGCAATGTAAACAGTAAGGTACGAACAACGCTAAATTGGCTACATGCACACATTCATCTATGCATACAAAGAGACGCCACGGTAAAAATATATAAATACATATTTCTTCTTTGAGACAAGTCAATTTACCGATGCTTATAGATATAACTTAACATATGGATATACCAAAATGTGCATAGTCTTTTGCTTAAACAATGTTGTTATTAATTAAAAGCAATTTCGTACACTTCATCTTCATATGGATCTTGTCCTTGGTTGGTGTTTTTGAAAATAAAGAGTATTTGTTTGCCGCCTTTCTTGTTAATTTGAATACATCTAAAATTCAATGTACCTTAAGAGACACGCAACAATAAATCAACTTCATACGCCTAACCAAAAAAAGATTTCAAATTCAATTTCGACAAAGTAATGTCTTCTATTTGCCACGTATATTTATCAAACGTAAAAAGGTGACAAAATGTGCATCTGTACAACAAGCGCACAATGTTTTAAACAAAAATGAAAGGAAGCAAGAAATAAAAAACACAAACGACAATCGGAAACAATACAAGTTGTCACGTTTAACGGATATCAAAACACACATCCCATCCGCCTTCGACGAATTTAAAAAGAATTTTTTCTTTAGCTAAGCCAAAGCAACAACTTTGAACTACGATAAAACTCGCGAATCTATATGTACTTTGTCGGCGTCGGCATGCGTTGCGTTTGTAATGTCGCATGCACTGAGGGCGCACAAAAAATTAAAGCATACTTTTCGGCTTGTTGCGGTTGACTTTGATTTTTATTGTACTTTTGTTGAGTGCGCGGAAAGAAGAGTTATAGCGTTATTGTCACCGACTTGGTAGTGGCATAAAGTTTGACATTTTTACGTATATTGATTGAAATTTTAATATATCGTTTCCGTTACCGCAGAACACATGATAATAAAAAAAAAAACGAACGACATTGTTACCATACGGTTCTACACATACAGGACGTGCTTTAGAAGATTTTTTTTTGTCAGCAGCTACTGCTGTCATGTGTCAACGTGAGTTCAATATTTTAAGTGCACGATATTCACAAAAACTTGAAAAATAACGTGTAGAAGCACCTTTGTTCCGTTAGTAGTCTTTTATAAGAAGTGATAAAAGCATTCTCTGCATATTGACTAAAGTATCTTAACCAGTAAGATATAAATATTTAAATTTTTAATCGATCTTCAATTCGAGATTACATATATTACACAGCTGAAACTCACTTACACACATGTGTGTTCATGTAAATAAATATGCATCTGTGTGTGTACGTATGTGTGCCTGTGCACATGGCCATGTTGCTTTTTAAAGTGTACTGCAGTCAATTTACCTGCATTGTCCTGTTGTCTTTACTTTTAACATTATTTTTTGCACACATTGACAATGAGCGGAAATGAATTATGTTAAAGCCCTCAGAAATTTTTTCACAGTGAGTTGGTAACGAGTTGTTGCCATTGAAAGCGCATTTCGAGGTTTATTGTTGCCGTTGCAGACAAATAAATCAATGACAACGCGATTTTATTGTTTCGAACACAAGAAAAAAACCGCGGTCATAATATGATATTGAAACACGCGAAAGCTTCATGATACTGACATCTTGGCGGCATATCATAAAGTAGTTAGAAGGTGTGGAGAATCCAGCCAAATTTTATCAATAGTTAAAGCTTTTTATGCCGTTAATTTAAAACGTTCTACGAATTCAACTTATTATTTTCATATGGCACTCTAATTTCATACTGAGTTACCAATTACACGCATTTTGCTCATTTAAACCAAATGTTACCGACAGCTTACAACAATAGTGCACCACCTTCTTCTAATGGCTGCCCGTTCGCCCACCTAAACAAAGCAAAAAGAACAGATTGTAAATCAAAAAGTAACTTTTCGTGCGGATGTCATTCGTAGCAAATCATTCAAGCGCAAATTTTGACAATGACACAAACAAACTTTACAACACCAGCAACAGCAACAGCAAGAGCAACAAGACAAACAACAAAAGATGCGTGTGACATGACAGCAATGGTAGAAAGCAAGAGATAATACCTTTACACCTAAACCTCCGCATTGCCTGCACACAAACTTACATAGGGGCTGTAGCTGGCCATGCAGAAACTGTCATGTCCAGCACTAATTTCTAATACGCAAGTTAAGCTGTGCAGAACATTGTGCACGATAAGGGCGAGGACGTGAACGTCGAAGGCATGTGCTCTTTAGAACCAGTTAATAATTTGCAAATATTGTTGGTTTAAGGTGAGGCAATAGTAGCACATGAAACAGACGACAAACTGATGCAATGAGCATGAAAAATTCAAATATTAAACAACTCCAACAAGTAATCACTTATATACAAAAGTTTATATGAAAATTAAACCTTAAAGATTTTTTTTCAATTTTGTTTTAAGTAAATTTATTTTTTTTTTTCTGGGACTCGAAACTCAAATTGAATCATGTTATAACTATATTTCATATTCTGAAGCCAGCAATTAAAATAATGGCATGAATTTATAAGTTATGACAAAATTATATACAGTCACTAATTAAATTTTTAAACTAAATCTCAACAAAGAAATTATTCCCACAAGCTTAAACATTGTACACACAAACATCACGTTTCACATTCAATTTCGGCCAACTACCTTAATTGCCCGAGAAGCAGAAGCAAAAAGTATTTTAGTGCGGACACTTTTGTCAAAAAACAAAAAACATTTAATTGCATTTCACATGAGATAATGCGTAAATAAAAAAGGTTGGCATTGCGGAAGAACACATTCATTAACTGAGCGGTGAAAGAAAAAACAGGGCCGCAGCCACACTTGGCACACTTGCCCATAACCACAGACGCATATAAGGTCAGACAAGTGTCCGAAAAGCATCCGTCGACCGTCGACCGATGAGGCTGAGCTGGGATTCATGGCATTCTTGCACAGAATTAAGTTTTCGTATGTCGCTTCATTCTCTTGTTTTAGCTGGCATTGGACAGGCACAACTCCGTTAAACCCATGGCAGCAAAGTTGATAATCCTGCATAATGCGCTTTTATTTGAAATAATAATGTTGATGCCAATGTGCCATGTGAGAAAGCCGTGACTACTACAGTCATTAAATATTTTTTGTTGTTTTACTCTTATGCCGAAAGAGCTGAGTTTTTGGCATATTTTTGGTAGGTGTAAACCCGTTTTGAGTTGGGCAATGCTCATTGTCAACCACAAAATTGTTGCGTGAGGTGTCAAAGGTCAACGCGTCCTTCTTGATTCGGCTACGTTTCATATGTTTGCCTGTCTGTCTACTCAACGGTAAAATTAATTTTAATGTCCGGCTCATACATATGTGAATTTTATTATGTCCTTTCACCAGACCTTTTATCAACTCAACTCGTATTCAGCACCAGATTAATTGCTAACATTTTCCAGCAAATTAATTCGTCTTTTATAGCAAATATTAAAATTGTTTTTTACCCAACACAATTTAAGGTAAGTTATTTCAAAAATAGTTGCTTAAATTTTCAACTTGGCCTCAAAATTGATATTAATGGCATTCTACATTCTACATACTACATTCCTCTTGACTCGTTGACATTTATCATCGCAAAAGACAGATCACGTGAAAATGAGTAACGCGCATACACACACATAAATTTGTGTCGTTAACTGATTGCCACACGCGGCTCACATGCCAAGATGCTGACATACTCCACGCAGTAGACAAAAGTGCATTTGAAACCTTTTTCGTAGTCGGTTAACCAACGCCACAATAAATCTCACATAAAACGATTTAAAATGTTCTATTTTCTCGGCAATATTCGTGCCCTGCCGTCTTTTAGAGATGTGCTCAACATTTTTGCGGTGACACTGAATGCTCGAAATTTCATGAAAAATAATTTATCATTTTCTTTGCACTTTTGGGATTTTTCGCACTTCAAGCAACTACTGTTGCCGACATTGTTTTTACATATCAAGCAGTACAATCAAAAATGGCGGTAACAAGTTTGTTAAATTTTAAACTAAAATTTTGAAGTATGAAAAAACATATTTTAACATAATTTTCTGTGTCGACAGCAATCTATTTGTACCCTGAGAAGAAGAAAATTTAGTAAAACTTCTTCAACATTACTTCAACCTAACAACATTTGTTGGCACTAACCCAAGCCAAAATTTAAAATTTTTTTACAAGCAAACCAACAGATAATCAATAACATTGACTTGTAAAAATAATACATACTACAAAATTTATTTAGGTAGTCTTCGAAAACTAAAGAGTTCTATATTTATCAACGAGGAAGAAGATCACTTCTTGTCAGGCAATATGATTATAACGCCTTTGAAAATAAAAACAGAAACTCCATTAAATAGCAAGCATGAATTTGTATCTTAATTCACAAAATACTAAAGCAACCACAAATCCGTAGAAAACCCTCAACGAAGCTTCATCACTTAATGCTACTAATTCTCTTCAATTTAAATACCGCTAAATCAACAACATCTTTCTTACTTGCTCGAACAAGCAAAGAAGCATACAAAAATTAAATAAACTCGAATCAAATTAAAAATAAAAAAAGTTGCAAAAAATACAAATAATCAACTCCCCAGCCATTCCTATCTAAGGTGTTCCAAGTTCGTTTTCTTGGGTTTCCTCAGTACGCAACATTTTTACGCTTCTTTTACTTCATTTTCAATGCATTTAACTTGAGTGACTCTTTAATCCTTGTAAAGTATCTTAACTGAAGTGTACACGATGCTGCATCGTTGAATGTGTGTGTGTTTGTGTGTGTGTTTGCGTTTGTGTCTTTTTCCTAAAAGTCTTCTTAGTTGCTGCCATAGCAACATCAGCCACAGCGCTCTTTTCAAGTTGGCAAATTGAACGTACTCATGGTACACAGTATTTATTTACCTTTCGCTGTATTCTGTACCCATGTGGAATTTCGGTAGTTGAAATCTTGTTTTTCTAGCACCCAGACGACACGTTGTCTCACTTTTGCTACGTGCCACAAGTACCCCAATTCCATTTGTATATGCCGTACAGTCGAACTCGTCGCCTGCCTCTTACAATATTTTAAACACATTTCATGCGCTCGTGAATTTTCTTGTCCTTAAGGATATTTGCTTCTCGAAAATATGTTTACCCGTGTTGTGCATATTTTAATCGTTTACTTTAGTTGCTTTGCTCTTTAGCTGTGTTTGCTCCTGTCTTAACTTTTCATTTCCTTTTTTCTTACAGCATGGGTTCATGTGAAAAACGCTTCTGTGTAACAATGTATATACATATATTTAAAAAAATATTAAATAAGAACAAATTGAAAGACATTTGAGGAAAATTCGGGTACCTGAAACACCTAGTGAAGATCACATTCTGGAAAAGAGATAATTGTCGGACCAAAAACTAATAAGTGAGTCACTAAATTAAACCACTTCCTTAGCTTACATGACGTTAGACAATTGGTCTTTGCATATGCATGCACACAAATTGGGGTATATTATTATAAAGGTGTCGGTACTTGGATATTTAAAGACATATGTACATCAGACGGATTTTTAGAAAACATAACATTAGCACGAGCATGTTTTTGCGTTCATTAGAAAGAACACCATTTACGAGGACAGAGAAAGCAACAAAGTTACTTCGACTCTACTAAAACAAAAGATGCCAATTTAATCTAGTACCGGCCATATGGGACGGCCTCTGACAAGCAACCTTTGCAACTTAAGAATAGAAGAAAAAGAAAAACATAGCAGTGAGGAATTGCAGACAAGAGTGCTCGACTTCGATATACCCTGTGAATTCAATTTGTAACGGTTGCAAAATGGTGCTGCCAATTGGCAATTGAAACTGATTCATTTCCATTCAATATTATATATACAAATTTTTAATCTCCTCGACCAATTGGTTATAGAGATACCATGAGGCTACAGACGGATAAATATGACATGAGAAGTCGATTCTCTTTCGATACTCATCTGATCAAGAATACATACACTTTTACGATGCGCACAAAACTGATACACCCTTGTACCATAAGGTGCAGGGTATAAAAAAATGGTGTGACAATAAAAGTACAAGCAGGACAAAGCAGCCAGCAGTGGCAGCGGCACCAGCAGGTAACTTCCGGCGTAGTCAAATCGGAAGTGAAAAGCATGACGTTGGTTGTTTCACTTGTCTTTGCTAAATTTTGTTCTTTTTCCCGTTACTTCGTTTGTGGTTTAAGTGTAAAGTGCATACTGTCCGAAGCGTCCTAAGCAGGGCTTCACATGTGGCATGGCTGAGAGAAGTTCTTTGTGGTCCTCAGATTCTCGTAAACTGTGACAAATTAAATTAATGCTGCTGAAAATGGAAAAGTGTTTTCAGCAAAAAGAGGTTAGGTAATGACATTCAGATAAAGGAGTAGTCGTGGTAATTGTTTAATGCCCTTAGTGACTATGATCCGTAATTAAGTAAAGTTTTTATAAGCAAGCCATTCAATAGACATAGAAAAAATGTATCGTAATTAAACATTTGCAGACTTTTGAATATGTACGACAATTTACAATAACTTTAACTAACTCTTAAATACTCGACGGCAAAATCAAGCAACAACAACATTTCTTACGTGAATTGTTTTAATGTTAAAAGCCAAAGTGACTCATGATTTTAAAAAGCACTGTAGTATGTGCGAACGAATGTGAATGCATGTCCCACAGCTAAGTAAGAAAAACTACAATTTCCACTTAACGAGAGACACAAAGTCACCGACGGATATAATACGTGTGTCATTCACGTACACTCGACCAAGCTGCCAACAGAAGCAACCCCAAGAGAAAAACGCGACAAAAAAACCAAAGAGGCAAAGTGGACCGAAGTGGACAGAGACAAACATAACCGCAATCCGAAAGCCAGACTGACGCATTGTTGAAGCAATAATTCAAACAAGGACTAGAAAAAATTGTAAGTCAAAACTTGAGCAGTGAGAAGAAAATCTTAAAGATAAATAAACCGTCATACGCACAACAATTCAAAAGTACAGTTCAAATAGAGAACATCCTTCTCGGTGAAGACTTCACCTCAACTCGTGTTCACGTTCGCAATGTTTAACCCTAAAACTACTCGAGAGTGATAGAAAGGAGCAAGCAAACACACTGGTTGGAACAAATGATGATAATCACTTTGAATTCCCTTGCAGCACTGAAAATAGAATACGGCACAAATGATAGTTGTAAAGAATCGCATCTTTAATAACAACCTGATCTACAAAAAATGAAACTAGAAATTCAAATTTAAAAATAATGATTGTACTATATTATTATTATTATTTACCTCAATATAACGATACAATGAAATATCATAAAAAGGACAATAGTTTCGATATTTTCTCACTGCCATAGTTCTAATAGAGTTTCCAGAGTGGGGGGCTAGTCTAATTCCTCTCCCACCTTACAACATATCAAACCAGTAAAGGCGTTCGAGCGATCGAATGTACTTGACAATATAAAAACCCGCACATATATTAAAAATAGGTCCAAAATATGTGATTTATTATAAAATTCAGTTCATGGTGTTTGACCCTACATAAAATGTATTGTAACTTTTGTGGTCTACGAAATATTTCCACATACGTTAGTCTAACATTCAAGTTAAATACTCAAGTACGTTTGCTAGATCTTGGTATGTTGCTTATGGCCCTATGTAACATAGGAGTACTTCATTCTAAGAACAGTGTAAAAAAGTCTTCAGTGGGTGCGCTTGAACAGTTCTATATAAACAGCTGAGTCTCCATTTGTGACAAATCATAGAACCGTTCAAATCGACATCTATACAAAACGTACGATTTTTTACGAGTTGTTTTTAATACCCCGGCGATATAAACAGCAACAGCTGTTTGCCATTGCGAAACGTGAGGCACGGAGCCTTGAGCATTTTTTGTCAAAGTCACAGAATTCAACTCACTTCAGTGTGAAAAAATTAGCTTGCTAATGTAAGCTAATCTTTCAGCTCAGCTTTCAGACTGAAAACAAAGGATCGTCAATAGACTATTAAATCAGATACAATTTTAAATAACTGTTAAAAAAGACTAATCTAATTGTTAATTATTAATTAATGTCTTTAATATTGGTTAGAAAACGAATTTATTGGGAAAATTTATAACGAAATTTTATTGAAACAATTATGCTCCTTTTTTTAATTATTTATGCTAAATAAAAATTTGTTAATTTCAAAACAGGGAACATTTAAGTGTAAATTTAGTTAAACAAGCTGGGCAAATATCAAAAACAAAACAAAACTAACGTCAAATGTGTAATATAAGCCACGAAGGTCATATTAAATTGCTATAAAATTTCATCGATTTTATCTTGAAGAAAAAATCGTTTGCGCCCTAACAAGGACACTGACACGAAGCGACGCAAACGCAAGAAATTGCTGGCACCGACAGCGACAGCGACAGTCACAGGAGCAAGAACACGAAGAAAGCGAAACAGAATGAAAATGAGACAAAACGACGTGGCAGAAACAGTAATGCATTGTTGGCTTAGTTCCGAAGCGTTCGGTTGGCTGCTGAGAACGAACGGCGACTATGTACAAGAACAAGTATAAACTAAATAAATTATATATTCTCTGGACACTCATACGTCACAACTGAATTGACTTGATTAGCAGCACTTTTATTCTACAAATTTCTAATTAAAAAAATATATATTTGTACTTAATTTAAAAAAAAAATATCCACAGAAGCCATAATGATATTAAGTATTCTTTATATACTTATGGCATGCCGAACCAAAAACCTTACAAACAAACAAGTAAGTATTTATTTAGCTATTTCACTTCGTCATTTCAATTCTGCCAACACTTTTGCTCAGAGAAAAATGACAATCCATATAAGTGAGCGCCAACGTAATGTCACACCTACCGCGCAGGTTAGACATGCAATCATTGGCTGAAATAAATCACGTGCGCCACCACCACCTCAGTCTCCATTCGACTCATGCAAGACGCACCTGCACATAGGTGGAGTCTCTCGGCTTCAACCTTACATGTATTTACCTAAAGATGATAACACCAACATCTACAGAAAAGTTACAAAAAAAAACCATCTCGACTGCCGAAGCATACGAACGAACTTCGTATTCGTGTGATTATACATACTGTACATACACATCTATATAGATGTGTGTAAATAGGGGCACAGAGTACGCACAATTACCTAAAATGTTAACAGCGACAGCAGGGAGGAGATAAACAAACACACAGCTTCTACAGGAATACTTCAACGCCATTTTGAAGAGTAGCCCACGTCTATATGCATAGATACACACATCAACGTGTTCTTCAGTGCTAGATAACAGCTGAGTTCAAGTTACTTAAATGAAATAAAGCATTTTCTTTACGATGCAAACATCATCATATGTTTTTTTTTTTATTTTTTAATTTTTTGACTAATAAAGAACAAAGCATATAGAAAGTTGGCACAACCATGTCGTATGTGTGATAATTTTTTAGCAAGCACTACATTATTTGAATATAAATTACGTATACGCCCACATCTACCTTGCCGTACACCTAAGTATATTTACATATGTATGAATGATTTTGCTCCCTCTTTCTGTTTTATTCACACTAACTCTCTTATCTTTCTTTCTCTCTCTGTCTCTTCCTATCTCGTTTTCTCACTTTTACTCGTTTACTCACGTATTCTCTCGTTCGCCTAGTCAACCAACCAAGTGAAAGTCAAGGTGGCCACTGCGAGAAATTCAAAAAAGCTGCAGCAGCAACAAGAAAATATGCCACTAAAAAAGGTGCTCTGCTTTGGTTGGCTGCCAACACTTGCACACCTTAACGGTAAATGTGCGAACGAGCTGTCGTGCTGCTAGTGCACATAAGAGAAAATGAGTAAGCAAGACTGTCTGTATGTACAGGCCATAGACAAAAAAAAACAAACGGCAAGCAACCGTTACTTGTGGTTTTATTTATACGAGTATATACCTAACTACATATACATACATACATATGTACATAAAATACGACACAATAATGTCAAGAAAGCAGAGCGCAAGCAACGCTACAAGATTTAACAGCAATAACAAAAGAGGACGAAAGCACATGAGACAGTGATGTGCGGCAATGCAATAAACACGCGTAAACAGCGAACCGTTCGGAATGAAACAAACGACAAAAAGGCAGAGGAATTGAGCAGGTGCTGCTATATAAGTACGATGACACAGCTGTTCATAAGCGTGCGAGCGAGAGATCCTACAGCATTGCTACTCCTCCAAGACGTCACCTAACACAAACGGGACCAACACCTAAACGAACAGGTATATATGTACATAACTTTTGGCGAACACGGTTGCTACACGGAGGGGCGTTAACGCTACCTGCAGGTAGATTGGTAGATGCGTAAGGTATATACACACACATATATATATACTGACACGCACACACATGCAAGCATACAAAGGCTTACACGTACACGTGCAAAGAGTAGTACTGTAATGTACGACAAAATTGAGGGGCAACGAAGGCATGCGCAGTAATCCTAGCTACTCTCACGAGAACGAAATTATGATATTTAGAGTTAACATGTTGAGAAAGCTAAAAATAGCGGCATCACGGTACCACAATCAAAAGAACACAGTTTGCTTTAGTTAGCCCCTTCAGGTATCATTTAAAAAGGGAACAAATAACAGTTTATCATCATCAGGGGAAATATCCTATTGGTTTGTTACTTTTAAAATTAAATTTAATGAAAAATTAAGAAAATAAATAAAGTCAAATAAAAATACTTTGTTGATTTCATTATAGACATAACCATAAGCAGTGGCGTAACTATAGGCCCCCGTGTCAAGGGGGCCCAGATGGTATAGTTATGCCACTGACCATATAATAGATCTCTATTAAAATCTTTTTATACTTTTATTTACCCATAGTAGATGAAAATACTTACAAAAATATAATCGCTATTTCAAAATACTAATATTGATTTATTTATAATAATATATTATGAATTTGTACTTAAATCTTTCAATATTTTTACCTATTTATATTATCACTTCTTCAAAACAAAAACTATTTTTTTTCGGAACTCGGTAAAAGATGGATGGCATACATAAGCAGCATTGGCTTTCTCTTTCAAGTGCACAACGCAATTTAGCAAAAATATCAAATTTCGTTGGTGTATTGGTCAAGCACTTTTACTTTATTCAGCGTAGAAAAGCAAACAGCAGGTTAATGGATTTGACACATGAATAGAAACTCCAAATGCTCTCCACAAGGAGTAATAGATATGCTTGGGGTAGCTAGTTGTTTACACAATGTGTTCTCCTAAGTTCGCTTACTTTTCTAATGAAAACACAACTTTACTTTTCACTTCACCTTTCACTTTCCAACGAGGTTTTTGTATCTTTTGATTTTGCCAGACAACTTTTTATTTTTTTATCTTTAGAATAAACTTCGAATAAAGAATCATAAATTACTATTTTTAATTATTTATATTTATATAATTATTTTTATTATTATTGAATATGTTGATTTCATATGGCAGCACAATATTAAACTAAAAAAAAAGAAGACATATTTTCTTTCCAGTTTCAAAAATTATAAATAAATTCCGAAAAGCGGTCTTGCCCATGTTAAGCAAACTGTAATTAAAGTTCAATCGTTAATACTTTTACATGTTCGTGTTGTTCATAATTTGTCTGTGACCGTGACTATTCCAATTGTGTTCAATATACCCGAAGCATTCTGTAGGCTGTGAGTAGCATACTACATATTACTTTGTTGCCTGACGGGAATCTATTCATTCGATACCATTGTAACTTACTTTACTATGCTGCGTACGAAAATAAATCATGTGCTAAGGTGTTGCCATGTGCGCTTCCTGACCTTTCCTCATGTTTGTATTTTCAACTTTTTGGCATTTCAACTGACAGTTTTA